>CM035097.1:49390903-49887285 GCA_020205505.1 Panax japonicus | reverse complement strand
GCTACTCAAGACAAACTGCTAAAATCAAATTTCAGAGTTAGAAGTTGAACTGCTACTGGAAAGATAACTGCAGCTAAATAAGAACCCACAAAGTTGAACTTGCAGAGTTAAAAAAAATAAACTAATATCTCTCATTTCATCCATCATTTTGCACACAAACACATTTTCAGACCTTAGCTTTAGCCATTTTCCATTCAGCCACAATTACCATATATGAGCATAAACACATTTTCCATTCAGCCACAATTACCATATCAAATCAAATCAAAAGGGGGATATAAACGCAGGGTCTGCCTGTACCAACAAAATCAAACTTCTAGCAGGAAGCAATCCCTGCTTTCTTCTTTTCACAGAGTTAATTACAAAAAAGGCCTAGTATTTTTTTAACCTGCAGAGACTAAAAGCAGCAGTACCCATCATCTCCACAACCTGTATTTGCATTTCCAACAAAAATAAAACATCCACAAATACTGCGATTACCAGTATCAGCCAAGCCAACCAGGGAGCTAAAACAAGAAAATACTATAAGAGATAATACTAAAAAGACCAGCAAAAATAAAGGCAATATGACCATCCAAAGAAAAATAAGCACCTTCACCTAAACTGTTACCCACTAGCTGAATCATTAGAGAGACGTTAACATATCTTACAAAAGAATCATAACTAGAGAATGCTTGCAGATTGACACCCACAAAGGCAAAACCAGAGACAATAAAATAACTAACTCCTGATATCGACCCTTACACAATAAAATAAACTTTTAGTTGCAAAAAATAACTAACCTTGGATACAAAGTCCAAACTACCATCCTCAACTATCTCCTTCATAAAACGCATCACAAAATACCCGCACTCCTTGTGTGTTGGTTGTACAGGAGTTCCCTAAACACAATTAGTAATTATGTCATGATAAATCAATAAAAATAACAAATGTCCATAAGTAAACATCTTATGCACATACCACCAAGATTCTCTATTGTGGTGATTTTAGTATTTGATTATTGCTTTGCCCATTGTAAGCTTTAATGGCACTGCATGAGCAAGAGGGTGACACATATAACATCATGCACATAATTCCAAAGACGATTTATTAGAAGAAATATTATTGTAAAACTTTCCAACTGAACTACTGTAAAACAAAGTAATTTGGAATAACATACGTGTTCACAACTTGTTTCCACTCCTCATCGATTCTACGGTACTTGAGGGAATCCATGAAGTACACATTATTATTGTCCAGATTGACAATGGTCAACACCCAATGATATCTATACAAATATCAGCCACAAACACATCACTATACTTAAACCAGGATTTTTAATAAAAAAGGTAAAGAAATTTACCATTCTAGATCGAACTAAATATAATAAGTACTAACCCGGAGTTGTAAGGTATCAGGAAATACGTGCCAAGATGTGCTCTTAAAAATTGAGATGCTATGTAATGTGTTTTTTGAGAAATACTTCCACAACCTTTAGCACCAACCCGAGCAGGGTCCACAAAAGCAATCATCCTTAACATATTTGTCTTCTTCAACACATCATATAAGTACCTAATAATTGAAAACCGTTAACTCTTATATATATGAAATGCCAAAATTGGGAATCTAAAGGAATGGTTTGAGAGCTTGCATTTTCACTTTGTCTCTTATATACTCTTATATCATAGTCAATTACAATGTCCCCTAGCTCATCATCACTGGCACAATCATTATAATCCCTATTTGGGGTTGATAATACAACTGACCACATAGAATCTAAAGGATATTCAACATAAAAGACTTGTTTGACTAGGTTAGCCATAACAAATTGATCATTTTTAAAACCTATCCTACCAAGATTGGCCAACGTAAATCCAAGTTCATCTACTTTAATGCCATTATTGTTCTCAACCCAATCGCACTTAAACATAGGTACTCTAAACTTATGATAATCTAGCTCCCATATTTCCTGAATGACCCCATAGAAACTTATGTCTCCCACAACAGGATTTTTATCCTTTGCACTAGAAAGCTGCATTGTCTTTGCCACTAGTTGCACTCCACTATTTTGAACAGCTCGCACATCATCACGTGACTTGGTGTTAAAGTGCAGTCCATTGACAATGTAGCTTTTATACTTTAGTACTTCCATACACGGGCCATCCGAAAGCCACCACAAAGTTTCTGTTATGTCATTGGATGCTTGGGTAAGTTCATGTGAAACCTGAATCCAAAATAATATAAATCAATAAACAAACAAGAGCAACCATCAAACAATTACAAAGATAAACACAATTTTACCCTTTTGCGAAACCAATCAATGAATGTGTGATTGTGCTTATCTTGTAGCCACTTTGTTCTTTTTTTAAATCTCGGATAAGTTTCTTTCAGATGTATCATATGTTCACTACATGAAATAGAAGACAGTTAGATTTTAGTCGTTGAATTATAAGACAAAATTCTTTTATCTTATATAGAAAAACGTTTAAATTACCTGATATATGGTTCAACTTCATATGTGTTTTCTAATACACAACGATGTGCTTGGTCTAACATGTCACGCTTTGTAGATTCTACGGTAGCACCAGATAAGGGTTGTGTACGACCCATTCTTCGCCTCGATGGGATCCCAATAGTACTAACATCATATAAATATTCCTCGCAAAACTCTGAAGCTTCTTCACCAATATAACAATCAGCCATGCAACCTTCAGGCCGATTACGATTACATACATACCCTTTTAATACTTTCATGAATCTTTCAAATGGATACATCCATCTAAAGTAAACTGGCCCACATAATCGAACTTCTCTAACAAGATGTACCACGACATGAATCATGATATCAAAGAATGATGGTGGAAAATACTTCTCAAGCAAACACAAGGTTACCACTACATCAGCTTGCATTTTATCTAGTTTTGAAATGTCGATGACTTTGTCGCATATCTCATTAAAGAAAAAACATAATCTGATTATTGCATACCTCACAGGTCTTTCCATCACCGAACGCAAGGCAACAGAAAGCAATTGTTGCAATTGTTGCAATGATACAAGACTTTTGATATTAGAAGCGTAACCTTCTGGGACTTTGATGCCATGCAAAGAATTACATACAACTCTTTTCTCTCCCCTCGATAGATTCCAAGTACTTGGAGGCAAACGTGTTCTTTTTCCCCCAAAATCTGGTCGCAAATAAGTCTTAACCCCCATTTCTAAGAGGTCTAATCGAGCTGCAACCTCGTCTTTGTTTTTACCTGGAATCTCCAATAATGTACCAATAATGCTATCGCATACATTTTTCTCAATATGCATAACATCAAGACAATGTCTAATATGAAGAAACTTCCAATACTCTAGTTCAAAGAATATTGTCTTCCTCTTCCAACAAGGCCTGTTATCCTTGTCATCAACAACATGAGTCAAACCATCAACCTTTCTAAATACTTCCTCTCCCGTTAGTGACACATGAGGTGGTCTAAATTCTTGTTTTCTATTAAATGTTACTCGCTGCTTCCGAAATGAATGATCTTGAGGCAAGAATCTTCGGTGGCCAATGTAACAAACTTTTTTACCATGTGTCAACCTATGGCTAGGTGTATCATCGCCACATATAGGACATGCTTTATAACCTTTTACAACACATCCAGATAAGTTCCCATAGGCAGGAAAGTCATTAATAGTCCACATTAATTGGGCTTTGAGCATGAAGTATTCTCCTCTAAATGCATCATACACCCCTGGAACCCCCTTCCACAAACACTTCAAATCATCAATCAATGGTTCCAAGTAGACATCTATATCATTACCAGCTTGTTTAGGACCCGAGATCAACAAAGTCAACATCATGAACTTTTTTTTCATACATAACCAAGGCGGAAGATTATAAATAATCATTATAACAGGCCAACTACTATATCTACTACTAAGAGAACCATGAGGATTGATCCCATCAGCTGAAAGAGCAAGTCTAAGGTTTCTAGGGTCTTTACCAAACTCCGGCCACTTATCATCCACTAGCTTCCAAGATGGTGAATCTGATGGATGACACATATGATCGTCGCTCATTTTATTATTAGCATGCCAAGTCAAACTCTCAGCTGTCCTGCTAGATTTAAACATACGTTTAAACCTCGGGATAGGAGGAAAGTACCACAACACCTTCGCAGACACCCCTTCTCTTACATTTTCATTCTTATCCATCTTCCATCTTGAGAGAGAACATTTTGGGCAACTAGTTACCTGGTCAAATTCCTTTCTATACAAGATGCAGTGATTAGGGCAAGCATGTATTTTCTCATAATCCATTCCTAAGGCATGTAAAGTCTTCTTTGTCTCGTATAAGGAGCAAGGTAATTGGTTACCTTCTGGAAGAAGTTCAGTAAGAAAAATCAAGTGCTCTGTGAAACCAACATCACTCAACCCATGTTTTGCTTTCAAATTGTAGAGTCTAACAAGTGCACCTAACTTACTAAATTTACAACCAGGGTACAAGGGTTCATCTCCATCCCCAATCACATTAAGAAACTCACACGGATCATTTGAGAAATCCCCAAAACCATTATCTTCCATATCTATTGTTTCAGAGATATAGCCTTGTTCAGTAGTGCCTACAAAAGGTTTATTTGCATCTGCATCTAACATATTAGGTTCTCCATGCCATATCCAAGTGTGATAACTAGTATCAACCCCATTAAAATACAAGTGATCCCGTATAATTCTGGCACCAAATTTTAAAATGTTTCCACATTTTACGCAAGGGCAATGAATAAGATTCACATTTCTCGCGTTGTCTACCGCAAAACCTCAAGAATTCATCAACGCCCAGTTCATACTCTCGTGACCTTCTATCAGCACACATCCATGACTTATCCATCTTAAAATAAACAAAACATGTCATCTAGAGTCCAACATTAAATATAAAACACTGAATAAGCACTCAGTTAATTATCAATTGGCTAAGCTAGATAAAAGAAATGTTACTATTTCACCCAATGAACAAGATGCAAATTACATTGGAATTTATGTCCACTTTGATATCAGTATCAACCACACAAGAGAAAACAGAGGCAAATGCTAGTTAGAAAACCAAAAACTAATGATTATATTAGCACATAAATCTACAATTCTGCATTCCAAAAGAAAACCTCCATTGAAGAACCACATTTACAGATAAATACAGTCAAAAAATCAGACCATATGGCATTTTTGAAGAGAACCCAATATTAAAGCTCCAAATTAGCTCCAAAAATCTTTTAAAATTTCTAATTAAAACCTAAATTTTAGGGAAAATTAACAAGTGAGAAATTAAAACCTAACCACTGCTGCCACCGCAACCACCCCTATGCTATCAATTTATGAAAGCAACACTAAGTTAACGAATCAACACTAAGCAGACTGTAAATGGGTTGAAAATACTAAGCAGACTGTAAATGGGTTAAAATTAAACACATGCAAGAACGAATCCAAAGAGATGAAGAACTTACAATGAAACCCTAGCCCCAAAATAGCTTCAAACACCCAATTAAAGATCTTCAGATTTCAGCCTTAGAGAAGAGGTACACCCAATCAGATCGAACACAACCAACACTGCATAACCAGAGAAGAAAACGTTATCTAATTGACGAGCCCTTGGAGAGAAGAGAAGGAACGAAGAGAGAAGAAACGAAGAGAGAAGGAACGAAGGAAACCTCGATCTGTAACTTTGAAGGATTCTGACCGAAGCTCTCTGCACTGACCTCTGCACTATCGAGCCCTTGGAGAGAAGAGAAGGAACGAACGAGCAGGCACTGACCTCTGCACTATGCACTGCAACTTTGAAGGAAACCGATCGAAGGTATCCTCTGCACTGCACTAATCCGAGCCCTTGGAGAGAGAAAAAGACACGTGTTTTAATTTTAAGTTCAATATTTGAAGCTCTGTGTTTTTCTAATAGACAATGTTTTAAATTAAAAACGTTATCTAGTTAAAATCAAAAAAATGCTCTTTTAAATAGATAACGTTTTTGTATATATATCTACAATGTTTTTTCTAAAAACGTTGTAAAAAAAAAACCACAACGTTTTTATAAAAAATGTTATCTATTAAGCGTTGTCTATTAGGTACTTTGTACTGGTGTTTATATGTTGTTTTGGTTACATTGTATTTACTTGGTAAACTGTATATGATATAAATATTGTTTATATTTGATTACTAATGACTATGTAAATCTGATTTTGTTTATTTGCAGTTATGAAATCTTTACTATGAGAAATGCAATAGAAAATTCATTGGAAAAGTTATATATTGGTGTGACATGAAAGTCCCCGGCATTATTACCAAGATAGTTGAAGAAGTTTAAGGCATTATTAGTTTGTGGATGTATTATTTTTGTAAATAATAAACCATGTATTTGCTTAGTATACATTGATGTATTATTTTTGTAAATTCCTTCAAATATCTTCTACAAGGGTTATGCTCTTCTAGAAAATTCATTAGAAAAGTTATGGTTAAATGTATACGTGAGAGTATACATGGGCTGCTTAAACTTGGTTGGATATACAGGTTGTTTCTGTTTTGGTTACAATTAAAACATGTTACATTTGGTTACTTTCATATAATTATTTGGTTACTTCTTTATTATGTTTTGGTTACTGTTACCTTATGGTTTGGCTACTATTATTGTGTCATCAATATGGGATTTCAGATACTTTTATTTTTTTATCCTGGTTAATATGTAATTGTTTAGTATACATGGATTGCCTAAACTGGGTTTCATTACATGATGTTTCTTTTTTGTTACCATTAAAACCTGTTCTAGTTACTATCATATGATTATGTGGTTACGGTTTTATTATGTTACATTATGGTTAATGTTATTAGTAACCAGATAGTTACAAGCTTGAATCAGGACAAACATCAATTGTCAAATGTACATGTGTGAGTGTCCTATTTAACTATAAGCTTGTTAGTAACCAGATAATTATTATAGATAGTTACAAGTTTGTTAGTAACCAGATAATTATAAGCTTGTATCAAAACTGTTATAAAGTGTTAAATGTATATGTTTTATTTATACCCTGTCATCATGATAAAATAAGAAACTCCAATTAAGAGTTCTCATTTATATATATGATGGTCACTTATAGATCTCATATTAAAATAAAAATAGTTTAAGAGGTGCAGTTGGTAACCAAACCTGCATATAAGGGTAACCATTTAAGTTTTTATTAGTAACCAAATAATTAACAACTTATATCAGAACAATTATCAAGTGCTTAATATACATGTGAGGGTTCCCATTTATCTAGCTGATGGATACTTTTAAATTTCGTAGTTATAAAAGTTATTTAGAAATGGTCCATGCCAATTGGTAACTAAATATGAATATAGAGGTAACCATTTTATTTTAGATAGGTAACCAAATTTACATAAAAATATTTCAGAACAGTTACCAATTGTTCAATGTATATGTTTACTTTATATTGATAACTCATGATGGAATCAAAAATTAAAATATTAATCAACATCAATTTTGGTTACTGTACACCATCAAAAATGTTACCAACCATGTGGTTATTGGTTCCTAACAGTAAACAATTATATATTCCTGTAAATAATTAAATTTGTTGTATTGGTTACTGTCAGTCTCCATTGTCTAACAACTGAATAAACATTGTAAAGTAATCAAATCAATATTAGACAGTAACCAAATTACATAATCTTAGTAACCAGAATATAAACCATATTTTTACATGCAAATTTGAAGGCCTAAATGATCGTTGACCCGTTTCCAATGAAATTAGGCTCCGAAAATGCCAAAATCCGACACTCCAAACTTGACAGAAATTATCAATATGCCACTTAATCAAATCTTTCCATAACTATAAAAAAACATCAGTACAAGTGAACATTAATATTATTCAGCAACCAAATAAACATTATATAGTAACGAATTAAATAATATACAGTAACCAATATATATAATCAGATTAAGAGTTGTATGAAGGTAACCAACGAAGTCAATAAGTAACCACCAATATATAAGAAACAATTATAAAACACAATAACATTATATAGTAACCAAATAAACACCTTACAGTATCTAAATATATATTAGATAGTAACCTATATATTAGATGAAGTAACCTTTTAGTATGTTTTTGGTTACTGTTAGCTTATGGTCTGTAAAGTAACCAACTCAATGTCAGACAGTAACTAAACTACATAATGTTAGTAACCAGAATATGAATTGGGGATAATATTATGCAATAACCATTGCAATTTAACACATTAACCAAGTCAGCAATATATACTAACCAAATTCAGATTAGATAGTAACGAACAGTTGCAGGAAGGTAACCAATGTATTTAATAAGTAATCATTAATATAAAAAACATCAGTAGAATAAACTTTAAAATTATAAAGCAAGCATATAAACATTATACAGTAACCAAATCAATAATAAACAACAACCAAATCAATAATAAACAGCAACCAAATCAATAATAAACAGTAACCAATTTATATGTATTTAGTAACCAGAGTGTAAAACATTTTAAAATGCATTTTGCATTCAAAAAATTCATAATTATTCTGATTTTGTAACCATTTAAAGAGCGAAAAATTTGAGAAAGGTAACCAATAGACGAATACGTAGTAAACACGGGGTAACACTATGCATATAAATTGGAAACTCAAATACCTCAGTATACAAATTTGTAATGAATCAACAATCAGTGCAGTACAAATTTGTAATGAATCAATAATCAGTGCAGTTGAAGTTAGTTTCTGGTTATAGATCTTGAAGTTGATGTCGATCTTTTATGTTCTTCTCCGATCTGCAGTTCATCACTTTCTGGTTATAGATCTTGCAGTTGCAGGCGATCTGCAGTTCATCACTTTCTCCGATCTCAGAGTTGCTGTCGATCTTTTATGTTTTGTTCAGTTGCTTGAATTTGGAGAGAGATAAACGTGTAGGGAGAGATAAAGATCCGTAATTTTAGCAACGTAATATTATGTTGCGTTATTTTTGTAATTATGTTATTTGTGTTTTATTTTTGTAAATACTTTCTAATTGTTGTATATTAGTGTTAAGGACCCTTTTATCTTTCTCTTTTTATATATATGAATTTTTACGATTAAATGTGAGTATGGTCCATGGACTACTCTCATATTAATTCAACATACTTGGCCCTGTTTATAGGCTTGTCAATTAGGATATATGAGTCGGGTTCAGGTTGTCAGAGTTGGATTTGATTTAAAAATAGGATGAATTACATATTCTATTATATTTTTGAAAATAATTACAACAATAGAGTACTCATAAAATATTTACACAATTAATACAATTTCTTATTTATTTACAATATTAGTACAATTAGGATTCCTTAATTTAGGAATTAGTATGCAATTAGGATTCCTTAATTTAGGGATTAGTTATCCCCATGACTTCTTCTCTCTCCTCATCTAGAACAACTTCATTACTTAGTCATCACCATTCTTCTTCATTCAACGTATTATATATATATATATATATATATATATATATATATATATATATATATATATATATATATATATATATTTATTCATTTCTATCGTTGACGGCGGGATCGAGGAAGCGGACATCTGAGGCTGTGTGTACTTATTTATTTGTTTTCTTATTTGTGGGAAATAGCTTCTTATCTGGTGGTCTAAGATGTCTCCCTTAGCTATGTATTTTTAGTGGGAGTGAGGAGCTGATTCTGAGTAGTCTTCCCTTGAGTTCAAAAGTGGGAGAGGAGGTCTATATCTGAGGCTACACCATTTTTGGAAAGTGTGTGCTTATTTGTTTGTTTTCTTGCATGTATTTGTGGGAAATAGTTGAGAGCTTTCTGCTAAAAATGTGCAACACCTGTTGTTGGACCAGTTCCCAATGGAGCTTTCCTTACCACTATCGGTACTGATGCCCCAACAGAAGCATCTACCAAGAGCGGTGCAGTTTCAAGGTTACTATCGGCACTGATGCCCTAATAGATATGAGTGAGTACATGGAAAATCATGCAGTTTCATGGTTAACAGGAGCTCCACCAGGTTATGTTGGGTATGACGAAGGAGGTCATTTGACAGAAATTGTCCGCAGGAGACCATATGCAATTATTTTGTTTGATGAGATTGAGAAAGCTCATTCTGACGTGTTCAATGTGTTCCTTCAAATACTGGATAATGGTAACCAAACCTTCATACCAAGGTAATCAAATTGTCATATCAAAGTAACCAATCAACCTCCACACTTTCAATTTTTTCTTAGTGCAGTTGATAACCAAACCTTCAGATCAAGGTAAGCAAACCTTCATACCAAGGTAATAAAACCTTCATACCAAGGTAACTAATTCACATCCACACCTGCAGTTTTTTCATAGTGCAGTTGGTAGCTGAACCTTCAGATCAAGGTAACCAATTCAGTTTTATTAAGTAACCAATTTCGTTTTGAATGGATGCAGTTGGTAGCCAACCATTCATACAAAGGTAACCATTTTAGTATTTATGAGCAACAAAATAGTCATAAATTTTTTTTAGAATAAATCTTACATCAGTAATTATATTGATTTATTTAGTTTTATCAACGATATGAATATATACATTATAGATAACGTTTTTACAAGGGTGTGGTTCATTTTTATGCATGGACTTTCTTCTATCATGCGTGCTACATTTTGTAGATTTTACTTACATCTAGTTTATTTGTATATCGTTAATTAGTTGATGGAGGGAACTTTGTTGGTTGCATGTTGGCCATGTTTTTTTCTTGGGTCCTCTTTCGTATTGGACATGTTACAGTTGTCTGGCTATTTAGCATATGGTGATTGCGAATAGTTGCTAATTCTGTTACAATGGCTGCAGAATATGAAAAAGTCTTTCATATATCAGTACGCAAATCAAGTATGGGAGAGAAATCTAAAGTTATTTTAGAGAATGGAAGATGCAGATTCAGATCTGCAACACATACACCATGAACGAGCTAGATGAAATTTTTTAGTTACAAAGGAGAGAGAAAATATGGAAAGGGAGATGAAGATTTGAATTTGAATATTTGAATTTGAATTATTATTTTGAATTTGAATGTGTTTTTGTTGTTAGATCCTAAATATTTGAATTTGAATTATTAATTATGGCAGTTATTTCTCCTTGATTTTAGGTTTCCTTATTAATGTGAATTTTACTATTCTTGTAATATGGGTCCTAATTACACTCTTTTTGTAATTATTTTATTGATACACTAATAGTGTATCTACGTTCTAATTGTTGTATATTTCTGTAAAGAACCCTTATTATACAATAATAATTATGCTCGAACTCTGTTCAAATAAGTTCTCGAGTTTCAGACTTCTTTTCGATCAAGTTCACATAAAAAATAGTACTCCTTATGTTTGAAATATAAGAATAATATTAATTTTTGAAAATCAATTAAAAATATTTTGAAATTTAAAATTAACATAATTTATTAATTGTATTTGAGTATCTTTATTATAAAATAGAGGAGTATTGTTCAAGATTAAAAGTTAAAATTGATAATTGGATACCCTTATGAGTAGTGTAGTAATAATTACTGGTTACTTGTAATTGGGATATTATTTTTTTGTATGACTTTTTTCGGTACATGAATTGTTGAAAGTAGATTAGTCAGACTTAAATGTGGTGTTATCACGACAACTTGTTCTTTCGTTGGCCTTGTTAAAAATGGTCCAAATATGCTTATTATATTATTATTTTGGAGATATGATTGTACTTTAGAAGTTTATATGGTGTCCATTAGCGTAATTAACGCCAAGATTCATCCACGAGCCTCAATCACTAAAGCGTGTCAAATCCTGCACATAAACGAGGTCTCACCCAAAGCTTAACGGCTTGGGCCGCCGGGGAATAGTTTAGGTGTGAGAAAAAATATAGGTCGAATGAGGTTTAACAATGGAGGCTTAATGCTCTAGTGCTGTAAAATAATACGAATGTGTAATTGATGATTAAGGTATAACCTTGTATTTATAGTGATCACACCTCTTTCCCCGTATAGAATATAGATTCCTCTTTAGGTATGATTCCTTAATGGGATCAAATAGAATCTCCTTAAAGAGAGGAAGTCGAATTATATCTTGATACTTTCCTTAGGAGTCAAAAATTAAATGTAATTAGGAATCTTAGATTCCTTAAAATCCTCAACTGTCAAAACGAACTCCTATGCATGGTTAAATACCTCTACGTGGACTTTAGCCCACCATAAAATTTGGGCCCAAATAATTATGCCCCAACATTATCCCTAGTCTTCGGTTAAATGAAACATTTAATGGAAGAATTTCTCAATAAAAATCCAATAATTAAGAATAAATGCTATAAAGCCCAACCTCCTCGGAAAACAACTCAGCCCATAATGTAAGGGCCCCGCCACATTCTCCCATGTTTGTAATCATAACCTCCCATTTAATAGTCGTACTTCTGAAAAGCGCGCGAAGTTGAAAAGACATTTCATTTAAAAATTTTTTTCCCCCAAATCAAACAAATCCACCTTTTCAATTTCAAAATCTTCAGAGCTTTATCCTTCCTTCTCATTGCAAAATTTTTCCCACGACAAAAACCTCTTTAAACTGTCCATCTATGGCTTCCTCAAGCATTCCAAACACCATCGATGAGCCAATCAATGCCATCCCACTCTCTTCTGTCCCTGCACTACTTGTAACCACCACCACCATCGCAAGCGCCATCGAATTCACTATCGTTACTACAACTGCAACCACCAGTTCTGCCCCCTTCACACCTCAAACTTATCGAAGGCAAAGATTGATTTCTAAAAAATTATCTGAGAGTATTCGAACAAAACCTATTTTCCTCATGCTAACACCAAATCCACCATCACTTAAAAAGACCTTACCACAATTTAAGAACACTACCACATCCCAGATACCCATCAACTGAAAGCCTCTTTCACCATCGATCGAATGTATCACCAAATCGATGGTTGGACAGCGATGCCACTCACCCTGCTAGAAAAAGGGGTTCGACTACCTATCCATGCCTTTATCATCATACTGTTAGGGTCTATTGGCATCGGCTTAGCCCAACTGGTGTCAAATTCATATATCAACATCGTTGCTTTTATCACCTTCTGCCATGAAGTCGGCGTTCCTCCCACCCCTGATTTCTTCTTTTCTTTATACCAGTTTGGCCGATCCTGAGACCCTAGGTTTAAAGCCTTAAGAAAATAGCAACCAAAACCAAACCAAAAATTTGAAAAATGATCCCTGATGGGTACCCCTTCGAGCAACAAAGGTTGGCACAAAGATTGGTTCTTCGTCAAAGGACCAGACACTCTCCATCTCCCAGATTGGGCCTCTTACGGTCGCCCGAACGTCAACATTCGAGAAACCCCTCCAAACCGAGTAATTGAAATAGTAAAATTGATTGAAAAAATAACGATGAAGGAATGAGACTACAACCTTCTAACTAATCCATCCTGGCTATATGATCACAAATGTAAGTTCTAAAACCCTCCGTCCCCTCCTTGCATTTACATATCTTTTAATTTGTTTACTTTTGATTCTGATCTACCTTCTGTATATAGTATCTCTCATCAGACCAACAACTCCCGAAAGGGAACTTCACGAAGATCCCATCACCGAAGAGATCCCCCAATCATCCGACATTCCTCTAATTACCGAAACCACACCATTAAAAGTCATAGATGAAGAACCATCCAAATCCTAAACCAAACCCAAACCAACAACAAAGGTACCAAAGCCTAAGCAACCAACAATTCCCATTCCTCTCTTCAGACAAAGCCCCTTGAACATGCCAAATTCTGAAAGGACCAAAATCCTTCGGGTCAAGAAAAGGCATATCAAAATTGTTACCCAAACATCCGAAGCCCCCTATCACCCATACTGAAAATATTCCAATTACTGAAGTCATCTCAATCAGTACTTTCGAACCAATGCCAAACCAAAGCCAAAAATAAAAAGGACCCAAAGACCTTTCTTCTGACCAACCGAATAAAAGAGCCACAGAAAAATCTTCCGAACAATCTCCCTTACACATCCCTTCTCCTCCCAAACAACCTTCTGCTAACAGAACTAAAGAAATTGATATTTCAGCGACTCTCTGGCTTGATGAAATATGAGAGTATCCCCTTGACCTCTTCGACCATTTTGTTTTCTCGGCCGATGAGCCCGCTTTAATGACATATCCACCGCCAAAATTGTCGTTACCGGAATAATGCATCAAGGCCGAGTAAGACCATCTGAACCCTTTCTTCATATATATCCTCTATTCCATTTATTTATTTAATAACTCTAAACCCAATAATATTGATTTCAGGTCGTTGCCATCTCCAGACGCCTCCACTGCTGATGGAAACAAATCGAAGAAGAAAAAAAAGTAAACCAAAAAGAAAACGAACTACTGAAGGCTACTATGGCCAAAGAAAAAAGATTTCACGACAACACATCCTTCTACTTCGAAGGCTTCTAAGATAATATTGCAAAATTAAAGCAGGAAGCCGTGGAGGCAGAAGACCATTGAAGAACATAACTCAAAAACTATGAAGCCATTCAAAAAGAAAACGATGAATTCAAGCATCAGATCCAAGATCTCAATCTTCAGAATCGGGACTTGGTCAAGAAAGAGGAAATATCCTTCTAAACTTGTGTGACTTTAGAAAAGGAATTCAAGGAATACAAAGCATTAGGTCCTTCTCTGACTGAAGAGATAAGAAACCAGATCTATCAAGACTACAGACAATCCCCCGAACTGTCAGCTGAAGTGATACAAATATTCGCTGAAGGATACGAAACTACCTGAATTAAAAATAAAGAAAAAATTATTGCTGCCAAGCTGGATGTCTATGTCTTAGAATCTTCTAAAGATGAAACTAAAGATGAAGCCGAAGATGACCCACCACAATAATAGTTCTTCTTTGGTATTCTAAATTTATTTTGTAATCATCTGGATATAATTATTTAAACAAATCAATGAAAAATATTATTCGTTCCGAAGAACTGAATATTTACTCTACACATACATTTGACATAATAAAAACCGTTCGCTCGAAGAACTGAACACCTGTGCAAAAAATATTTGTTTTAGGTAAACTGAATAACAAGAACGCGTTTGTTCGAATGAACTGAATATCCACTTAACCATAAGAAGTTAGTTTATAATACTTGTTAAAAAATTGAATATTCATTTAACTTATAATGAAGCTATATTCGTTCGGTAGAACTGAATAAGCAATATAAGAATAATCATTTCGGGAAACTGAAAATTCACAATGAAGAGTATTCGTTTCGGGAAACTGAATAACAATCAAAGAAGACATTCGTAAAAAACTGAACATCCATTTTATTAATATAACTTGTGAAAAATCTTCAAAGTCATCAAATCGAGCTACCTAGCATTCATTACTGATAATACTTCTGAAGTCTGCCAGCATGCCATGTGTGATGCCCCCAAAATAGGTATACATCACCCATTCTGAGTCATTAAATATATGGTAGAGAATTTAAATACAAACTTCATTTATACAATACGACAAAAGCGTAGCTGAGAGTTTTTACATGAATATTGTCTCATAGACAATATCCAAACTCAAATGGAGTCCTCATTAAATTTGTTATCACACTATTTCATAGAATAGTGAGGACTACTATAGCCACCTATCCTGGACCATCACTTCATTCCCCGACTCATCCCGACTACGTTCTCATTTCCTGAAGAGAATAATGAAAGAAAAAGGATGAGCTCAACTAGCCTAGTAAGAAATATTATGACTAAGATAATGTGGAATAAATTATCGTTAGCCTTCAACAATGTTAAACTGATAGAATACAATAAACAACAAGTTTAACTACAGCAGAACAAGTAATCCATTAGAAGAGTCAAGTAGAGCATAATATCTACTATCTTCTATGATTTAAAAAGTTTATCTTCAATTTTATCGCTGAGACTCAGCTTAAAATATAATCTACATCATTTAATTTTCCATGCACTACGGGTTAAGGAAATTCATTAGTATCATATCACTGAATTTTCCATGCACTACGGGCCAAAGATAATCATGTTATCACCAATGGTCATGATCATGCCAATAACTGTCCATCAATGCCCTACGGGTAAATGAAGACTTTTACCATATCATTTGTAATATTACAGGTCATGATTATACCAAATAATCCCTAGTCAAAATCATACCAATCAATAATCCATCTATGCACTATGGGCCAAAGATGAGTTTCATAACAATATAAGCATGAGAATGATGACAATAATATAAGAATTCAATTAAATGAGAGCAATGATAAATTTTAAAGATTTATAATTCAATTTATCCAGAGTTTAATAATTGTCCAAATTATCAACATGATACTGCTTTGTGGAATAAAATTTAAGAATAATATTGTATCAAAAACAATTTGAACATAACAGAAATCAATTTTTGTCATGAATAGTACCCGAGTGAATAGTACCCCGTGAATAGTACTTTGGGAATAGTACCCCGTGAATAGTACCCCGACATGAAAAGATTAAAAATTATCAAAAATGCTCATAATAATATTTCCATGAAAAGATACTAGATGAAGCGCAAATTTCAAGGATATTCTATTAATTTCAAGGAGTATAGAAACAATACTTTAAAAAAATGAGTGTAGAATTCGAAACCTGAAACGAAATAATATTACTTACATACTACAAAGTATGGAAGAAAAAATTACTTCATATGAATATTGAACAAATATAATATCTCTTACTTTAAAAAGAGAGTACTTCTGACTGGTAGGGCGAGGATATTCTCGAAGAAAACTTGTACTATTTTCTACACTCAAAGCTTCCTAAAAGGAAATTGTTAAATCCATAACAAAAATTATTATTTTCACAACAAAAGTATTGTTATAGATTCTATAGCGATAGTTTTCACCGTCGCTATACATCTATAGCGACACTTTTGTTGTGGAAATAAAAAAAAGTGTTATGGATTTAACAATTACCTTCCTAAAACTCGAAAGAAATACGCTCAATATTATAGAAGAAGAATACTCTTATTCTGGTGTTATTTTCAATTCTAAACTAAGCATCCTATTTATAGGAGAATGGAAGGATATTATTTAGGAAAAAATCATGGGCTGCACAGTAGGATTCGTCGAATTCTCGGACGTTCAGCTGAATTTTTTTTGATTTTACTATGCAAACACTATGCATAATAAAATATAATATATTCTATTTTTAAAAAAAAACTTATAATATATATATATATATACACACACACTTTATAACCTCCTACCAATTATTTTGAAAAATGATTAAGTGAGGGTCCAAATAATACGCCAAACTTACAACAAATACTTCATAAAAATCCCCTCAATATTTTTAACAACATTTATTCATCAATAATATAACTTATAATATTAACAGACAGATCATTTCCAAGAAATAGAGGGCTTTCTGATAAGGATTTTTCCCTATTAGCTGACTAAACCCCTTTCTTCGACAGAACTTTTTAGATATTGTCAATCATGCAAAAATAATATGAATAACTTGTCATCTCAATTATTAATTTAATAATATAAAATATTGTGGCAATAATTAAATTAATAATGTGAGATACTATACAGTAAATAATGTGGCAATAATTTAGTATAAGTGAGTGACTTCTCGCGTAAGCTTCAATAATCAATACCGTGTGCTACTATGCAACCACGCATATTACTGTACTTTTATCACCGGGTATTTTAACAGTTAACGGTAAAACTTTCGCCTTTATTTTTATAAAAAAAATACTTCTGTCGTTTTCTAGCTCCGACAGTAATTCTGTTGTGTGGTCCACCAATGATTGTGTCGTCGTACGAATATTCTCTGATAAAACGAATATTCCCTGACCAATCGAATATTTTATGACAACTTGTTTACTTTGTAAAATTTAAAAATATTACCAACAACTATAGCATTATAACAAATTCACTCCTTAATATTCAAAAATGATATTTAGGGAAAAATTCATTTTTATTCATAAAAGTTGAGGTCTTACAATCTCTCATTCTTATGAAATTTTGTCCTCGAAATTAGTGTACGTACCTGGTATGACGAAGATGTGATGATACCTTGATTTCATTTCAGATTCTAACTCCCAAGTCATTTCATCAACATCGTGGGTTTTTCACAAAACTTTGACTTAAGGTATAACCTTTGAGCGTATAATATGGTGTGGATTTGATATAATGTTATAGTTGTGGGTAATATTTATAAATTTTTCAAAGTATGCAAGTTGTTATAAAATATTCGATTGGTCGGAGAATATTCATTTTAATTGAAAATATTCGTACGACGACACAATCATTGGTGTACCCCACAACATAATTATTGTCGGAGTTAGAAAACGACAGAAATATCTTTTTATAAAAGTAACGACGAATGTTTTACCGTTAAATTATTGAAATACCCGGTGGTAAAAGTAAAGTAATACGCGTGGTTGCATAGTAGCACACATAATTTATTATTGATGCTTACGTGAGAAGTTACTCAATTATACTCAATTATTGCTACAGTAATTGCTGTATAGTATCTCATGTTATTTGATTTAATTATTGTCAATATTTTATGTATTATTAAATCAATAATTAAGATGGCAAGTTATTCATATTATTATCTGCATAATTAACAATGTGTAGAAAGTTCTGTCAAGGAGATGTTTGGTCACCTAATTGCGCGCCATTAAAGAGAAATTCTTACCGGAAAGCCACCTCTTTCCTGGGAACGATCTGGTTGTTAATATTGCAAGTTATAATAATATGAATAAAAATTGTTTAAAATATTAAGGGGATTTTTATGAAGTATTTGTTGTAATTTTTACTTATTTTATGGACCTCTATTTACCCATTTTTCAAAAAAATTGGTAAAAAGTTATTATATATATATATATATATATATATATATATATATATAAAGAGGTGGGGCTCACATGTTGAAAATAAAATATGAGCGGGATAAATTTTGGTAAGTCATAGATGGAATGGAAGATTTAGTGGAATGAATGGAGTATGTGTGTGTGTGTACACACACACACACACACACACACACACACACACACACACACACACACACACACACACACACACACACACACATATATATATATATATATATATATATATATATATATATATATATTTAACACCCCGAATTTTATGAAATAAAAGTATTTAATTTTTCTTATTCAGTAAATGGTTAAATTGATAAGAAGTTAAAGTTAAGTGTGATATACATAAAAAATTTCAAAATACGCAAGTGGTTATAAAATATTCATTGTTGTCGGGGAATATTCGTTTGGTCGTGGAATATCCTTGTTGTCGGGGAATATTCGTACGACGGCGCAGCCAATTTGTGGGCCCCATAACAGAATAACTGTTGGATGAAGAAAACGGCATGTTTGAGTTTTTATAAATAACGGCGTAATCGTTACCGTTAACACTGTTGGAATACCAGGTGGGTAAAGTAAAGTAATTCGCGTTGTTGCACAGTAGTACACGGTATTGAACAGTATTTTTGAATTATTAATTCTTACGTAAGAAGGCACTACTCAATAATTATTACAGTAATTACTGTTCAATATTTTATCTTATTGATTCAATAATTGATGCGTTGATATTTTATATTATTGTTGTTTCAATAATTGTCACTGCACAGTATTTTCCATTATCATATCAATAATTCATATTATTTGAATAATATTATTAGATAGAATTATTGGCAATGTCTAGAAAGTTCTATCAAGGAGAAGTTTGGTCACCTAATTGCGCGCCAGTAAGGAGAAATCCTTATTGGAAAGCCCCCTCTTTCCTGGGAACTGCCTGATTGTCATTATTATGATTCTGTAATATTATTTATGAATATTTAATTATTAATTTATATGATACGGAAATATTTATTTGATGCGGATATAAAGGATGAATTTATTTATGTGGTTATAAATGAATGAATTAATGTTGATGTATTTTATCAGTATTTTGTCGGATTGGAGGTATTTCTTGAGATATATTGCGTGAGTTATAATTTTTAATCCGACCGTTGGATCGCTGTGATTTTTGGATATGTTATACATATATAAGTTGAGTATATGTCCATAAATTTTGAACCGTTAAAAATGAATGTATAATTTGTTATAAATTTTAAGAGGTGACTGATTCGAAAATTAGGTTTATAAATGATTTTGGTGGAAAATTCTAGAATTAAGTGGGCCCCACTTGTGGTTGGTGAAGAAATGTACTGAATTTTATTTCAAATGTGGTGGGTGGAAATAGTAGCAGGTAAAGCCATCAGGTAGCAGGTCAAGTCTGCTTCGGCGTGCTAATATTTTCCTATAAATAGAGGGCTAAGTTAGAATTGAAAATCACACCAAAAACATAAGTTTTCTCTCTCTATATTATCAAACATATTTTTGTAAGTATTTAAATACTTTGAGAGTTGCTATTCAGTGCAAGGTTCCTTCGGCTTTTCATCCGATATTCCAGTCAGAAATACTGCTCTTTTGAGGTAAGGGATTTTAAGGGTTATTATGTTTTTCAGTTTCGTAATTTTTCCAACTCTCAAAAATTCTGGAAAAATTTGAAATGATAATTTGATGAGTTATCTAGATTGTGTCCAAAAATGGCGATTTTTGGATGTATAGATTAAGAGTTTTGAATTTTATGGGAAAAGACTATTTTAAAAGTAAACCCTTATAACTCCTTGTGGTTAACTCCAAAATTAGTGAAATTTTTATTGGGAGTTCATGTATATAATAGAAGTGTACTCTGTAAATTTTGGAATTTTTGGACAAAAGTACAATTTATGATAAATGTCTAAATATTCTGCAGTTTTGGCCATATGAAAAATAGTAAATGAACTTTAAAAATTCTGAGAAAAATATATGTTCAATATGTGACTATATTCTGCTAAATCTCAGAAAAGCAAATTTGTTTGTACTGATTTGGTATTTTTTATGAAAATAGACTAGTTATGAGTAAATGAATTAAATATGTTATATGAAATAAGAAAATTGGAAAATAGGATTTTATGGCTTGAGAATCCTAAATGAAGTATATGCAGATTTTTGATGAGGGTTTTGGTTATTGGTAATGAAATCTTATGAGTTTGGTATTTTAAGATGATTAGATGCATTATTTAATAAAGTGTAAACAATTAAAATAAATTATTTATATATTTAAGAAATATTATTCTTTTAATATCATTATACTGAAATATGGGTATGGATTTTATTGTGGAATTTCTACCTTTTTCATGTCGAGGTTACTATTCATGAGTTAATTTTTATGAGTTACTATTCACGAGTACTATTCACAACAAAATTGGTTTCTTTTTAAATTATTGTTGATTTATGAATCTTACTCTTGAAATTAAATGCAATTGTTGATCATATTATTTTTATAATCATATATAACATTTTTATAATCCCGGTAAAGAAATTTCTCTTTGATTTGAGTGTAAAGATGGGTAGATTATTGATATGATCATGACTATGAGTTCTCTTTGGCTAGTAGTGCAAAGTTGAATCGTTGACTGGTATGATCATGACCATTAAATTACAATTGAATATTTTTAGCTTAAGTGCAAAGGTGAATTGATCAACATGGTTATAATTATTATTTATATAAATTTTGAAATGATTATGTATTTCTTTGAGATATTAATATCTTTGGCCTGTAGTGCAAAAATGAATTATTGATGAATATCTTTGGCCCGTAGTGCAAAGATGACCCGTTGTTGAATATCTTTGGCCTGTAGTACAAAGATGACCTGTTGTTGAATATCTTTGGTCTGTAGTGGAAAGATGAATTGTTGATGAATATCTTTGGCCCGTAGTGCAAAGATGACATGTTGTTGAATATCTTTGGCCTGTAGTGCAAAGATGAAATGATAATGAATATCTTTGGCCCGTAGTGCAAAGATGAATTTATTAGTATGATTATGAACATGAACTGTAATTTGGTATAACTATGATCTTCGATGTTTCAGGTAAAGACATGTGATGAAAATTATCTTCGTCCTAGATGAGAAGAGGAATTTAGAACCACAATTATGATTATGAGTTATTCACATGATTGTGGACATGAACTGTTGATTGATGTTACAAGGATAAAACATTGTTGGTGGACTTTTAACGTGGAGAAGGTAATAGACTTTATAGTCTATTTGACTCTTTTAATGGATTGCTCGTTCCGCTGCAACTATGGTTGAAAATTTTTATCATCTACCATATATTCTAAATCTCTAATTTATTATTGACAAAGGCTATTGATAATTTAATTATCTTTAGTCATGATATTCTTTACTAGGCTATTTGTGCTCACCCCTTTGCTTCACAATTCCTTTCAGGTAATAAGAGTGTAGCTGGGTCGAGCGGGGATAACAGGGGAATAGAATGATGGTCTCTAGCTGTGGAGGTTCTCCCTAAACAGTATAAAAAAGTGTTGTATTTTATACATCATTTAGTAGTTATATTTGGTAAATCAAATAGGGTGAGGCAAACCCAACATTGGAAGGGTGTTTTTCCACTATCATACAAGATGTCTAATGACATACAACCTCGTGTTATCATAAGACATGGTTGTGCACATCCACTTACTGAGTATATCTACGAGCACTACCTATATAATCTTGGAGTTTGGTTGGAGTATAATTCTCAATTACAGATAGTTGTGATAGTTATATGTCAAGAGAAAACGCACCATTGGGAAGAACATGATAGTAATCTTCTCATTTTTCTTTGGGGTCTATTGGGTCAACCAAGGATAATTCAGTGGGCATATGATATCTATTATATCCTAGACGCATGGCCTCCCATGTACGAAGGTTTCCTTGAGCACTTCCCAAAAAATAATTTTTTACTGTACCTTTAAGTAAGGTGTCATTGTGACGTGCTATCCAAGGTTGGGATGAGAGTCACAGTTGGTATATATTTATATCAAAACTTACAATATATGTGTTGTTATATTTTTCACGACAATTGTAGTAATAAAGTTGTAGTTATTTTTTGTACCATGTATTTGGCAACTCAGGATAGGTTGGGTGGAATGGACCTATTTTGGGGATGTCATAATATATATATATATATATATATATATATATATATATATATATATATATATATATATATATATATACATGGTCAGGATCAGGTATGGACACCCGTACGGGAGTAAAATTCGGACTTTATTTTTTTTACTTTTTTTAAATAACTAAAAAAAAGTTTAATAGTTTATTGAACTGGAATTTTTCATAATACAATATTCTGGGTGTGATTTGGATACATATAATAAAACAGGTATGTACAGACTTCACAGACCTTTTTAGACCTATTTTGTTATATGTATCCAAATCACACCTAAAATAATGTATTATGAAAAAATTCCAGTTCCATAAATATTAAACTTTTTTTAGTTATTTAAAAAAAAGCAAAAAAAAAGTCTAAATTTTAACAAAATTCGGACTCCCGGACTGAATCATATATATATATATATATAAGTTATATATATTTGTATATATATATATATATATATATATTTATAAGCTTTATTTTATTTGATTATAAATTGAATATATTATATTTTATTTAAAGTTTTTATTTTATTAGAATATTTTATTGCATAGTGCAGCATAGTAAAATCAAATTTTTAGAAATCAGCCGATTCGACGCGCCCGTGAGAAATTTACTGTGCGTCCATGATTTTCTAATTCAAATAGTATCCTTCCATTCTCCTATAAATAGGATACTTAGTTAGAATTGAAAATCACACCAGAATCAAATAAATATTCTTCTATAATATTTAGCGTATTTCTTTCGAGTTTTACAAAGATTTGAGTGTAGAAAACAGTGAAAGTTTTCTTCAAGAATATCCCCGTTATACCAGTTGAAATACTCTTCTTTTTAAGGTAAGAGATATTATTTTTGTTCAGTATTCGTAAGAAATAATATTTTCTTCCATACTGTATAGTATGTAAGTAATATTATTTCGTCTCATATTTCGAATTCTACACTCGTTTTGTTAAGTTTTTGGCTTCTATACTCCATAAAATTAGTAGAATATCCTTGATATTTGCGCTTCATCTAGTATCTTTTCATGAAAATATTATTCCAAGCATTCTTGATAAGTTTTAACCTTTTTATACCAGAGTACTATTCACGTGGTACTATTCCCAAATTATTATTCACAGGATATTATTCACTCGGTTACTATTCACCTAGAGTACTATTCATAACAAAAGTTGATTTCTTTTCGGTCCAAATTATTTTTTATACAATATTATTCTTGAATTTTACTCCACAAAGCAGTATCATGTTGATAATTTGGACATTATTGAATTCTGGATAAAATAAATTATAAATCTTTAAAATTTATCATTTGCTTTCATTTAATTGAATTCATATATCATTTTCATCATCCTCATGCTTATATTGTTATGAAAGTCATCTTTGGCCCGTAGTGCATAGATGGACTGTTGATTGGTATGATTATGACCAGGGATTTTTTGGTATAATCATGACCGTAATGTTATAAATAATATGGTAAAAGTCCTCATTGGCCCGTAGTGCATTGATGGATAGTTGTTGGCATGATCATGACCATAGATGAAAACACGAATATCTTTGGCTCGTAGTGCATGGATAATTCGTGGTCATGATACTAATGAATATCCTTGGCCTGTAATGCATGGATGATTCGATGTTGTGGATTATTTATTAAGCTGAGTCTCAACGATAAAATTTATGATAAACTCTTAAATCATAGAAGATAGTAGATTTCATGCTTTACTTGACTCTTCTAATGGATTGCTTGTTCCGCTGCAGTTAAACTTGATGTTTATTGTATTTTATCAGTTTAACACTATTGAAGGCTAACGATAATTTATTCTGCATTATCTAGTCAAAATATTTCTTACTGGGCTAGTTGAGCTCACCCTTTGCTTTCATTGTTCTCTTCAGGAAATGAGAATATAGCTGAGACTAGTCGAGGAACGGAGTGACGGTCCAGATGTTTGCATTAGTAGTCATCACAATTTTATAAAATAGTGTGATAATAATTGTAATGAGGACATATTTTGAGTTTGAATACTATCTAGAAGATAATATTTATATGAAAACTCACAGCTTATGTTTTGTCGTATTCTACACGACACTTAATAGTTGTATAAATTAAGTTTGTATTTGAATTATGTACCATGTATTTGGCGACTCAAAATAGGTGATGTATACCTATTTTGGGGGCGTCACAGTTGGTATCAAAGCTTAGGAATATGATCCCTGGCTGAGATGTGAGACTAGAACTAGGGGGATAGACGGGAAAATTCTTCGCTAGTATGACCTACTTAAGCTTATTTGATTATTTAATTTGTCGGTCAGAATATAGGGTAATATGTGGCGTGTCAATTAACCCTTATTTTGTGGCAGTGTTTGAAAATGACAACCAAGAATGCTGAGATCCGCAATGGAGCACATGAAACTGTTCAGTCACTAACGATTAATACTCATGATAATGTGCATCAGAAAGGCAATAATCCTTAGGAAAACAACAACACCGACCAAATGATGAATTGCAGAATGTTCAGAGGCTTCCTGCAATTCATACAACATTAGGCGAGAGAGACTCTTATGCAAAATATAGGTGGAAATACTGACAACTCTCGGATGGTCAGCACCAGAGTTTTTTGGAGAGCCAAAACCGCTTAAGGCGGATACGTGGATAAAGCAGATCACCAAGATATTTGATATCTTGGGATGCTCCAAGGAGCAAAAGGTTCCCTTTGCCACCTTCATGTTGCGAGGAGAGGCAGATTACTGGTGGGAATCTGTAAAACGTACTCAGTCTGCTGCACTGAAGATGTCTTGGGAAAAGTTCCAAGAACTATTCAACGATAAGTACTTTCCCAAAAGTATTTGTCACATGAAAGAAGTAGAGTTCATCAAGCTAGAGAAAAACAATATGACCATGTCGCAGTACGAAGATAAGTTTACCGAGTTGTCCTGGTTTGCGTCCCATTTAGGTTATAATGAGGAGAGAATGACGTGAATGTTTCTGCGAGGTTTGAAACCTGAAATACGTCAATACTTAATTTCTCATAAACTGTGTTTGTATTCAGATATTATAAATAGGGCTCAGTTATTGGAGCGCGATAATGAGTCAACCCAACTAAGAGAGAGCAACTAGTAAAATGATATTACCAGTGGTAGCAGTCGAAGCGGTGACAACAAACATGGAGGAAGTCATCATGCCAGAAATGGTAACCACTTCGGTGGTAATAATGGCCAAGACAATTAAAGTGAAAATTTCAAGAAGAGAAGTTTCAATAATGATGGAAAGACATCAGCACCAACACTCGTTGTTAAAGAAGGAGAACGATCATCGATCGTATGCTATAAATGCGGAGGGGAGGGACACATCAGTCCAAATTATACGCAGTAGTCCAAAACATGTTACAATTGTGGAAGAGAAGGCCACCAAGCTCGATTTTATCGTGTAGTAAAGCCAAGTCCAGCTGGGATGGAGGCACCAAAGGCCGTCCAGAGAAGCCAAAGCTGGTAGTTCAAGGGAGAGTGTTTGTCGTGACCTCCTAAAAAGCGAGGAACTTGAACGAGGTTATCACGGGTAAGCTAATCATAAACTTAAGCGAAGTCTATACCTTATTTGATACCGGTTCTACCGATTCTTTTTTTTCCTCCTACTTGCGCTCAACGTTTAAATTTAACTCCGAAGAAATTAGAATTTGACTTATCTGTTGAAACTCCGTTGGGAGAAACCTTCATTATATCCACTGTTTATAAGTCTTGTTTGATTCAAATCGATAACCCCATGTTACCTGTCAATCTTATTTCTTTGAAAATACTTCTATTTGATGTGATTTTAGGGATTGATTGGTTAACCACTCATCATGCTAAAATTGATTATTTTTGTAAGGTTGTTAGCTTTCATATTCCTAACCAACCTATTATGCGAATTCAAGCAACCAAACCACTAAAGTCAATCACTGTCATATTAAGCAATAAATCTATTCGTTTATAAAAAAAGGGATGCCAAGCTTTCTTGGCCCATGCCATAGATTTAAACAAAAATATGTCAGATTTGAATGATATTTCTATTGTTAATAAATTTTCTGACGTATTCCCTGAAGAACTTCCTGGCCTACCCCCGGAGTATGAAATTGAGTTTGGTATCGACCTTAAACCCAGTATAAAACCCATTTCCAAAGCCCCATATTGAATGGCTCCTATTGAACTTCAGGAGTTAAAGACCCAACTGCAGGAATTGTTAGACATCAGTTTCATTCGTCTTAGTACGTCTCATTGGGGTGCTCATGTTCTATTTGTGAAGAAGAAAAAAGGGGGTATGCGACTTTGTATTGACTATCGGGAGTTGAACCATGTCACCATCAAAAATAGGTACCCGTTGCCTCGCATTGATGACCTGTTTGACCAGTTGCAAGGCGCCAAATTCTTTTCAAATATCGATCTTCATTCCGGATATCGCCAGTTGAAGATTAAAACTGATAACATTCCAAAGACTGCTTTCAGAACTCGATACGGGCATTATGAATTCCTAGTCATGTCTTTTGGATTAACTAATGCTCCTATTGCCTTCATGGATATGATGAACCGAGTATTCAAGGAATATTTGGATCACTTTGTGGTCGTCTTTATTGATGACATCCTCATTTACTCCAAAAGCCATGAAGATCATGAGCAACACTTGAGGCTGATACTCTAAAAGCTTAGCAAAAATGAGTTATATGCCAAGTTGAAAAATACGAGTTCTGGCTTGAGGAAGTAGCATTCCTTGGGCATGTGATATCAAATCATGGAATATCTGTTGACCCAACGAAGATTGAAGCAATTCAAAGCTGGGAGCAACGTAAGTAAGTGACTGAAGTACGTAGCTTTCTCGGCTTAGCTGGTTATTATTGAAGATTCGTGGAAGGTTTTTCTTGAATCACTACTCCATTAACTCAGTTGACTCGAAAAGATACAAAATTCGATTGGAGCGAAGAATGTGAGAAGAGTTTTCAAGAACTCAAGAGGAGACTCATTTCAGCACATGTTCTGACAATACCATCTGGTTCGGAGGGATTTGTCATCTACAATGATGCTTCAGGCAGAGGGTTAGGATGTGTTCTCATGCAACATGGGAAAGTCATAGCATATGCCTTCAAGACAACTCAAAGAATATGAGAGGAATTATCTTACTCATGATCTAGAGTTGGCAGCAGTCGTTTTTGCACTAAAGATCTGGAGGCATTACCTGTATGGGGAGAAAGTGGAGATCTATACGGATCCTAAAAGCCTCAAATATTTCTTCACCCAAAAGGAACTCAACATGCGGCAAAAACGTTGGCTCGAGCTGTTGAAAGATTATAATCATACCATTCAATACCATTCTGGAAAAGTGAACGTGGTAGCTGACGCATTGAGTAGAAGATCATATGCGGGTATGAGTGCGAAATTATCAATGCAAATACCCATTTGGTATGTCTTACAAAGGATGGAGATAGAGATAAATACTCCAGGGACCCACGTGATGATGACAAATATACGAGTAAAACTGACTTTAATTGATAAAGTTAAAGTTGCTCAAGCTACAGATCTAGAGCTGATGTGTATAAGGAAGAAAGTACAAGAAGGTGCTATTCCGGAAGCAAGAATCGATGAAGAAGGAATACTTAGAGTTAACTCCAGACTTTGTGTTCCTAAAGTTCCTGATTTAAAGTATAAGATCATGATGGAGGCGCACAACACACTGTTTGCAATCCATCCTGGAAGTACCAAAATATATTGTGATCTTCGACATATATTTTGGTGGAGCGATATGAAGAGAGAGATAGCAGAGTTTATCTCAACGTATCTAACTTATCAACTATTCAAGGCAGAACATCAAGTGCCAAAAGGTCCATTGTAACCACTTGAAATTCCAGAATGGAAGTGGGAGCACATTACCATGGATTTTATTACTGGTCTTCCCAAGGTTTCTCAAGGCATAGATGTTATTTGGGTCATTGTTGATAGATTGACTAAGTCTGTTCATTTCTTACCTATACAAAAAATTTATACACTTGAACGTCTTGCTCGTATATACATAAATGAGATTGTAAGACTGCATGGTATACCAGTATCCATAGTTTCTGATCGAGACCTAAGATTCACTTCGCGTTTTTGGGTTTGTTTGCAGAAAGCTATGAGCACGGATTTGCGATTCATTTCGGCATATCATCCTCAAACAGATGGGCAGTTGGAGAGGACTATTCAGACTCTTGAAGATCTATTAAGACTCTATGTCCTAGACTTCAAAGGAAGTTAGGACAAGTTCTTGCTATTGGTGGAATTTTCCTACAATAAAAGTTATCAAATAAGTATTGGCATGGATTCATTTGAGGCGTTGTATGGATGCAAGTGTTGTTCTCCAGTATGGTGGGATGAGGTGGGTGAAGAAACGTTGTTAGGATCGAAATTTGTACGCATGACCACAGAAAATATTCAAATGATCCGACAACGTATAAAAACCTCACAAGATCGATAAAAGAGTTGTGTTGATCTTCATCGAAACGACGTGGGAATTCAATGTTGGTGATCATGTCTTGTTATGGGTGGCTCCATAGAAAGGAGTTACAAGATTTAGAAAGATAGGAAAACTCAATCCTCGATTCATTGGCCCATTTGAAATCCTTGACCGAGTAGGAACTATGACCTATAGACTCGCTTTACCGCCAAGTATATCTCGTGTTCATAACATTTTTTCACATATCTATGTTACGTAAATACGTGGAAGACCCGAACCACATTATTGAGTTAAAACTGGACGAAATAGGGGAAGATTTAACGTATGAAGAGGTACCTGTTAAAATCTTGGATAAGAAGGAGCATATTCTATGCTTCAAGGTTATACCTCAAGTCAAAATTTTTTGGAGAAACCACGATGTGGAGGAAATAACCTGGGAGTTAGAATCTGAAATGAAATCAAGAAATCATCACCTCTTTGACATACTAGGTATGTTCCCTAATTTTGAGGAAGAAATTTCATAAGAAGGGTAGGTTGTAAGACCCCAACTTTCATAAATAAAGATTATTTTTGTCGAAATATATTTTTGAATATTATAGTGTGGATTTGATATAATATTATAGTTGTGGGTAATATTTATAAATTTTGCAAAGTATACAAGTTGTTATAAAATATTCGATTGGTCGGGGAATATTCGTACGACGATACAATCATTGGTGGACCCCATAACAAAATTATTGTCAGAGTTAGAAACCGACAGAAATGTCTTTTTATAAAAGTAACGGCGAATGTTTTACCGTTAAACTGTTGAAATACCCGGTGGTAAAAATACAGTAATACGCGTGGTTGCATAGTAGCACACGGTAATGATTATTGATGCTTACGTGAGAAGTCACTCAGTTATACTCAATTATTGCTACAGTAATTGTTGCATAGTATCTCACGTTATTTGATTCAATTATTATCAATATTTTATATATTATTAAATCAATAATTGAGATGACAAGTTATTCATATTATTATCTGCATAATTAACAATGTCTAGAAAGTTTTGAAGTTTTGTCAAGAAGAGTTTCGGTCATCTAATTGCGCGCCAATAGGAAGAAATCCTTATCGGAAAGCCCCCTCTTTCTTGGGAAGGATCTGGTTCTTAATATTGCGAGTTATAATAATATGAATAAATGTTGTTAAAAATATTGAAGGGACTTTTATGAAGTATTTGATGTAATTTTTGCTTATTTTATGGACCCCAATTTACCTATTTTTTAAAATAATCGGTAGAAAGTTATTCAATATATATATATATATATATATATATATATATATATATATAGGCCGGATCCTGTCCGGACAGGTTTAAAATTCGGACCTTTTTTTTTTGCTTTTTTTTAAAACAACTAAAAATAAATAAATACAAAATTATAGAATTAAATTTTTTTTATAATACAATGTTTTGGGTGTGATTTGGATACGTATAACAAAACATGTATGTACAGTCTGTGCAAACTGTACCACCATTTTTTGGTATAGGTATTCAAATCACCCCCAAAACATTATATTATGAAAAAATTTCAGTTCCAAAAAATATTAAATATTTTTTTAGTTATTTTTTTAAAAAAAAGCAAAAAATATAAATAAATCGGGGTCCGTTTTTGATCAGGTCCGGGAGTCCGGACCTGATCCTTGTTGTATATATATATATAAAGAGGTGGGGCCCACGTGTTGGAAATAAAATATGAGTGGGAGAAATTTTGGTAAGTCTCGGATGGAATGGAAGATTTGTTGGAATGGAGTATATATATATATATATATATATATATATATATATATATATATATATATATATATATGTGTGTGTGTGTGTGTGTGTGTGTGTGTGTGTGTGTGTGTGTGTGTGTGTGTGTATAAATTTTGTTTTATTTGATTATAAATAGAATATATTATATTTTATTTAAATTTTTCGTTTTATTAGAATATTTTATTGCATAGTGCATCATAGTAAAATTAAACTTTCAGTCGATTCGAAGCGCCCTTGAAAAATTTATTGTGCGTCCATGATTTTCTAATTCAAATAGTATCCTTCCATTCTCCTATAAATAGGATGCTTAGTTAGAATTGAAAATCACACCAGAATCAGATAAATCTTCTTCTATAATATTTAGCGTATTTCTTTTGAGTTTTACAAAGATTTGAGTTTAGAAAATAGTGAAAGTTTTCTTCAAAAATATTCTCGCTATACCAGTTGGAATACTCTACTTTTAAGGTAAGGGATATTATTTTTGTTCACTATTCGTAAAGAATAATATTTTCTTTCATACTCTGTAGTATATAAGTAATATTATTTCGTTTCAGATTTCGAATTCTAAACTTGTTTTGTTAAGTTTTTGACATCTATACTCCATAAAATTAGTATAATATCCTTGATATTTACACTTCATCTAGTATCTTTTCATGAAAATATTATTATGAGCATTCTTGATAAGCTTTAAACTTTTTAAGCTGGAGTACTATTCACGGGGTACTATTCCCAAATTATTATTCAAAAGATACTATTCACTCGATTACTATTCACCCGGAGTACTATTTATAAGAAAAGTTGATTTCTTTTTAGTCCAAATCATTTTTTATACAATATTATTCTTGAATTTTACTCCACAAAGCAGTATCATGTTGACAATTTGGACATTATTGAATTCTGGATAAAATGAATTATAAATATTTAAAATTTATCCTTTTCTTTCATTTAATTGAATTTTTATATCATTGTCATCATCCTCATGCTTATATTGTTATGAAAGTCATCTTTGGCTCGTAGTGCATAAATGGACTGTTGATTGGTATGATTATGACCAGGAATTTTTGGTATAATCATGACCGTAATGTTACAAATAATGTGGTAAAAAGTCCTCATTGGCCCGTAGTGCATTGATGTACAGTTGTTGGCATGATCATGACCATTGATGAAAACACAAATATCTTTGGCCCGTAGTGCATGGATAATTCGTGGTCACGATACTAATGAATATCCTTGGCCTGTAATGCAGGGATGATTCAATGTTGTGGATTATTTATTAAGCTGAGTCTCAGTGATAAAATTTATGATAAACTCTTAAATCATAGAAGATAGTAGATTTCATGCTCTACTTGACTCTTCTAATGAATTGCTTGTTCCGTGCAGTTAAACTTGATGTTTATTATATTTTATCAGTTTAACACTGTTGAATGCTAACGATAATTTATTTTGCATTATCTTAGTCATAATATTTCTTACTGGGTTAGTTGAGCTCACCCTTTCCTTTCATTGTTCTCTTCAGGAAATTAAAATATAGCTGGGACTAGTCTGGGAACGGAGTGACGGTCCAGATGTTTGCATTAGTAATCCTCACTATTCTATAAAACAGTGTGATAATAATTATAATGAAGACTTATTTTTGAGTTTGAATACTGTCTAGAAGATAATATTTGTATTAAAACTCACAGCTTATGTTTTATCATATTCTACACGACACTTAACAGTTGTATAAATTAAGTTTGTATTTGAATTATGTACCATGTATTTGGCGACTCAGAATAGGTGATGTATACCTATTTTGGGGGCGTTACAGTAATTCCTTTCCATGGAGCAACACGTAACAACACATTATCTCCAATATTGAATTCCACATCCTTTCGATAAAGATCAACATAACTTTTTGTCGATCTTATGAGGTTTTTATACGTTGTCGGATCATTTGAATCTTTTCTGTAGTCGTGTGTACCAATTCCAATCCCAACAACGTTGCTTCACCCACCTTGTGATGCCCCCAAAATAGGTCAACACGACCCATTCCGAGTCGTCAGATATCACTCCATAAAAATCAAATACAAACTTCATTTATACAACTATTGAACTGTCGTGCAGAGTACGACAACAGATAAGCTGTGAGTTTTAATACAAATATATATAACTCTCGTGGTGCCTTGACCACAAAACCTTAGAATGGTACCTCACATAAAGGTACAGTCAAAAACTATTTTAGAAATTAAAATCTTTGGAAAATACTCAAGGAAACCTTCGTACATGGGAGACCATGCGTCTAGGTTGTGATAGATATCATATGTCCATAGAATTATCCTTGGTTGACCCAATAGTCCCTAAAGAAAAATAAGAAGATTGCTATCATCTTCTTTCCAATGGTGAGTCTTATCTTGATATATAAATATCTCCGTTGTCTTCAATTGATAATTATACTCCAACCAAATTTCAATATCATATAGGTAGTGCTCGTAGATATACTCAACAAGTGGATGTGCACAACCCTGTCTTATGATAACATGAGGTTGTATGTCTTTAGACATCTTGTATGATAGCGGCAAAACACCCTTCCAAAGTTGGGTTCACCTCACCCTATTCGGTTCACCAACATTAAATATAAATAACGTATACAATACGACACACTTATCTAAAGTTCTCAATAAAATTATTTTTAATACTTTTTAGGGAGAACCTCAACAGCTATAGACCACCGTTCTATTTTCCTGTTACCCCCGCTCGACCCAGCTACACTCTTATTACCTGAAAGAAATTATGAAGCAAAAGGGGTGAGCACAACTAGCCCAGTAAAGAATATCATGACTAGAGATAATTTACATCATAGATAGCCTTCATCAGTAATAAATCAGAGATTTAGAACATATGGTAGATGATAAAACTTTTCAACCATAGTTGCAGCGGAACGAGCAATCCATTAGAAGAGTCAAATAGACCATCAGATCTATTATCTTCCTCATGTTAAAAGCCCACCAATAATGTTTTATTCCTATAACCTCAATCAACAATTCCTGTTCACAATCATATGAATAACTCATAATCATAATTGTGATTCTAAATTCCTCATCGCACGCAAGACGAAGATAAAGTTTATCACCTAACTTCACCTGAAACATCAAAAATCATGGTTATACCAAATCATAATTCTTGTTCATAATCATACTAATAAATTCATCTTTGTACTACGACCAAAGATAATTTTTAAGAATTCATCTTTGCACTACATGCCAAAAACATACAACTGTATATTAGAAGAGTAAAGTAGAGCATGCTATCTACTAACTTCTATGATTTAAAATATTTTCATCATTTTTTATTGCTGAGACTCAGCTTAATAAATAATCCACATCATCGAATCATCTCTGCTCTACGGCCAAGGATATTCATGTAATCATCAATGGTCATAATTATGCCGAATAATCCCTGGTTATAATCATACCAATAACTGTCCATCAATGCACTACGGGCCAATGAGGACTTTTACCGCATCATCTATAACATTACGGGTCATGATTATACTGAATGATCCCTGGTCATAATCATACCAATAAACAGTTCATCTATGCACATAAGCCAAAGATACTCATCAATCAATAGTTAATCTTTGCACGTAAGCCAAAGATAACTTTCATCATAATATAAGCATGAGGATGATGATAATGATATAAGCATTAATCAAACGAAATCAAGGATAAATATTAAAGACTTTAAATTTATACAAATATTATCAATCACTTAATAAACTTATAATCTAATATTATTAATATTATAACAATATTTTAATCACTACTTAAATATATAAACAATTTATTTTAATTGTTTACACTTAACCAAATAATGCATTTAATCATTCAAAAATGCCCTACTCATAAGATTTTATCACCAATGATCAAATCTTTTATTAAAAATCTGCATATACCCTATATAGGATTCCCAAGCCATAAAATCCTATTTTCCAATTTTGTCACTTCAAATAACATATTTAACTAATTTACTCATAACTAGATTATTTTCATAAAAAATACCAAATCAGTCCCAAAAATATTTTTTTTCTGGGATTTAGCAGAATATAGTTCCATATTGAACATATATTTTTCTCAGAATTTTTAAAATTCATTTACTATATTTTAAAAATTAATTTCTAATTAATTCCTTAAGAAATTATCTACCTCAAGTTTAACTCCAGAAATTCCCAAATCTTGGAAGGATCTTACACATTTTAACGTGAGCTTCCAGTTTAAATTTCATGGTCATCGGAGTTATAGAACTCCGATTATAGCATTTTTCGTCGAAAAAACCTAAATATTGAAATAGTCATAACTTGCTCATTTTAAGTCAGAATCAGCTCATTTTTGGACAGGATGTTCTTTATACCATATAATTTCATGTCCCAAAAGGTAAGAATTTTTCTCACAATTTAAGTGGCCAAAAATGTCCTTTTAAAAATCTGGGCAGTAGCTTTTTCGAAATTAGCAGTTTTTGACTCCTTCGCAAAAATCAGTCAACACGAAAATCTACAATACCTTTTCCAGTGATTCCACTTGGATAAGTTAGAAAAATCATAGATCTAACTCTAGAACTTGACCATACTCAAAAATTCGAAATATAATAGGAGATATGGTCAATTGAATTTCATGTTCCATTTTCACCAAAATCTGATTTTTCAACCCTTTGTGGTTTCTAAGAAACTTCCATGTTTTCACATAATAACCAACATAACTCATCATGACAATGACATAATAATTCAATAAAACAAGTTCAAGAATAAATTTTAAAGACTTATAAGTTAATTTATCCTGAACTCAATAATGTCCAAATTGTCAACATGATACTTCTTTGTGGAGTAAATTTCAAGAATGCTCAGAAGAATATTTCCATGAAAAGATACTGGATGAAGCGCAATTATCCAGGATATTTAACTAATTTCATGGAGTATAGAAGTTAAAAATTTAATCAACTAAGTATAATAGAATATATGAAACTACAAATGGATTTTCACCCGTCGTACGGTAATCCACGTAGACAGATCATTTCCACAATTTAATAAGGAATGAATACAAAGGATCATTCACCATGCATGTGGTAATCCACATAGATAGGTTATTCCAACAGAATAATAAAGAATGGAATAATAGAAGGATTCACCATGCGTGCGATAGACTGCACAGACAGGTTATTCCCAACAGAATAATAAATAATGGAACCAGGTAATGCGTAAACGCACCGACAGGATATTCCGACAGAATAATAAATAATGGAACCAGGTCCGGCGTAAACGCACAGACAGGATATTCTGACAGAATAATAAATAATAGAACCAGGTCCGGCGTAAACGCACAGTAAGGATATTCTGACAGAATAATAAAGAACGGAATATTAGAAGAATTTCACCATGTATGCGGTACTTCGCATAAACAAGTTATTCCAACAGAATAATAAGAATGAAATAACAGAAGAATTTCACCATGTATGCGGTCCTTCGTATATACAGGTTATTCTAACATAATAATAAAGAATAGAATAACAGAAGTTCTCTTCATGAATACGAAAGAAATAATACCCCTTACCGTAGAAAAAACTGGATACTGGAATAGAGAGGTATCAGACTTCTCTTCTTCTTTCTCTCTATAATTTCTCTTTATAATAAATGCTCTATAGCTTTAATGAATTGGTGAGAAATGAAGGAAGATTGAGCTTCTATTTATAGGAAAATATAGTTTCGATAATTACACGTTTTGAGGCTCAAAATATTAAAGTACAATACCTCCAACTTTTCTTTCCTTTGTAATTTAGTCCTGCAAGTATTATCAAACTTGCACCACCTCCCCTAATAGTAAATAATGTGAATCAATAGTTCAATCATGTGAACCAATAGTTATAATCATGTAAAAATACAATTTATAGTATAGTACCTCCATCTATACCTCAATTTTTAACTTAGTCATGCAAGTATTATCAATCTTGCACCAACTCCCCTAATAGTACAAGAATGTGATTCAATAATACACATATGTGAACAAAAAGTTATATAAACATATGAATTAGTAGCAATTAATTGCTCATTTATCCGATAAATTACCCGATTTATCAATATAACCCCCAGACATCAATTATCATCGGGATAGATAACGATTTCCACTAACACTAATAATCCCAACACAATGGAACTATCAAATTAATCTTTAATCAACACGAACTTATTCATCATTAATATTACAACTCACAATATTTAACAACCAGGTCGTTCCCAGGAAAGAGGGGGCTTTCTGATAAGGATTTCTCCTTATTGGCGCGCAATTAGGTGACCAAACCTCTCCTTGACAGAACTTCTAGACATTGAAAATATTTCAATTTAATAATATGAATAACTTTGTCATCTCAATTAATGATTTAATAATATAACATATTATGCAGATGATACTATGACAATAATCGAATCAATAATATAAGAGATATGATGCAACAATTACTGTAGCAATAATTGAGTATTATTGAGTGACTTCTCACGTAAGCATCAATAACCAATACCGCGTGCTACTATGCAACCGCGCGTATTACTGTACTTTTACTACCGGGTAGTTCGACAGTTTTAACAGTACCACTTTCGCCGTTATTTTTATAAAAAAGATAATTCTGTCATTTTCTTACTATGACAATACTTCTGTTGTGGGGTCCACCAATGATTGTGCCGTCGTATGAATATTCCCTGTTAAAATGAATATTCCCCTACCAATCAAATATTATCCGAAACAACGAATATTTTATATAAACTTGCTTACTTTGCAAAATTTTCAAATATCACCCTTAACTTTAATCTTTTATCAATTTAACTATTTACCAAAATAGAAAAATTGAATACTTTTATTTCATAAAATTCGGGGTCTTACAATCTCCCCTTCTAATGAAATTTCGCACTCGAAATTTACGTACATGGTAGTTCGAAGAGATGAGAATACCTTACTTTCTTTTCCATTGCTCATCTCCTGTATTTCAGATATCATTCTAGAATATATCTTCAAAACAAAAGTCAATTGACATATCACAAATTGTCAATTTATCAAGTAAAAATTTCGGCTTAGGTAAGTCACACACTGGCGAAATATATTACTCGTCTCTCCCCTCTTAGTTCTAGACTCATATCTCCGCCAGCGACCTATCGCTAAGCTCTGATACCATTTGTGACGCCCCCAAAACAAGTCCACACGACCCATTCTGAGTCGCCAGATGTCACTCCATAAAAATCAAATACAAACTTCATTTATACAACTGTTGAACTGTCGTGCAGAGTACGACAATAGATAAGCTGTGAGTTTTAATACAAATATATATAGTGCCTTGACCACAAAACCTTACAATGGTACCTCACATAAAGGTACAGTCAAAAACTATTTTAGAAATTAAAATCTTCCGAAAATACTCAAGGAAACCTTCGTACATGGGAGGCCATGCGTCTAGGTTATGATAGATATCATATATGCACAGAATTATCCTTGGTTGACCCAATAGTCCCCAGAGAAAAACAAGAAGATTGCTATCATCTTCTTTCCAATGGTGAGTCTTATCTTGATATATAAATATCTCCGTTGTCTTCAATTGATAATTATACTCCAACCAAATTGCAAGATCATATAGGTAGTACTCGTAGATATACTCAATAAGTGGATGTGCACAACCCTGTCTTATGATAACACGAGGTTGTATGTCATTAGACACCTTGTATGATAGTGGCAAAACACCCTTCCAAAGTTGGGTTCACCTCACCCTATTCGGTTCACCAAAATTAAATATCAAATGACGTATACAATATGACACACTTATCTAAAGTTCTCAATAAAATTATTTTCAATACTTTTTAGGGAGAACCTCAATAGCTATATACCACCGTTCTATTCTCCTGTTACCCTTGCTCGACCCAGCTACACTTTTATTACCTGAAAGGAATTGTGAAGCAGAAAGGGTGAGTACAACTAACCCAGTAAAGAATATCATGACTAAAGATAATTTACATCATCAATAGCCTTCATCAGTAATAAATCAGAGATTTAGAACATATGGTAGATGATAAAACTTGTCAACCATAGTTGCAGCGGAACGAGCAATCCATTAGAAGAGTCAAATAAACCATCAGATCTATTATCTTCTCCATGTTAAAACTTCACCAATAATATTTTATCCCTGTAACCTCAATCAACAATTCATGTTCACAATCATATAAATAACTCATAATCATAATTGTGATTCTAAATTCCTCTTTGCACGCAGGACGAATATAATTTTTATCACCTATCTTCACCTGAAATATCAAAAATCATGGTTATACCAAATCACAATTTTTGTTCATAATCATACTAACAAATTCATCTTTGCACTATGGCCAAAGATATTTATTAACAATTCATCTTTGCACTACATGCCAAAGACATACAACTGTAATTTAGAAGAGTCAAGTAGAGCATGATATCTACTAACTTCTATGATTTAAAATGTTTACATCAATTTTTATTGCTGAGACTCAGCTTAATAAATAATCCACATCATCGAATCATCCCTGCACTACGGCCAAGGATATTCATGTAATCATCAATGGTCATGATTATACCGAAAAATCCATGGTTATAATCATACTAATAACTGTCCATCAATGCACTACGGGCCAATGATTACTTTTACCACATCATCTATAACATTACGGGTCATGATTATACTGAATGATCCCTGGTCATAATCATACCATTAAACAGTTCATCTATGCACATAAGCCAAAGATACTCATTAATCAATAGTTAATCTTTGCACGTAAGCCAAAGATACTCATCAATCAATAGTTAATCTTTGCAGGTAAGCCAAAGATAACTTTCATCATAATATAAGCATGAGGATGATGATAATGATATAAGCATTAATCAAACAAAATCAAGGGTAAATATTAAAGACTTTAAATTTATCCAAATATTATCAATCACTTAATAAACTCATAATCTAATATTATTAATATTATAACAATATTTTAATCACTCCTTAAACTTATAAATAATTTATTTCAATTGTTTACACTTTACCAAATAATGCATTTAATCATTCAAAACTACCCTAATCATAAGCTTTAATTACCAATGATCAAATCCCTTATGAAAAATCTGCATATACCCTATATAGGATTCCCAAGCCATAAAATCCTATTTTCCAATTTTGTCACTTCAAATAACATATTTAACTCATTTACTCATAACTAGATTATTTTCACGAAAAATACCAAATCATTCCCAAAAATATTTCTTTTCTGGGATTTAGCAGAATATAGTCCCATATTGAACATATATTTTTCTCGGAATTTTTAAAATTCATTTACTATTTTTCAAAAATCAATTTCTAATTAATTCCTTAAGAAATTATCTACCTCAAGTTTAACTCCAGAAATTCCCAAATCTTGGCAGGATCTTACACATATTAACGTGAGCTCCCAGTTTGAATTTCATGGTCATCGGAGTTATAGAACTCTGGTTATAGCGTTTTTCGTCGGAAAAACATAAATATTGAAATAGTCATAACTTGCTCATTTTAAGTCGGAATGAGGTCATTTTGGGACAGGAGATTCTTTAAACTATATACTTTCATCTCCCAAAAGGCCATAATTTGTCTCACAATTTAAGTGGCCGAAAATGCCCATTTAAAAATCTGGGCAGTAGTTTTTTTGAAATTAGCAGTTTTTGACTCCTTCGCTAAAATCAGTCCACATGAAAATATACAATACCTTTTCCAGTTATTCCACTTGGATAAGTTAGAAAACTCGTAGATCTAACTCTAGAACTTGACCACACTCAAAAATTCAAAATATAATAGGAGATATGGTCAATTGAATTTCATGTTCCATTTTCACCAAAATCTTATTTTTCAACCCTTTGTGATTTCTAAGAAACTTTCATGTTTTCACATAATAACCAACATAAATCATCATGACAATGACATAATAATTCAATAAAAGAAGTTTAAGAATAAATTTTAAAGACTTATAAGTTAATTTATCATGAACACAATAATGTCCAAATTATCAACATGATACTTCTTTGTAGAGTAAATTTCAAGAATGCTCAGAAGAATATTTCCATGAAAAGATACTGGATGAAGCGCAATTATCCAGGATATTCTACTAATTTTATGGAGTATAGAAGTCAAAACTTTAATCAACTGAATATAATAGAATATATGAAACTGCAAATGGATTTTCACCCGCCGTACGGTAATCCACGTAGACATATTATTTCCACAATTTAATAAGGAATGAATACAAAGGATCATTCACCATGCATGTGGTAATCCACATAGTCAGGTTATTCCAACAAAATAATAAAGAATGGAATAACAGAAGGATTCACCATACGTGCGATAGACTTCACAAACAGGTTATTCCCAACAGAATAATAAATAATAGAACCAGGTCATGCGTAAACGCACCGACAGGATATGTTAATAGAATAATAAATAATGGAACTAGGTCCGGCGTAAACGTACAGACAGGATATTCTAACAGAATAATAAATCATGGAACCAGGTTTGGCGTAAACGCTCGACAGGATATTTTGATAGAATAATAAAGAACGGAATATTAGAAGAATTTCACTATGTATGAGGTACTTCGTATAAACAGGTTATTGCAACAGAATAATAAGAATGGAATAACAGAAGAATTTCACCATGTATGCGGTACTTCACATATATAGGTTATTCCAATATAATAATAAAGAATGGAATAACAAAAGTTCTCTTCATGACTACGAAAGAAATAATACCCCTTACCGTAGAAAAAACTGGATACTGGAATAGAGACGTAGCAGACTTCTCTTCTACTTTCTCTTTATATTAAATGCTCTAGAGCTTTAGTGAATTGGTAAGAAATGAAGGAAGAATGAGCTTCTATTTATAGGAAAATATTGTTTCGATAATTGCACGTTTTGGGGCTCGAAATATTATAGTACAATACCTCCAACTTTTCTTTCCTTTTTAATTTAGTCCTGCAAGTATTATCAAACTTGCACCACCTCCCCTAATAGTAAATAATGTGAATCAATAGTTCAATCATGTGAACCAATAGTTATAATCATGTAAAAATAAAAATTATAGTATAGTACCTCCATCTATACCTCAATTTTTAACTTAGTCATGCAAGTATTATCAATCTTGCACCAACTCCCCTAATAGTATAAGAATGTGATTCAATAGTACACACATGTGAACAAATAGTTATATAGATGTCTATTTCCACTAACACTAATAATCCCAACACAATGGAACTATCAAATTCATCTTTAATCAACACGAACTTATTCATCATTAATATTACAACTCACAATATTTAACAACCAGGTCGTTCCCAGGAAAGAAGGGGCTTTCCGATAAGGATTTCTCCTTATTGGCGCGTAATTAGGTGACCAAACCTCTCCTTGGCAGAACTTCTAGACATTGTAAATATTTCAATTTAATAATATGTATAACTTTGTCGTCTCAATTATTGATTTAATAATATAAATATTATGCAGATGATACTGTGACAATAATCGAATCAATAATATAAGAGATATGATGCAGCAATTACTGTAGCAATAATTAAGTATTACTGAGTGACTTCTCACGTAAGCATCAATAACTAATACTGTACGCTACTATGCATCCGCGCGTATTACTGTACTTTTACTACCGGGTAGTTCAACAGTTTTAACGGTACCACTTCTGCCGTTATTTTTATAAAAAGATAATTCTGTCGTTTTTTTACGACGACAATACTTCTGTTGTGGGGTCCACCAATGATTGTGCCATTATACGAATATTCCATGTTAAAACGAATATTCCCCGACCAATCGAATATTATCCGACACAACGAATTTTTTATATCAACTTGCTTACTTTGCAAAATTTTCAAATATCACCCTTAACTTTAATCTTTTATCAATTTAACTATTTACCAAAATAGAAAAATTGAATACTTTTATTTCATAAAATTCGGGGTCTTACACACTATATTATTCCTATATTCTGATCGACCAAATAAATAACAAATAAACTTTGGTAGGTCACACTAGCGAAGGATTTACCCGTCTCTCCCCTCCTAGTTCTAGTATCACATCTCAACCAGGGATCATATCCCTAAGCTTTGATACCAACTGTGACGACCCCAAAATTGGTATACATCACCCATTCTGAGTCGCCAAGTACATGGTACATAATTTAAATACAAACTTCATTTATACAATACGAAAAAAGCGTAGCTGAGAGTTTTTACATGAATATTGTCTTATAGACAATATCCAAACTCAAATGGAGTTCTCATTACATTTATTATCACACTATTTCATAGAATAGTGAGGACTACTATAGCCACTTATCCTGGACCATCACCCCATTCCCTGACTCGTCCCGACTACGTTCTCATTTCCTGAAGAGAACAATGAAAGCAAAAGGGTGAGCTCAACTAGCCTAGTAAGAAATATTATGACTAAGATAATGCAGAATAAATTATCGTTAGCCTTCAACAGTGTTAAACAGATAGAATACAATAAATAACAAATTTAACTGCAGTGGAACAAGCAATCCATTAGAAGAGTCAAGTAGAGCATAATATCTACTATCTTCTATGATTTAACAAGTTTATCATCAATTTTATCGCTGAGACTTAACTTAAAATATAATCCACATCACTTAATTTTCCATGCACTACAGGCCAAGTAAATTCATTAGTATCACATCACTGAATTTTCCATGTACTACTGGCCAAGGATAATCATGTTATCACCAATGGTCATGATCATGCCAACAACTGTCCATCAATGCACTACAGGCCAATGAAGACTTTTACCACATTATTTGCAACATTACAAGTCATGATTATTCTGAATAATCCCTGGTTATAATCATGCCAATCAACAGTCCATCTATGCACTACGGGCCAAAGATGAGTTTCATCACAATAAAAGGATGAGGATGATGACAATGATATAAGAATTCAATTAAATGAGAGCAAGGATAAATTTTAAAGATTTATAATTCAATTTATCCAGAGTTTAATAATTGTCCAAATTGTCAACATGATACTGATTTGTGGAGTAAAATTCAAGAATAATATTGTATCAAAATGATTTAGACAGAACAGAAATCAATTTTTGTCATGAATAATACCCATAGTGAATAGTACCCCGTGAGTAGTACTTCTGGAATAGTAATCCGTGAATAGTATCCCGGCATGAAAAGATTTAAAATTATCAAGAATGCTCAGAATAATATTTCCATAAAAAGATACTAGATGAAGCGCAAATTTCAAGGATATTATACTAATTTCAAGGAGTATAGAAGAAATACTTTAACAAAATGAGTGTTGAATTCGGAACCTGAAACGAAATAATATTGCTTACATACTATATAGTATGGAAAAAAATATTATTTCATACGAATATTGCACAAAAATAATATTCCTTACCTTAAAAGAAGAGTATTTCTGACTGGTAGGGCGGAGATACTCTTAAAGAAAACTTATACTGTTTTCTACGCTCAAAGCTTCCTTAAATTCTAAAGAAATGCGCTCAATATTATAGAAGAAGAATTCCCTGATTATGGCGTGATTTTAATTCTAAACTAAGCACCCTATTTATAGGAGAATGGAATGATACTATTTAGGAGAAATCACGGATTGGACAGTGGGATTTCGGATGATTCACGGGCGAAGAATCAAAATTTCACATGATTTACTATATAAAATATAATATATTCTATTTTTTATAAAAAAACAAAACTTATTATAATATATATATATATATATATATATATATATATATATATATATCTAATAAAATACAAATGATTTTGAATTTCCCGCTCACTCAATAAATCATCTGGGCCGTCCAAAGTTTGAGATAAATCCCACCGTCCATACATCTATCTAATAAAATACATCTATCTATCTAATCTATCTAATAATGATTTTGAATTTTCCGCTCACTTAATAAATCATCTGTACCGCTATAAGTTTAAGATAAATCTCACTGCCCATACAGTGCCGGAGGCACGAGACCTAGCTAGTATATATATATTATATAATTTCCCACCACACACGGCACCACACAAATTTCTCACACTAACATACCCACCCACACACATATAATATATATATATATATATATATATATATATATATATATATATATATATATATATATATATATATATATATATTATAACTTCCTTCCGATTATTTTGAAAAATGAGTAAGTGCGGGTTCAAATAACACCAAACTTACAACAAATACTTCATAAAAATCCCCTCAATATTTTTAACAACATTTTTCATCAATAATATAACTTGCAATATTAACAACCAGATCATTCCCAGGAAAGAGGGGGTTTTTCGATAAAAATTTCTCCCTATTGGCGCGCAATTAGGTGACCAAACCCCTTTCCTCGACAGAACTTTCTAGACATTGTCAATAATGCAAATAATAATATGAATAACTTTATTGTCTCAATTATTGATTTAATAATATAAAATATTGTGCAGATAATACTCTGGCAATAATAAAATCAATAATGTGATATATTAAGCATCAATTACTGTAGAAATAATTGAGTATAACTGAGTGACTTCTCACGTAAGTGTAAGACCCCAACTTTTATAAATAAAGATTAAATTTTCTCAAAATATATTTTTGAATATTATGGTGTGGATATGATATAATGTTATAGTTATGGGTATTATTTACAAATTTTGCAAAGTAAGCAAGTGGTTTTATAATATTCGATTGGTCGAAAAATATTCGTTTTAATAGGGAATATTCGTACGATGACACAATCATTGGTGGACCCCATAACGGAAGTATTGTCGTAGTAAGAAAACGACAGAATTATCTTTTTATAAAAATAACGGCGAAAGTGTTACCGTTAAAACTGTTGAATTACCCGGTAGTAAAAGTACAGTAATACGCGTGGTTGCATAGTAGCACACGGTATTGGTTATTGATGCTTACGTGAGAAGTCACTCAGTTATACTCAATTATTACTACAGTAATTACTGCATCATATCTTTCATATTATTGATTCAATTATTGTCACAGTATCATCTATATAATATTTTATATTATTAAATCAATAATTGAGATGACAAAGTTATTCATATTATTATTTACAATATTTACAATGTATAGAAGTTCTGTCAAGGAGAGGTTTGGTCACCTAATTGCGCGCCAATAAGGAGAAATCCTTATCGGAAAGCCCCCTCTTTCCTGGGAACGACCTGGTTGTTAAATATTGTAAGTTATAATATTAATGATGAATAAGTTCATGTCGATTAAAGATGAATTTGATAGTTCCATTGTGTTGGGATTATTAGTGTTAGTGGAAATCGACATCTATTCCGATGATAATTGATGTTTGGGGGTTATATTGATAAATCGGGTAATTTATCGGATAAATGAGCAATTAATTGCTACTAATTCAAATGCTTATATAACTATTTGTTCACATATGTGTACTATTGAATCACATTCATTAGGGGAGTTGGTGCAAGATTGATAATACTTGAATGGCTAAGTTAAAAATGGAGGTATAGATGGAGGTACTATACTGTAATTCGTATTTTTTACATGATTATACTATTGATTCACATCATTGAACTATTGATTCATATTATTTACTTTTAGGGGAGTTGGTGCAAGTTTGATAATACTTGTAGGACTAAATTAAAAATAAAGGAAAAGAGGAAGGTATTATACTGTAATATTCTGAGCCCCAAAACGTGCAATTATCGAAACTATATTTTCCTATAAATAGAAGCTTATTTCTTCATTATTCTTCACCAATTCACTCAAGCTATAGAGCATTTATTATAGAGAATAAGTATAGGGAATAAGAAGAAGAGAAGTCTGCTATCTCACTACTCCAGTATCTAGTTTCTTTCTTAGGTAAGGGGTATTATTTCTTTAGAATTCTTGAAGAGAGCTATTATTATTCTATCCCTTATTATGCTGTTAGAATAACCTGTATACGTGGACTACCGTATACATGGTGAAATTATTCTGTTATTCCATTCTTTATTTTTATATTGGAATAACCTGTCTATGCGAAGTACCGCATACATGGTGAAATTCTTCTGTTATTCCATTCTTTATTATTCTGTTGGAACATCCTATCTGTGCGTATTACGCATGACCTGGTTCCGTTCTTTATTATTATGTTAGAACATCCTGTCTGTGCGGTTTACGCATGACCTGGTTCCGTTCTTTATTATTCTGTTGGAACATCCTGCCTGTGCGTTTACGCATGACCTGGTTCCATTATTTATTATTCTGTTGGAATAACCTGTCTGTGCAGTCTATCGCATGCCTGGTGATTTCTTTTGTTATTCCATTCATTATTATACTCAGTTGGTTAAAGTTTTGACTTCTATACTCCATGAAATTAGTGGAATATCATTGATATTTGCGCTTCATCCAGTATCTTTTCATGGAAATATTCTTCTGAGCATTCTTGAATTTTACTCCACAAAGAAGTATCATGCTGACAATTTGGACGTTATTGATTCCTTGATAAAATAATTCTTGAACTTGTTTTATTGAATTCTTATATCATTGTCATCATCCTCATGTTTATATTTTGTTGAAAGTTATCTGTGGCCTGTAGTGCATAGATGGACTTGGTATGAATTTGACCAGGGATTATTCGGTGTAATCATGACCGTAATGTTACAAATGATGTGGTAAAAGTCCTCATTGGCTCGTAGTGCATGGATGGACAGTTGTTGGCATGATCATGACCATTAATGAATACACAAATATCCTTGGCCCGTAGTGCATGGATAATTTGTGGTCATGATACTAAAGAATATCCTTGGCCATAGTGCAGGGGTGATTCGATGATGTGGATTATTTATTAAGCTGAGTCTCAGCGATAAAAGTGATGAAAAAACCTTTTAAATCATAGAAGATAGTAGATTTTATTCTCTACTTGACTCTTCTAATGGATTGCTTGTTCCGCTGCAGTTAAACTTGATGGTTGTTATATTTTATCAGTTTAACACTGTTGAAGGCTAACGATAAATTATTCTGCATTATCTTAGTCATAATATTTCTTACTAGGCTAGTTGAGCTCACCTTTTCTTTCACTGTTCACTTCAAGATATGAGAACGTAGCAGGGTTGAGTCGGAGAATGGAGTGATGGTCCGAGATGGTGTCATAGTAGTCCTCACTATTCTATAAAATAGTGTGATAATAAATGTAATGAGGACACCATTGAGTGTTGATATTGTCTAGATGACAATATTTGTATTAAAACTCATAGCATATGTTTTGTCGTATTTTACACGATAATTGTATAATTAAGTTTTTATTTGTATTTTGTACCATGTATTTGGCGACTCAAGATGGGTGATGTATACCGGTTTTGGGGGCATCACATAAGCATCAAATACCGTGTGTTACAATGCAACCACGCGTATTACTGTATTTTTATCAGCGGGTATTTCAACAGTTAACGGTAAAACTTTCGCCATTATTTTTATAAAAAGATATTTCTGTCGTTTTCTCACTCCGACAATAATTCCATTGTGGTGTCCACCTATGATTGTGCCATCGTACGAATATTTTCTGTTAAAACGAATATTCCCCGACCAATCAAATATTTTATGACAACTTGAGTACTTTGCAAAATTTGTAAATATTACCTACAACTATAACATTATAACAAATCCACACCATAATATTTAGAAAAAAAATCATCTTTATTCATAAAAGTTGAGGTCTTACAATTTCAACTACTATTGTACTTAATCGATGGTTGTTGAGTGTCGGTTTAATGATATAGGAATGTTAATAAGCTGTAATTAAGGATAAGTAACTCGAAACGAATATTATTAATGAAATAAATTCAATTAAGTTATAAAAGAGAAAAAAGTTGGTAAAAATAATGTGATTAGATTGTTTGGTAGCTAATTCCAGTATGCTATGTGAATATATCATGTAGAAATTGTAAAGACCAAGAACTGTTGAATTTTAATTGAAGACGCTTGGAGGTAAGTGTGACGCCCCCAAAATAGGTATACATCACCCATTCCGAGTCGCCAAATACATGGTACAGAAAACAACTACAACTTCATTATTACAATTGTCGTTCAAAATATGACAACATATATACTATGAGTTTAAATACAAATATTGTCTTCTAGACAGTATTCAAGCTCAAATAAGTCCTCATTACAATTATTGATACACTATTTTACAAAAATAGTGAGGACTGTTAAAACAACTTTCTAGAACCATCATTCTATACCCCGACTAGTTCCCGCTATATTCTTGCCTCCTAAGAAGAAAAATGGAACAAAAAAGAAAAGGTTGAGCTCAACTAGCCCAGTAAAGAATATTATGACTAAGATAATGAACAACCAATTATCGTTAGCCTTCAACAAATCAGACAAAATATAATAGACAACAAGTTTTAGATCAATATTCGCAGCAGAAATAATAATTCATTAGAAGATTTGAGTAGGGAATGAAATCTACTATCATCTATGAATTTAAAAGTCCATCATCAATATTTTATTCTTGTAACATCAATCAATATACATCTTGAATCAAATATTCAACTTTACACTACGGGCCAAAGATATTCATTTGTATCACTATTTGGTCATGTTTATCTCAACACCTGTTCATCTTTGGACTATGGGCCAAAGATATTCATCAGGTAATCATTCATCTTTGCATTACAGGCCAAATATATTCAGTTATATCACCATTTAGGACTGAGGATGATGAAAAATATTTTAAAGAAACGAATCCAGTGAGATAAAAGAACAAAAATTAGGGATTCGTACTTTAGATAATCCAAGTTCAAAAACACTCCGTAATAAACCATAGTGGAGTAAAATTCAAGAAACAAGATCAAAACATGGATACAATCAAAGATAGGTACCATAATAGACATCTTGGACAAAGAAGGGAAAATTTCATTTTCTTGTGAATAGTGTCGTATTCGTGAATAGTGTCGTATACGTAATAGTAACGTATACGTGAATAGTAACCCTAACACAAAAAGATAGAAATTCCATAAGAAAAATCATACTTCATGAATAGTACTCGTGAATAGTACCGTATTCGTGAATAGTGCCATATACGTGAATAATAACCGTAGAAATTTCACAATAAAATTCATACCAATATTTTGACATAATGATATTGAAAGAAAAACATCATTTACGAAGAAAATAACATACCTTACTTGAAAAAAACAGTACTTCCAGCTGAAATGTGACGCCCCCAAAATTAGGTATACATCACCCATTCTGAGACGCCAGATACATGGTACAAAATTCAAATACAACTTCATTTATACAACTGTTGAGCTGTCGTATAAGATACGACCACAATTAACTATGATTTTTAATACAAATATATGTAACTCTCATGGTACCTCGACCACAACCTTACAATGATACTTTACATTAAAGTATACTCAAAAATTGTTTTAGAAATTAAAATCTTTGGGAAATGCTCAAGGAAACCTTCGTACATGGGATGCCATGCGTCCAGGTTATGATAGATATCATATGTGCACAGAATTATCCTTGGTTGACCCAAAAGTCCCCAAAGAAAAACAATAAGATTACTATCATCTTCTTTCCAATGGTGAGTCTTCTCTTGACATATAAATATCTTCGTTGTCTCCAAGTGAAAATTATATTTCACATAAATCCCAAGATCATATAGGTAGTGCTCGTAGATATATTCAACAAGTGGATGTGCACAACCATGTCTTATGAGAACACGAGATTGTATGTCATTAGACATCTTGTATGATAGTGGCAAAACACCCTTCCAAAGTTAGGTTCGCCTCACCCTATTTGATTCACCAAATATAACTACTAAATGATGTATAGAATACAACACATTTTTCTATACTGTTTAGGGAGAACCTCCATAGCTAAAGACCACCGTTCTATTCCCCTGTTATCCCCACTCGACCCCGCAACACTCTTACGGCAACACTCTTATTACCTGAAAGGAATTGTGAAGCAGAAAGGGTCAGCACAACTAGCCCAGTAAAAAATATCATGACTAAAGATAATTAAATTATCAATAGCTTTCATCAATAATAAATCAGAGATTTAGAACATATAGTATATGATAAAACTTTTCAACCATAGTTACAGCGGAACGAGCAATCCATTATAAGAGTCAAATAGACCATCAGGTCTATTATCTTCTCCATGTTAAAAGTCCACCAATAATGTTTTATCCCTGTAACATCAATCAACAATTCATGTCCATAATCATATGAATAACTCATAATCATAATTATGATTCTAAATTCCTCTTCGCATCCAGGACGAAGATAATTTTCATCACCTATCTTCACCTGAAACATCAAAAATCATGGTTATACCAAATCACAATTCTTGTTCATAATCATACTAATAAATTCATCTTTGCACTACGGCCAAAGATATTCATTAACAATTCATCTTTTCACTACAAGCCAAAGACATACAACTGTATTTTTGAAAATTCAAGTAGAGCATGATATCTACTATCTTCTACAAATTAAAAGTGTATAACCAATATTTTATTGCTGAGACTCAGTTTAATAAATAATCCACATCATCGAATTATCCATGCACTACGGCCAAGGATATTCGTTAGTATCACATCCATGAATTATCCATGCACTACGACCAAAGATATTCATTATTATCACATCCATGAATTAATATTTCATCGCTAAGACTCATCTCAATAATTAATCCACATCATCGAATCATCCGTGCACTACAGGCCAAGGATATTCATTAGTATCACGACCACGAATTAACCATGCACTACGGGCCAAAGATAATCGTGTTTTTATCAACGGTCCTGATCATGCCATAAAACAATTCATCTTTGCACCCTTGGCCGAAGAGAATCCATAGCCATAATCATACCAAAAACTGTCTATCAATGCACTACAGGCCAATGAGGATATTTTTTCCACATCATTTGTAACATTACGGTCATGATTATACCGAATAATCCCTGGTCATAATCATACCAAGTCCATCTATGCATTACAGGCCACAGATGACTTTTTCCACATCATTTATAACATTACGGTCATGATTATACCGAATAATCTCTTGTCATAATCATACCAAGTCCATCTATGCACTACAGGCCACAGATGACTTTCAACATAATATAAACATGAGGATGATGACAATGATATAAGAATTCAATAAAACAAGTTCAAGAATTAATTTATCCAGGAACTATAAACGTCCAAATTGTCAACATGATATTTCTTTGTGGAGTAAAATTCAAGAATGCTCAGAAAAATATTTCCATGAAAAGATACTGGATGAAGCGCAAATATTAAGGATATTCCACTAATTTCATGGAGTATAGAAGTCAAAACTTTAACTAACTGAGTATAATAAAGAATGGAATAACAAAAGAAATTACCATGCATGCGGTACTTCGCATAGACAGGTTATTCTAACAGAATAATATTAACAGAACCAGGTTAGGCAAAATTCGCACCGACAGGATGTTCCAACAGAATAATAAAGAATAAAATAACAACAGAAATTACCATGCATGCGGTACTTCGCATACATATGTTATTCCAACAGAATACTAAATAATGGAACCAGGTCAGGCGTAATACGCACCGACAGGATGTTCCAACAGAATAATAAAGAACGGAACCAGGTCCGGCGTAAAACGCACAGACATGATATTCCAACAGAATAATAAAGAATGGAATAACAGAAGAATTTCACCAAGTATAGGGTAGCCCGCGTATACATGTTATTCTAACAGAATAATAAATAATGGAATAACAGAAGTTCTCTTCATGAATACAAAAGAAATAATACCCCTTATGAGTATAACAAATAATATCTCCTACCTTAAGAAGAAGAGTACTGGATATATAAGTAGTGAAGTAGTAGAATACTTTTCTTCTTTCTCTTTTTAGAGTTTCAGTGAATTTGTAAGAAATAATGAAGGAATGAGCTTCTATTTATAGAAAAATGGACTGCATAGTAACTAACTCATGAATGGTCCAGATTGATTTACTGTAATCTGACGATCCATATTTAAAGCAAAATTTTTTAAATAAAATATAATATATTCTATTTATAATCTAATAAAAACGAATAACTTTATAAAAGATTTTACTATGCAAACACTATGTAGGCACTATACAAATACTATGCATAATAAAATATAATATATTCTAATTATTGTCTAATAAAATAGATAACTTTATAAAAGTATTCTATTTTATATAAAAAGATTTTACTATTAGCCTAATAAAACGAATAACTTTATAAAAGTATTTTGTTTTATATAAAAAGCTTTTCTGTTTTATTACATTAATAATACCAATAAAACAAAACTGAGTGACTTATCATATAAGTATCAATAATCAATACCGTGTGCTACTATGCAACCATGCGTATTACTGTACTTTTAACACCGGGTGTTTCAACAGTTAACGGTAAAACTTCCGCCGTTATTTTCATAAAAATATTTTTGTCGTTTTCTCAATTCGACAATAATTCCGTTGTGGGTTCCACCAATGATTGTATCATCGTACGGATATTCCCCGACTAATCGAATATTCCCCGACACAATGAATATTTTATATCAACTTGCTTACTTTGCAAAAAAATATTACATATTACCCTTAATTTTAAACTTTTATCAATTTAACTATTTACCAAAATAGAAAAATTTAATACTTTTATTTCATAAAATTCGGGGTCTCACATGAAATATCAGGTATAAGGCTAAAGGAAACTTACACTGAATAGCAACTCAAAGTATCTAAATACTCACAAAAATACGCTCAATAATATATAGAGAGAAAACTTATGATTCTGATGTGATTTTTAATTCTAACTAAGCACCCTATTTATAGGAAAATGCTGGAACGCCAAAGCAGACTAACCTGCTACCTGATGGTTTTACATGCTACTATTGACGCCCACCTCTTTTGAAATAAAATTTCAGCACATTTCTCACCAATCAAAAGTGGGGCCCACCATGTTTTTAATAAAAACATTTATTTCTAAAACTTCAATAATTCATAATAAATAGCTCTTTTATAAAAAAAAAATTGAATCTCATGTCTATTCCATAGGAAATTTAATTCTCTAAAACTTTGTAGAAGAAAGGTTTTCCAAATTACAATCAGAAAATGCCTGAAATCCACATACGGATGATTTTTAATACCTCTATTCTGACAAAATACTGATAAAACACTTTAACATTAATTCCTTCATTTATATCCACATAAAATAAATATTTCCTTATCATATAAATTAATAATTAATTATTCAAAAATAATATTACAGAATCACAATTATGACAATCAGGTCGTTCCCAGGAAAGAGAGGGCTTTCCGATAAGAATTTCTCCTTATTGGCGCATAATTAGGTGACCAAACCCCTTTCCTAGATAGAACTTCCTTAGACATTGTCAATAATGTTATCTAATAATAATATTCAAATAATATGAATTATTGATCTGATAATGGGAAATACTGTGAAGTGACAATTATTGAAATAACAATAATATATAATATCAACGTAGCAATTGTTGAATCAATAAAATAATATTGAACAATAATTACTGTAACAATTATTGAGTAGTGCATTCATACGTAAGAATCAATAATTCAAAAATACTGTGCAATACTGTGTGCTACTGTAATGACCCCAAAATTCATACAATAATATTCTCCTTCTCGATCGTTAACAATACAACTTTAATCTATCTTTACATCATTATTCGATATTAAAATCACTAAAAATGCGGAATATTTAAAAGTTTTATACATTTCCTTTTGTATTGCCCTAAATCGCAACCTTTACATTACATTTCTTCGATTCAAATTTATATCATGAATCGTTACAACAAAATGACTATACAAAGTCTTACATCATAAATAGATATCCATATACACCAGATAGCTTAACTTACAATTCAACAACATGTTACATTCAAAATATTAAATACATTTCTCATAAAACATAAGTAATCTTCATGAATATGGATCTCTATAATTCACTTAGCACATATCCTTTTTTGCAAGAGTGAGCTCGACAACTCAGCAAGTTCTAACACTTTTTATGCATCACATAACACATAATAATATGCTCAACATACATATCATAATAATTAAAGTAACATGGCATACATGCTTTAATTCACATAGCAAATATAAAGATTGAGTTCCTTACTCAATCATCATTGCGACGCCCCCAAAACAGATATACATCACCCATCTTGAGTCGCCAGATACATAGTACAAAATTCAAATACAAACTTAATTATACAACTGTCGTGTAAAATACGACAAAACATAAGCTGTGAGTTTCAATAAGAATATTGTCTTCTAGACAATATACAAACTCAATGGAGTCCTCATTATATTTATTAACACACTATTTCCTAGAATAATGAGGACTACTAATGCTATCATTTGGACCGTCACTCCGTTCCTCGACTAGTCCCTGCTACTTTCTTATTTCCTGAAGAGAACAATGAAAGCAAAAGGGTGAGCTCAACTAGCCTAGTAAAAAATATTATGACTAAGATAATGTAGAATAAATTATCATTAGCCTTCAACAGTGTTAAACTGATAAAATACAATAGACATCAAGTTTAACTGCAGCGGAACAAGCAATCCATTAGAAGAATCAAGTAGAGAATTAAATCTATTATCTTCTATGATTTAAAAAATTTATCATAAATTTTATCTCTGAGACTCAGCTTAATAAATAATCCACATCATCAAATCATCCCTGCACTACAGGCCAAGGATATTTTTTAGTATCACGACCACGAATTATCCATGCACTACGGCCAAAGATAATCGTGTTTTCATCAACAGTCCTGATCATGCCATAAAACAATTCATCTTTGCACCCTTGGCCGAAGAGAATCCATAGCCATAATCATACCAAAAACTTTCCATCAATGCACTACGGGCCAATGCGGACTTTTTCCACATCATTTGTAATATTACGGTCATGATTATACAGAATAATCCCTAGTTATAATCATACCAAGTACATCTATGCACTACAGGCCACAGACGACTTTCAACATAATATAAACATGAGGATGATGACAATGATATAAGAATTTAATAAAAACAAGTTCAAGAATTAATTCATCTAGGAACCAATAATGTCTAAATTGTCAACATGATACTTCTTTATGGAATAAAATTCAAGAATGCTTAGAAGAATATTTTTATGAAAAGATACTGGATGAAGCGCAAATATCTAGGATATTCCACTAATTTCATGGAGTATAGAATTCAAAGCTTTAACCAAATGAGTATAAGAGAATATATTAAACTGAAATGTATTTTCGTCCGCCATGCGATAATCCACTTAGACAGATCATTTCCAAAATTTAATAAAGAATGAATATAAATGATCATTCACCATGCATGTGGTAATCCACATAGACAGGTTATTCCAACAGAATAATAAAGAATGGAATAACAGAAGGATTCACCATGCGTGCGATAGACTGCATAGACAGGTTATTCCCAACAGAATAATAAATAAAGTAACCAGGTCCGGCATAAACGCACAGACAGGATATTTCGACAGAATAATAAATAATGGAACCAGGTCCGGCGTAAACGCACAGACAGGATATTCCGACAGAATAATAAAGAACGAAATATTAGAAAAATTTCACCATGTATGCGGTACTTCGCATAAACAGGTTATTCCAACAGAATAATAAGAATGGAATAATAAAAGTTCTCTTCATGAATACGAAAGAGATAATAAGAATGGAATACAAAAGTTTGTAAGACCCCAAATTATTAATAAATAAAATTTAATTTTCTCAATTAATTATTTTGAAATAGTAAGGGTTGATTTGATTAATGTGGTTAGTTATGGGTAAAATGCGCAAATATTTTAAATAAGCAGGTGGTTATAAAATAATCATTGTTGTCGGGGAATATTCGTTTGGTCGTGGAATATTCTTGCTGTCGGGGAATATTCGTACGACGACGCAGTCTTTTGTGGGCCCCATAACGGAAAGCGATTGGATGAAAAAAAACGACAAATATAAGTTGTTTAAAAATAATGGCGTAGTTGTTACCGTTAATACTGTTAAAATACCCGATGTTTAAAACACAGTAGCACACGGTATTACACCAATTATTGATTCTTATATAAGAAGGCACTACTCAATAATTGTTACAGTAATTACTGTTCAGTATTTTATTTTATTAATTCAATAATTGTTGCATTGATATTTTATATTACTGTTGTTTCAATAAATTGTCATTACACAATATTTTCCATTATCGAAGCAATAATTCATATTATCTGAATAATATTATTAGATAACATTATTGGCAATGTCTAGAAAGTTCTGTCTAAGGAGAGGTTTGGTCACCTAATTGCGCGTCAGTAAGGAGAAATTCTTATTAGAAAGCCCCCTCTTTCCTGGGAACTGCCTGGTTGTCAATATTGTGATTCTGTAATATTATTTGTGAATAATTAATTATTGATTCATATGATGAGAAAAATATTGATTTTATGTGGATATAGATGGAGAAAAATTTTTAATGTGACAATTATTGAAAATTAATATTTTATCTTTTTTTGATAAAATAATTCATTTAAATATGTTATTATATTTTTAATAATATAATAATGGTGATATTTTTACAATGAATATAGGATATATGAGTTTATGAGGAGAAAGAGTATTTTTGTTGCAATAAATATTAAAAACAGGTTTTATGTGTCGATAGACTCATTTCTTAACTGAAAATTGAGTATAGCATGTAAAATCGCCCGTTTGTGGATTTTAGTTAATTTTTATTTAGAATTTGGAAAAACTTCCTTCTGCAAAGTTGTAGATAATGAAATTTCCTATAAAAAGATGCGAGATTTTAATTTTCTGGCAAAAGGGCTATTTATTGTGAATTATTGAAGTTCCGAAGCTCCGAAATAATTGATTTTTGAAATTTTAAAATGTTTTAAATAATAAAAACGTTTTTTTCAATGTTTTGGCATGTGTGTTGATGTTGTGGGCTGGTAGTGGACGTATGAGTTTGAAAAAAAAATTATATTAATATTAATTTATTAAATTTTCTACTTTGGTGTTCTAAGCATTTTCCTATAAATAGGGTGCTTAGGTTAGAATTGAAAATCACACCAGAAACTGAAGTTTTCTCTCTCTATATTATCGAGTGTATTCTTGTGAGTATTTTGAGTATACTTTGAGTATTGCTATACGGTGAAAGTTCAAGTCATAGCCTATATCCGGTGTTTCAGCTAGAAGTACTGATCTTTCGAGGTAAGGGATAGTAAGTGATTTTAAGGGATTATAAGGGATGTTATTTTCTTCTCAAATGATATTATTTCTTCAATATCATTATGCTGAAATATTGGTTGGAATTTTTTATCAAATTTGGAACTTTTTCATATCGGGGTTACTATTCATGAGTTACTATTTATAAGTTACTATTCACGAGTTACTATTTATGAGTTACTATTCACGAGTACTATTCACGAAGCATGATGATATTTTTTGTAAAATTTCTATCTTTTGGTGTCGGAGTTACTATTCACGTATACGACACTATTCACGAATACGGCACTATTCACCGAAAAATGAAATTTTTTCTTTTCGTCCAAAATATCTATTCTGGATACTAGCTTTGATTGTATCCATATTTTGATCATTCTTGAATTTTACTCCACTCTGATTACTTATGAAGTATTTTTGAACTTGAATTGTGTAAAGTACGAATCCTTTATATTTGTTCTTTTGTTTCACTGGATTCGTTTTCTTTAAAATATTTTTCATCATCCTCAGTCCTAAATGATGATATTACTGAATATCTTTGGCCTGTAGTGCAAAGATGAATGATTTCTTGATGAATATCTTTGGCCCGTAGTGCAAAGATGAACAGGTGTTGAGATGAACATGACCGACTGATTAATATCTTTGGCCCGTAGTGCAAAGATGAACAAGTGTTTAGATGAACATGACCAACTGATGAATATCTTTGGCCTGTAGTGCAAAGATGAATATTTGATTCCAGATATATATATATATTAATTGATGTTACAAGGATAAAATATCGACGATGAACTTTTAAATTCATATATAGAAGATAGTAGTTTGCATTCTCTACTTAACTCTTCTAATGAGATATTATTTCCACTGCAGTTATTGATTTAAAATTGGTTGTCTATTGTATTCTATTAGATTTTTCCCTGTTGAAGACTAACGATAATTTGTTGTATATTATCTTTGTCATAATATTCTTTACTAGGCTAGTTGAGCTCACCCTTTTCCTTTTTGTTCCATTTTTCTTCTCAGGAGGCGAGAATGTAGCGAGTACTAGTCGGGGTATGGAATGAAGGTTCTAGAGAGAGTTGTTTAGTAGTCCTCACCATTTTTGTAAAATAATGTATCAATAATTATGATGAAGATTTATTTGCGTGTGGATATTGTCTAGACGACAATATTTGTATTTAAACTCACAGTTTATATGTTGTAATAATAAAGTTGTAGTTATTTCTGTACCATGTATTTGGCGACTCAAAATGGGTTGGATGGAATAGACCTATTTTGGGGGCGTCACAAAGTTCTCTTCTTCTTTCTCTCTATAATTTTTCTCTATAATATTTGCTCTATAGCTTTAGTGAATTGATGAGAAATGAAGGAAGAATGAGCTTTTATTTATAGGAAAATATAGTTTTGATAAATGCATGTTTTGGGGCTCAAAATATTACAATACAATACCTCCAACTTTTCTTTCCTTTATAATTTAGTCCTGCAAGTATTATCAAACTTGCACCACCTCCCCTAATAGTAAATAATGTGAATCAATAGTTCAATCATGTGAACCAATAATTATAATCATGTGAAAATACGAATTACAGTATAGTACCTCCATTTATACCTCCATCTTTAACTTAGTCATGCAAGTATTATCAATCTTGCACAAACTCCCCTAATAGTACAAGAATGTGATTCAATAGTACACACATGTGAACAAATAGTTATATAAGCATATGAATTAGTAGCAATTAATTGCTTATTTATCCGATAAATTACCCGATTTATCAATATAACCCCCAGACATCAATTATCATCGGAATAGATGTCGATTTCCACTAACAATAATAATCCCAACACAATGGAATTATCAAATTCATCTTTAATCAACATGAACTTATTCATCATTAATATTATAACTCACAATATTTAACAACCAGGTCGTTCCCAGGAAAGAGGGGGATTTCTGATAAGGATTTCTCCTTATTGGCGCGCAATTAAATGACCAAACCTCTCCTTGACAGAACTTCTAGACATTGTAAATATTGCAATTTAATAATATGAATAACTTTATCGTCTCAATTATTGATTTAATAATATATCAAATATTATGCAGATGATACTGTGACAATAACTGAATCAATAATATGAGAAATATGATGCAACAATTACTGTTGCAATAATTGAGTATAACTGTGTGACTTCTTACGTAAGCATCAATAATCAATACAGTGTGCTACTATGCAACCACGCGTATTACTGTATTTTTACTACCGAGTAGTTCAACAGTTTTAACGGTAACACTTTCGCCGTTATTTTTATAAAATGATAATTCGGTCATTTTCTAACTACGATAATACTTTCGTTGTGGGGTCCACCAATGATTGTGCCGTCGTACGGATATTCCCTAACACAAAGAATATTCCCCGACCAATCGAATATTATATAACAACTTGTATACTTTGCAAAATTTATAAATACTACCCACAACTATAACATTATCTCAAATCCACACCATAATATTCGAAAAAAATATTTCGAGAAAATTAAATCTTTATTCGTAAAATTTGGGATTTTACAATCATTATTTAAAAAAAATAATGTAGTCATAAATTGACTTTAACATTTCTTGATTACAACATGTATAACATATCATGTTCGCTTACAACCCATATAACATATCATGCAATTTAAAACAATTCATCAAGTCCACTTAAAAAATAGGAACTGAAAGACTTGCCTTGATCGTTGTTTACCAATAACAGTTTAACAGCTTATAGTTATCTACACTTCACGTGCCCTACACAATTATATAATCATACATATCAACTATTAGTCACATAACAACACATAGTAATTGTAATGTAAACTTTATTCCACATCTCATAATCCTTCCTGTCAATTAGCTAATAATGTTTAATTAGAGCGTGTTAACTTTTCGACCTATGTAATATTCGAAATTCATTCAAGTGTTTAAGTATTGCTAGGAATTCTTATGGGTTTTATATTAAACTCATTCCATATCTTATAATGTTCAATAACATTTGTCACGGCGTTTCGACTTTCATTCGTCACAAACCCAAATTGTATGTCGTGTGTATGCTTAGTGTGCTTACATAACTTATCTAATACATCATTTATTAATGTTAATCATCATTATATTTACTAACATTCATGTTTTATAAATTAAGAAAATATATTTTATCGTTAGAAGCACTACACTTGCATATGTGCATGCCCGGCGCCCTCCGATTGCCTCCTAATACATATCAGTCCCAAAAATGACCATTTTGACCCCTGTTCCAGATATCAAATTGAAAAACTTAAAGAACAAAAGTTGTAGGTCTACTCGTCATCTTGAATCACCTCAATCGGAGTTCGTATGAAAAGGTTATGCTCTTTTTAGTAAAAAATATTCGGTCAGTTTTTTTTCTTCACAATTTGGCAAAACAGACCACCCCCCCCCCCCCCCCCGTGGCGGGGGTTTTTACACTAGAGTAGCCCTCCGGGGCGGGGGACCCTTCTGCTAGTTCGCAAATTATGATCCCGAACATTACAGAAAGCCAAATGAGGCCTACAAACTCTTTTCTAATAACCATACCAACCTACCCAAGGTGTAATATGTTTACAGAAACATAAACTAATATTTCTAACATGTTTCTAATTACATAAACAACATAAATATCAAGATTACAACCTTTAAATTTTACTATTTCTTTTATTTCTTCTACTTTTTACATTCATAGTGAAATTCTTTACTATGGATTCGTTTTACAACCAAAACAGTTAGTTTCAATTACGTTGGTTTCGTTTCTTCATATATTTTCACAATTCATCACCAATTTTACAATTATAACATAAACTCCTAACAAATTTTAGTCTCAAAATAGACCAAAACTTATATATATAACAAAACTCAAATTCTTCATCATTAAACCTATTTTCATGAATTTGATTATTCTAAAACTTGAATTTGTGTTACTCAAATTTCACATATGAATGAAAATATCATATTATTCAACACTTGACATAACCCTAATTGATTTCTTCATCAATTCATACTTCCATGATATCTAAAAAAACTCAAGAATATAAAAACTAGAGGTTTAGGCTAGATTTAGGGGTGAAAACGAGTCGAATCTGAGCGAACACTTTCATGCTCGGATTCGGCTCGACTCAAAAAAATTGAGCTCGAATTCGACTCGGATTCAATAAAGGATTTATATTTTCGCGCCAGATTTGACTCGGATCATTACTCGGACCTACTCGACTCGTAAGTACTCAACTCGTTTACAAAGCGAGTTACTCATGAGCCTTCAAATTGAACTTCGAATATGAACCATTTCACTTAAAAATGAACCACTACATAATAAATTGATTACTTAAATAATATTTATATATAAAATGTTTTCACTTTTATTTATGTATTGAAATTATAAAGAATGTAATATAAATTGACATTTAATTCATTGATTTATTCAAGTACAAGTTTACACAATTTCATACTACACTTTATAAATTATAAAGATTGATATAAATATAACATATTTAGTTTACTAGCATGGATCAGACCAATATTCGAATATGATCCATCGAGCAGGTATCGAGTATGGTTTGCGAAAAAATGAAATACTCGAACCTTAATACGAGCGAACACTGGTCTGCTCGAGTTCGACTCGTGTATCATTAAATAGAAAATGAGTATGGATCAGATTCGACTCAGATCAACTTCGAATTCGAGCTTTGGATCATATTTTCGAGCCAATCTCGAGTCGAGTACCGAACTACTTGGCTCGGTTATCACCCCTAGCTAGATTATTACCTTTGATTTGCTATAAAGCTTGAATAATTTTCTTGTTTCTTCCTTCTTTCTTTCTTTCTTCTCTTTTCTTTTCTTTCTCTTCTTTTCTCTTTTCAAGCTTACGTAACTTAGAAAATATAATGTATAATATAATACATATTAATATATAATATAATTATATGTGTAACTGATGTCAGTTATATGTTTTTTTTTTAAAATCAAAAGTCATAAGGCTTGTTTGGCTAAACCACTTTAAAAATTAATAACTTAAAGTCCTAATTTGGTAAAATCTATTTAAATAAAAGACTTAACATTCATTAAGCCTTGTTTGGCAAAACTAAATTAAACTCCTTTAATTTATTTTAATAACTCAATTATAGTGTAGTTTATGGTCACACTTTATTTAATCAAATTCTAATATTTAATTTAATTAAATATAATAACAATTCCCATCAAATATATTGATATTCATTCACCATTTTAATTAAGTGAATTACTCTCATTATTTATGAAATTTTAATGCACATCAATTTCATTGTCATAAAGCATAATAATCGAATCATATTATTTCATACTATAATTTTCAACTTAATTAAATTAACTAATATTATTTAGTTAATTACCTTCTCGTAACAATCTCATTTTATTTTTTTAATAGTTAAATTAACCATTAAACCTTATTTTCCAAACATATACATCTCTTTTATATTCATACTTAATCTCTTCACACTAAATCACATATTTCAAGATAAATTGCAAATATATATACTTACCCACACTCAAAACACATTGTTGGGTAAGTGCATATGTTGATTTGATGTTTAAAGTAAATGCTCATGATTATATGTAAAGTCATTCAAGGAATATATGTACAAGGAAACCCAAAGCCAACTCAACGAGCTAGTCCAAGAAGTGACTCGCCTATCCGAAGACATTCGAACCCTTGATGATGACATAAAGGGGGAGAATAAAGGGAAAGAAGTTCAAGGCAAGGGCAGAGGCAGAGGTCAATTCCAAACTCGATCTTCAAGGAGTCCTCCTACAAGATAATTCCACCAACAGACTCCACGATCCGGCCATCAAACTCAATTATCTGATCAGCAGGAAGTTATAATGGCTCAACCAATAAGGAGTCTAGGGCCAACTACCAGCTCACAAAATGTGACCACCACAGGCCTAAGAATGCCAATTGGAGATCCTGCATTCATGAATAGGCATGATCAAAATCCTAGGCTAAGCCCAAGTGAGCTGGAAGATCTAGCCAGAAGAGAAGAAGCAAGCAGGAAAAGAAGAGCTGAGGAGTATAGAAATCATCCACGTAAAAGATCAATGAAGTAGAGATAACTTGGAACTTAAATTCTTATTGATGTAAAGCTTAACTGTAATATCTATTCTTCAAACATCAATAAATTCATGCTTATTCTCCAGAAATTTCAGCTGCTCACTAAAATATTAAGTCATGTTTACTTTCCTGTAAATGCATCTAGAAACTAATAATCATGACAATAAATCTTCTTGGTTATGTCAACATCAAATAGTGGGAGATTGTTGGGTAAATGCATATGTTGATTTGATGTTTAAAGTAAATGCTCATGATTATATGTAAAGTCCTTCAAGGAATATATGTACAAGGACTTAGTGATAGATCAAATTTGTTAGGTTGATCTAAGCTTTTAATATTTATCATTCTATAAGCGAATGTATAGATGAAGAGATCAAAGATGTTAGGTTGATCTGGAAGTGTAATATATAGGCTTCAACAAGAATCGCAGGCTATCGAGCTGATCAAGAGATTACAGAAGCCAAGGCAGGGTCGTAGAACTTCTAAGATCATAGTGTATTTGCCTTGGAGAGCCTCTCCAGGAATCGTAGAGTGGTCCAGACGTTTGCCAAAGCTAACTTGGAGATCGTAGTGTGCTCTCGGAAACGTAGAGTCTGCAAGACAAACAAGTGAAGATCGTACTGTGCAAGGCCTTGAGAGAAATCGTAGAGTTCTCATCAGACCAAGAACCAAGGTGACAAGACACCACGATATGGATCGTAGAGTATCATCTATCTTGTGTCAGACGCATCGAGCCCTACCTTTTGTTTGGAGACAAATTCCAATAAATGTGGAATGGGTTTTAAACGTTGAAGTCCTCACCAGTCCCAACGACACAAAAGATATCCTTAGTGTACAACAAAAAGAACGTATTCAAAAAGCTAAGGAAAGGACCATAGGACAGAGGAAAACACCTTTTCAGGTGTTAGGTGAGAAAGCAGTCTGCTGTGTCAGTGGGCCAGAATGTAATTCAGGAGATGTGCAGAAAAGTCTCTATCAAAGTTTAGAAATGTCAAACGTATTTAATGCTTCAATAAATGACTTAAACGGATAGATTTCAAGGATCACATATATGCAGAACATATGCAGATGAGAAATCTAAGCAAGCATTGAACAAAACGCACAAGAACACTCAACGCTCAACTCTACGATCTGAGAAAAAGAGGAAGCTTGCTCAGCTACTAAGTTCTTTCGAACAAGTGCTTAATAACAACTGAGTAGCATCAATCAAGAACTCAACAACTACCAATCAACTAAAGTAAGAGTTCCAAGTCAGAAGGACTTGAAGAGTTCTAAGTGAACTGTGAAGAATCAAGTCTGCTGGACTTGAAGAGTTCAAGAGTGAACTAAGAAGTGCCTAGACTGCTAGTCTAGAAGGAATCTGTGAGATTCAGAAAGTTTAAAAGACATCCTTAGTGGATTTTTTACTCAAGGAGTAGAATAGTGGACTAGGAGCTTTAAGTGCTCTGAACCACTTAAAACTGTTGTGTCTATTACATTTGTGTTATAACTGCCTCACTCTCATTAATTCAAGATATCTTAAGGGATATTAAATAAATCTTAATTCTGATGTGTTATAATCATTATCAAAACTAACAAAGTAAAATGAAAAGAATTTTAAATATCTATTCAACCCTCCCCTTCTAGATAACTATTGTGCCTCCAGGAACTAATAATTGGTATTAGAGTGGGTTCTATTATATAGCCTAGAAAGCTTAAGTATATCCAATGGCATACTTACCAAGTGAATCAAGTACTGGAGGAGGCAGCAAGGCACCTATGTGCAACAAAGATAAATTCGCCAACTGGAAAGTTAGGATGCAAGCATATATGGACTCAATAGATGAAGATTTATTCGAAACTATTCAAAATGGGCCCTACATTCCTATAAAGCTTGCACCAACTATAGACGATCCAAACATAATACAGATCAAGGTCAAAGAAGAATGGACTAACAACGAGAAGAGAGTTGTTCAACTCGACAAAAAGGCAAAGAACATTTTGTTTCAATCCTTAGAGGACGATCTGTTCTAAAATGTGGTCAACAGCAAAACAGCAAAGGAGGTTTGGGAAGCACTGTTCATCATGCATGAAGGAACGAAAGAAGTCAGAGAAAACAAATAATCTCTCCTGACACAGCAATATGAAATGTTTGCACACGTTCAAGGAGAAAACGTCACTGCCACCTACGAAAGATTCAACGTTCTGCTCAACTCTCTACGAGCCTATGGGAAGATCTATCCAAACAAAGATCTAATTATAAAGTTCATGAGAGCCTTACCAAGTAGGTGGGATGCCAAAACCACTACTATTAGAGAGTCAAAGAATCTCCATGAGATGACTATTCAGTAGTTATATGGAAACCTTCTTACATACGAACTGGAGCTGACTCAACAAGCAGAAACTCTATCAGAAGGAAGAAAGAAGGATAAGGGTGTTTCTTTCAAAGCAACTGAAAGTACCTCCAAGGTCAACACTGAAATTGACTCTGACTATGATGAAGATAATTATGAGGACTTTGCAATGCTGGTGAAATGTCTCAAGAGGTTCATGTGTCAAGGCAAAATCAATAAGCCAAAGAAAGTCAGCAACTACAGCAGCCATGAGCAGATTAATGATCTATGCTACAATTGCAAGAAGCATGGCCATTTCATTGCCAACTGCAACAAACCTCTCAGAGAAGAACTAAAGAAGAAATCACATCCAAAGAAGGAGTACAAAGGCAACAAAAGGACTCAGAAGAGAGACAAAGTCCTTGTAGCTGGAGGATCGTGGAGCGACTCAGACAATGATTTAACTCCTGAATCTGGAGATAATGAAGATCCCTAAATGGCAAATCTTTGCCTAATGGACAAGAATGCAAAAGACTAGTAGAACTCCAACATACATGAAGTAAGTATAGATGAGGTATTTGACTTCAACTCTCCTGATGTAGACATTGATGATTTAAGAACTGCATTGCATGGCATAACATCTGATTTGCATCAATACATGAAATGGTTTAGAGTCCTGTCTAAAGACTATTCACTTCTTCAAAAGGAGAAAGAGAAAGTTCAAGAAGAACTGGAAATAACCCTTCTAAGTATTGACTCTCTCTAAGTTTGAAGCTGAGAATAAGCACTTAAAACAAACCAATGAGCTCAATGCACAAAGAGAGTCAAGTCTAACATCTAAAATTGAGGAACTAGAAAAGACAATCTCTATATGGAATAAATCCTCTTCATCCATGGGAAGGTATAGTAAAGTCGAGTAAGACCCACTACTCACCAACCTCGAAGGATAGTAAAGTCGAGTAAGACCAACTCTATGAACCAACTGGGAAGGTATAGTAGAGGTAAGGTACACTCTTCATAAATCATGAAACATAAGGACACATGGAAGAAGAAAAATTAGCCTAACAGAAGAATAACTAAAGATCTACAAAAGTCCAAATAGAGGAAGAATTCTCACACACACACACAAGCATGCATCATATTAGATGTTTTGTGTTCTATAAAGTTGGTCACAAGGATGCAAAGTGCTATTATAATTACAAGCATCTGAGACCCAAAATCAAGCAGATTTGGGTCCCCAGGGGTACTAACAAAGTAGGACCCATGCAAGTATGGGTACCAAAATGAAGGTTTAATGTTACCACAGGAAAAGAGCTCTACGATCACGACTTGGTATCTGGACAGTGGATGCTCAAGGCACATGACTGGGAACAAAACCCTTTTGTCTAACTACATAGAGAAGGAAGGTCCCTCAGTCATCTTTGGAGACAACGTCTCTAGCAAGACAAGAGGATATGGCTCAGCTGGAAATGGTGCAGTGTCCTTCAGTAAAGTGGCCTATGTGGAAGGATTACAACACAATGTTCTAAGCATTAGCCAACTCTGCGACAAAGGTCATCAAGTAACATTCCTCAACAATCAATGTCAAGTCAGAGACCTGAAGACCTCTGCTGTAAAGTTAACCAGAACAAGAGAAGGAAATGTATACACCATAAATCTTGGACAACTAAGCTTAGACGAGACAATATGCTTTTTGGCTAAAGCATCTGAAGAAATTAGCTGGTTATGGCATCAAAAGACTGTCTCATCTCAACTTCAAGAGCATGTCCAAACTTGTTTCAAAAGATCTAGTTGCAGGCTTACCTAAGTTCAGCTTCGTTAAAGAAAAACTTTGCAATGCCTGTCAGCTTAGAAAGCATACCAGAAACTCATTCAAGAGCAAAACTGCCAATTCAATCGACAAGCCCCTGCAGTTGCTCCACATAGATCTATTTGGGCCAATTCCAACGACGAGCCTTGGAGGGAAGAGATACTCATGGGTCATAGTCGACGACTACACCAGATTCACATGGGTGTTCTTTCTAACCTCAAAGGATGAAACAAGCTCCCAACTGATCAAGATGTTTAGGCTGGTGATGAACGAGAAAGGAGAGAAAATCAAGGCTATAAGGACTGATCATAGAAGAGAATTCGACTTCTCAGAAATGGACCAGTTCTACACAGACAATGGCATCAGTCACAACTTCTCAGCTCCACGAACTCCTTAACAAAATAGAGTAGCTGAGAGAAAGAACGGGACATTGATAGAGTTTGGAAGAACTCTACTAGCAGCAACCCATCTGCCTGGATACTTCTGGGCAGAAGTTGTTAAAATTGCATGCTACACTCAGAATAGATCACTCATACACTCTACGATTAAGAAGACTCCCTATGAATTATGGAAATGAAGTAAGCCAAGTGCCATCTATTTTCATGTATTCGATTGTGCATGCTACATTCTCAACAATGGAAAATAGTACTTGACAAAATTTCAACCCAAGTCAGACGAAGGAATCTTTCTTGGACATGCCACAGACAGTAAGGCCTACAGAGTGTTCAACAAGAAGACGCTGAGTGTTGAAGTCTAAATTCACATCATCTTTGATGAGACAGACTTAGACAAAATAGTCCTTCAAGAAACTACGACCGACAGTTCAAACACTACGAACGAGGTTGTCAAGTTCACACTACGATCGTAGTGCCAAATAGTGAAATCATTTAGCAATGAAATGAAATCGTAGAGAGGCCTATGCCAGACAACAACCCTCCACACCAAGAAGAAGAAATAGATCTTGAAGATCTAAGACAGGAAGGCATCAGGATAGATGTCCCAACAGGAAATAGATGGGCAAGAGATCACACTCAAGACTTAATCATTAGAGATCCAAGTGCAAGAGTCAAAACAAGAGTTTCCACCCAAAATAAATGTTTTTATCTAAGCTTCTTGTCACAAATGGAACCTAAGAAGATAGAGGATGCAATGGAAGACTCCAGCTGGATAGAAGCCATGCAGGAAGAACTTAATCAGTTTGAAAGAAGCAAAGTATGGAGATTGGTTCCAAGACCAAAAAGTCATCATGTCATTGGAACCAAGTGGGTCTTCAAAAATAAGATGGATGAAGATGGAATAATAACCAGAAATAAGGCGAGACTAGTTGTAAGACCCCAATTTTTATAAATAAAGATTAAATTTTATCGAAATATATTTTTGAATATTATGGTATGGATATGATATAATATTATAGTTGTGGGTATTATTTACAAGTTTTGCAAAGTAAGTAAGTGGTTATATTATATTCGATTGGTTGGGGAATATTCATTTTAATAGGGAATATTCATACGATGGAACAATCATTGGTGGACCCCACAATGGAAGTATTGTCGTAGTAAGAAAACGATAAAATTATCTTTTTTATAAAAATAACAGCGGAAGTGTTACCGTTAAAACTGTTGAACTATCCGGTAGTAAAAGTACAGTAATACGCGTGGTTGCATAGTAGCACACGATATTGGTTATTGATGCTTACGTGAGAAGTCACTCAGTTATACTCAATTATTGCTATAGTAATTGTTGCATCATATCTCTCATATTATTGATTCAATTATTATCACAGTATCATCTGCATTATATGATATATTATTAAATCAATAATTGAGACGACAAAATTATTCATATTCTTAAATTGCAATATTTAAAATGTCTAGAAGTTCTGTCAAGGAGACGTTTGGTCACCTAATTGCGCTCCAATAAGGAGAAATCCTTATCGGAAAGCCCCCTCTTTCCTGGGAAAGACCTGGTTGTTAAATATTGTGAGTTATAATATTAATCATGAATAAGTTCGTATTTAATAAAGATAAATTTAATAGTTCCATTGTGTTGGGATTATTAGTGTTAGTGGAAATCCACATCTATTCCGATGATAATTGATGTCAGGGAGTTATATTGATAAATCGGGTAATTTATCGGATAAATGAGCAATTAAATGCTACTAATTCATATGCTTATATAACTATTTATTCACATGTGTGTACTATTGAATCACATTCATGTACTATTATGGGAATTGGTGCAAGATTGATAATACTTGCATGACTAAGTTAAAAATGGAGGTATAGATAGAGGTACTATACTGTAATTCGTATTTTTCACATGATTATACTATTTATTCACATGATTGAACCATTGATTCACATTATTTACTATTAGAAGAGGTGGTGCAAGTTTGATAATACTTGCATGACTAAATTAAAAATGAAAGAAAAGTTGAAGGTTTTGTATTGTAATATTTCGAGCCCCAAAACGTGCAATTATCGAAACTATATTTTCCTATAAATAGAAGCTCATTTCTTCATTATTCTTCACCAATTCACTCAAGTTATAGAGCATTTATTATAGAGGGAAATTATAGAGAGAAATAAGAAGAGAAGTCAGCTACCTCACTACTCCAGTATCCAGTTTCTTTCTAAGGTAAGGGGTGTTATTCTTTCTTTCGTCTTCATGAAGAGAACTTTTGTTATTCTATTATTTATTATTATGTGGAATAACCTATCTATGCAAAGTACCGCAAACATGGTGAAATTCTTATGTTATTCCATTCTTTATTATTCTGTTGGAATATCCTGTATGTGCGTTCTACGCCAGACCTGGTTCCGTCTTTATTATTATGTTGGAATATCATGTCTGTGCATTTTACGCCGGACCTGATTTCATCTTTATTATTCTGTTGAAATATCCTGTCTGTGCGTTTTACACCGGACCTGGTTCCGTTATTTATTATTCTGTTGGAATAACCTGCCTGTGTGGTCTATCGCATGCCTGGTGATTTCTTTTGTTATTCAATTCGCTATTATACTTAGTTGGTTAAAGTTTTAACTTCTATACTCCATGAAATTAGTGGAATATCCTTGATATTTGCGCTTTATCCAGTATCTTTTCATGAAAATATTCTTCTGAGCATTCTTGAATTTTACTCCACAAAGAAGTATCATGTTGACAATTTGGAAGTTATCGATTCCTGGATAAAATAATTCTTGAACTTGTTTAATTGAATTCATATACCATTGTCATCATCCTCATGTTTATAATATGTTGAAAGTCATCTGTGGCCTGTAGTGCATAGATGGACTTGGTATGATTATGACCAGGGAATATTCGATATAATCATGACCGTAATGTTACAAATGATGTGATAAGAGTCCTCATTGGCCGTAGTGCATTGATGGACAATTGTTGGCATGATCATGACCATTGATGTATACACGAATATCCTTGGCCCGTAGTACATGGATAATTTGTGGTCGTGATACTAATGAATATCCTTGGCCGTAGTGCAAGGATGATGTGGTTTATTTATTAAGCTGAGTCTCAACGATAAAAGTGATGAAAAACCTTTTAAATCATATAAGATAGTAGACGTTATTCTCTACTTGACTCTTCTAATGGATTGCTTGTTCCGCTGTAGTTAAACTTGATATTTGTTATATTTTATCAGTTTAACACTGTTAAAGGCTAACGATAAATTATTCTACATTATCTTAGTCATAATATTTCTTATTGGGCTAGTTGAGCTCATCCTTTCTCTCATTGTTCTCTTCAGGAAATGAGAACGTAGTCGGGACTAGTCGGGGAACGGAGTGACGGTCCATATGATAGCATTAGTAGTCCTCACTATTCTGGTAGATAGTGTGACCATAATTGTAATGAGGACTTCATTGAGTGTGGATGTTATCTAGATGACAATATTCTTATTAAAACTCTTATATTATGTTTTGTCGTATCTTACACAACTGTTGTATTATAAAGTTGTATTTGAATTTTGTACCATGTATTTGGCGACTCAAGATGGGTGATGTATACCTATTTTGGGGGCGTCATAATTGGTATCAAAGCTTAGGGATATGATCCCTGGCAAAGATGTGAGACTAGACAGATCAATAATCAGGGTAATGTGCATCAGGAAGGCGACAATCCATGCAACATCAGGAAGGCGACAACACTGACCAAATGATGAACGATGGAATGTTCAGAGGGTTTATGCAATTCATGCAACATCAGGCGAGAGCGGCTCCTGTACAAAATGTTGGTGGAAACGCTGGAAACTCTCGGACGGTCACCGCTAAATAGTTCAAGGAGCTGGGACCACCAGAGTTTATTGGAAAGCCAAAACTGTTAGGTTTGTAATATTCATGAACGCAATCAAATTGCACAAAATTAGCGGAAGCGTGTAAAATCAGAGTTTTAAAATTTTACAAATCATAAACCCGGATCACCCTTTATGCACAATTATTAATTAAACGAAAAAAAAAGAACAAGAATCATACCCTTGAAGATCTGAGCTTCCTCAGGTACAAGTTCACCTCCAATCCTTTTCGCGTTCAACTTGAATCCACCGGGTTGGGTTCCTTCCTTTGATCAACGTTAGCCACCCAAGTGTTTGGCCTCTAGAGGTGATCCACCAAGGAAGAAGAAGGATTCAAGAAGATGGGTATTTGGCAAAACCCTAGTTTTCTATCTTTATAGAAAAGATGTACTCTCCCAACTATTGGAATTACGTATGTTGTAAAAGTCAACAAATCCCTTCACCCATAATAAGACTCCTCTTATTTATAGATGTGGGCAACCCTCCTTAACAATTAAGAAATTGGGTTTTATTTAATTAATTAAATTCTTTTAATTAATTAGGCTCCCTAATCTTATTAGGAATAATTAATTAAACTCTTTTAATTAATTTAACCTCCTAATCTTATTAGGAATAAATGAGAGTACTTATATTAAATTAATTCCTAAACTCTTTTAGAAATTAAAATAATAATAATTGTAATAATATTAATAAGACTCCTCTTATTAATTTATATTTAATATTTCTAAAATATTAAATAATAAATATTAAGCTATTTAATTTATTCTATCACCATAGATTAAATTAAATATACTTAACATATTATTACGATTATGCCATTAACTTCTTAAATAATTATTCTTCCTTTTATGGTGTGACCCTTTAGGTTCTCCATATTAAACCGGTTGTGAATAAATCAATTAGAACAATTCTAATCTTATTTAAAAAAATAAATTAAACTGATAATTTATTTAAATAAATAATATTTATTCTACAATAGGGATAAGCCTCCCTAGCGATCAACGACTTTCCAGATAATATAGATTTCAACATTAATCATAAAAGAACCTTTGAGTAAATAGTTACCGTACAATTCAATCCTTCCACCATACAATGTCCCAATTAAATATAAGACATGGAATTACTGTCAAGTCTTATTTTATTTAATTATATGTATTTCGACTCTTAAATGCACAACCCCAAATAATACAAATTAGAAACTCCTTTCTAATTTCATTCTGCCTTGGCCAAGGACTACTGGGTTGTCATTTATCGAATCACATAGGACATTTCTCTTCTTTTACTAGAAGTGGTAGATTCTTTATTGATCATACATTATCTCCATGTACAACTTATTATACCCAAGCATACCCTTTGATATACCCTAAGGGTCTTAAGGAATAAGTCAAAGTATAACTCATCATACACAAGATACTATGATGATCTCAAGTCCAAGGATCACTTGTACTACTATCACTACAGGAATTCCTATTGACAGACAAGTAAAACTCCATTAGGTATTCCTTAGCGAGTCACGTTCAGTGAACTTATTCTCTAATAAGCACCTACATACTTGTTTTAGTGTCTCCACACAAATGATCATGAGATAAATCATCCTCATCCAATGAGCAAGCAACGTATGTACCAATCTATCCGGATTTACTAATCCCCAATTTAGTAATCCAACGATTGGGAACAATTTTAGTTTTAAGCTTTCTAAGAATTTAGATCTCATTAGAATGATCATCATCATTATTATAAAAGCATTGCTTAAAACTACTGGTTTATCACATATTATAAAACAGCATCATGTAGATAATTAAAAGCCTTTAATAAATTAATACTTTTTATTAATAAATGAAAAAGATTGTTTACAAAGTATATGCTTTATCATCAAACATGATTGGCTTGTGTGCATACTACTTTCAATCTCCCACTTGCACTAAAGCCAATCGCCATGGTATCTCATACCCTTCTTCTCTAAGTGGTGATTATCCTGCTGTTGGATAAACTTTAGTTAATGGATATGTAATATTGTTCTTGAGAGTTCACTATCTCTATAGTGATTTCCCATCTTTCAATGATTCTTATAATCAAATGAAAGTGCCACAACACATGTTTAGATCCAAGATGAGACTTAGGAACTATTCCTAGTTCTGTAATGAACTTTTCATCCAAACAATCAACTTGTAGCTTCATTTATAGCTATATACTTTGTCTTTATCACTAAACCAACAACTCTTTGTTATTTGGAACCTTTCCAATTCACTGCACCACCGTTCAAGGTAACCCTTTACCTTAAAGTGGATTTTCTGTCGTCTTGGTCTGTTTGAAAAACTTGAGTCTGTTAAGCCCTCTAGTTTTAATTCAGACCCGCCATGAATTATATCACATCCTCAGTGCTGGTTAAGTACTTTAAGATGTTTTTCACTGTCTCACAGTGAACTTCTCCAGAATATGACTGATCAACATCAGGTGTCGTACATTTCATTGCATACATGATAGTCTCTCATGCGATCTCTCTTTTGGAGTCTATAGGGACTATTAAGAGAGATACACTCCATGGCTCATCAACATGAGACATCTCTTGGAGTTTGCCATGCTAAACAACTTTAACATCAAATGAATATACGTTCATTGGGTTAAGTCGAGCTCTTCCCAAATCATTCATGGAGGAATGTTTAGACAACTTTATCTTTACTGATTCTAGCATTGGCATGTCATTTCGTATCCATAGTATATCAACATATAATACTAGGAATGTCACGACGCTCCCACTGACCCTTTTGTACGCACTAGAACTCTTACCTCATCGTATGTAACTCTGGATTATCATCTTCTATGATACGTACCTCATCATTATCATCCATAATGAATCCATACCTCCTAGGTATCTTCGATAATATTCCAGATTTACGATTCGATTGTGGTACAATAGGTCCATCTATAGGTTCCTCTTATTTGACTTATAGTGTTTTGTGGTTCTTGAACTCTTCAAGATCTATTATCCTCCTACTAGCCCCTTTAATGATAAACATCTTTATCTTAGAACGCAGCGTGTTTCGCAACAAACACCTTTTGTTAAGTAGCATTATAAAATATATACCCTAAATTTACTTTAGGATGTCCCACAAATCTATACTTGCCAAATCGTGTCCCAAACTTATCCTTTGAAACTGTTTCATATAAGTTGGACAACCCCTTATCTTAACATACTTAAGATTAGGAATCCTCCCTGTCCATAACTTTTATGGAGTCTTGGGGCCGGATTTTGAGGTTACCTTTTCGTAGATATGCAGCCATTTCTAGGACATTACCCCAGAAGGATACTGGAATATCGATAAAATCATTATGGACCGCACCATGTCCAACAAGGTACGATTTTTCATTCAGATACATCAATCAATTATTGCGTATCAGGATGTGTCCATTATGAGAAAACCATTTGAGATGATCTAGAAACTTATTGCACAAGTATTTATTCCTTGATCTAATCAAAGAATCTTAATACTTTGTCAATTTGTTTCATTTCTGAATTCTTTGAACCTTTCAAATAATTCACACTTGTATTTTAACAAATACATACATTCAACTCTTTGAATGATCATCTCCTTTTCTTATACTAGTTTGTTCAATTTGAAAAATATATTTTTCACGTAAGTCAAGTATACAAAATCCATTAAGTAATATTTCAGTTCTATACAAAATATTATTATTATAAATAGAACAACAATTATTTCTAATTATAATACCAAAGATATTATTGTCCAACAATAAAATGGAAATAATGTTTTCAACGAGAACTGGAATACAATAACAACTTATTGACTTAATAGACTTGCCCGTAGGTATTGCTAAACTATAAGTTCCTATGGCTAATGCAGCAACCTTTACTTCATTTCCCACACATAGGTTTACTTATATTTATTTAGCTTTCTACCTCTACTTGGTCCCTTCATAAATCTATATTTATGATAACCAAAGTCGGTATCCAATACCCAATTAGAACCTTGACTTAAAGAAAAATTTATTTTAAATCATGAACAAAATTGTATTTGTAACCGAAACTTCACTAAGCTTCTTTGGTTAGCCTCTGCAAGATGCTTTTCGCAGTTTCTTTCCAGTGCCCAGGCTTATTACAGTGGAAGCAAACTACTTTGTTATCCATATCAGTTTTGTTCTTATTATCCTTTGTTTATGCCCTTTCTATTTACCTTCTTAGAATCGTTCTTCTTTTCAGAAGATCCTTTGGCCCTTACCAGTAAGACTTGGTCTTTCTTGGTTAGAAAGTGACTCTCAACATCTTTTCAACATGTTAAGCAAATCAGCGAGGCTGATATCTAGCTCGTTCATATGAAAAATTCACAACAATTGTGAAAGGAGTCCGGAAGTGAGTGCAAGATCAAATCTTGGCTCAACTCTCCATCCATGACAAAACCCGTTGTCCTAATTGATCAATCAAATTGATAATGTTAAGGACTTTTATCTGTACTATAGTGCCATTGGCCATTCTAGATCGGAAGAGCTCCTTAGATATCTGATATCTATCAGTCCTACTTTCCTTACCATCAACAACTTGATGTGCAGGAATATAGTAAGAGAGAATCCATAGTTTCATACTGACGCTGAAGCTCGTTACTCATGGATGCGAGCATGATGCATTGAGCCAACTGTGCATCATCTTGCCACTTTCTAAAAGTAGCAATCTCTTCCTCGGAGGCATTGTCTGCAACCTTTGCAGGGATAGGCGTATTAAGAACATAATATAGCTTTTCAGCCGTGAGAACTATTCTCAATTCCTTAACCAATCCGTTTAATACGGTCCGGTTAAATAACATCTAATATGCTACGCAATGATAGTAATTTAGACATTGTAAAATTCTATAAATGAATTTGTAGTTAACAACATTTTAACATACATTCTTTTATTAATTACCAAAATAAATTAGGTCTTGTTTTAAATTGGTATCTCCCACTATTTTCTTCAAACTATATTACCCTCAATATATATAGTTCGACAATATCTAATTAAAGATATGCTAGTGAGGATAAGGATCCCATTTCAAATGTATATAGCCTTGTGTGTGCACAACAAACTATATATAAATAAATAGGTAGACAACTCTTGTCAATTACATCAACTATGTAACTCCTTGTATTTTACCTCTTAAATCATAATGGTCAAGTGTGTGCACATCCGAACTAAAATGATTTAAGTTAAGTCAGACCCAGCATTTCTATATAAGTGAAGAGAAAACTACAACCCTTGTGTGTGCACAACAAAGCAGTAATGTTCAATTCCTTATAAACATCATATGTAATAAAAATAACATCTTAAATATTTAATACTCGCTTTGTGTGTGCACAACAAACTCATATTAAAATTCAATACTCTATTGTTTCTATCATGCTAGAAGGCGACGTTCGATATTCCAAATATCTTTGAACGTTACAACTTAATATAAAATATTTGAGGGGTTTGTTATTAATTTGTCTCATCTTGTTTAGCGTGCATGCACATATATATATAAAATACGCGTCATATTAATGAACATGCGAAGCATGTTTTCATAATATATAATATATATATATTATAAGCATGCACATATAGAATACTATATTCTACCCGGATTGATTATGGACTTTTATTCTAGTTTGGTTCACTAGAGCAACCAAGTGAACCAAAAGGTCAAACCCTAGGGGTGCAAGAATTAATATTTAAACATAACCATTACATTTAAACCCGGGCTCCATTACAAACGGGTCTTCACGCGCTCCTTGATCCTTGATCTCCAATTTTTCAAAATTAAATCTAACTATTCATATTACAAAACTATTTAAAATAAATAGAAACCTTGATCAGCAGTCAAGAGGAAGTACATAGGAGGGAGATAAAATTTACATTAAGAAAAATTTAGAGAAGACGAGGTACGCAGACCCCATTTTAATAAAACCCATACATTCATGCATCCAACTAAAATAAAATCCAATCACATTGGTCAATAATCCATAATCAATCCCATTTATTATCATACACATCACCATATGTATCAATAAATAACATTCATCTCATGAATAATAAATATTTAATATATATATTGATATCATTTAATGGGCAAATTTAGTTAGTATAAAATCTATTTTTGAATCAAAATAAACTCCTTTATTTTAATCCAAATTTAAATCAAAATAAAACTATTTTATTTTAATTTATCCAATTTTGAATAAAATAAACTATTTTATTTTAATCAAAATCTTTAATCAAAATAAACTCATTTATTTTAATTAATTATGGAATCTAATTCCATGTTAAAAAAAACTTTATTAAAGGAAACACAGATTTTCTTTCCTATTCACAAATAAACTCTTTTATTTCGAATAATATGAAATCTTATTTCATATATAAATAAACTCCTTTATTTAGGAAAATTAGGATTCTCTTTCTTATTCACAAATAAACTCTTTTATTTTGAATAATATGAAATCTTATTTCATATCTAAATAAACTCCTTTATTTAGGGAAATTAGGATTCTCTTTCCTATTCACAAATAAACTCCTTTATTTTGAATAATATGAAATCTTATTCCATATCTAAATAAACTCCTTTATTTAAGGAAATTAGGATTCTCTTTCCTATTCACAAATAAACTCATTTATTTTGAATAATATGAAATCATATTTCATATCTAAATAAACTCCTTTATTTAAGGAAAGATGAAATTCAATTTTAACTCCAATTAGTTATCATGGAATCAAATTCCAACTCTAATTAGTTAGCATGAAGTTTAATTTTAAAATTAAAATAAATCTTTTTATTTTAATATTAAAATAAACCTTTTATTTTAAGATTAAAATAAACTTTTATTTTAATAATAAAATAATAAAATATTATATATATACCGTTATATATATATAATATAACTATTATATAATATATATATATATATATATATATATATATATATAATCAAATACTCCTTGATTTCCGTTTTGTGAAGCTACAGGAACATGATTCTAGGATGGCCACGTGAGTCCCTTTTAAAAAAAATGATGATGGCCGAATTAATGCTCCCCTTGAAAAAAAAAATAACAGGATTATCCACGCGAATCAATATCCACGCAAAATCAGTATCCTTTTTCCGTGAATCACAGCGAAAAAGAAATTCAGTCCGCGGTATTTTTTTTTATTTTATAGATTTTATACAATAAATTATGGCCAATTAAATTGTTCTAAACACATATCAATATACATATCAAATTAAAACAATTAATAATTCGCATAAAAGTTTGGCTCTGATGCCACTGTTAGGTTTGTAATATTCATGAAAGCAATTAAATTGCACAAAATTAGCGGAAGCGTGTAAAATCAGAGTTTTAAAATTTTACAAACCATAAACCCGGATCACCCTTTATGCACAATTATTAATTAAACGAAAAAGAAAGAACAAGAATCATACCCTTGAAGATCCGAGCTTCCTAATGTACAAGTTCACCTCCAATCATTTTCGCGTTCAACTTGAATCCACCGGGTTGGGTTCCTTCCTTTGATCAACGTTAGCCACCCAAGTGTTTGGCCTCTAGAGGTGATCCACCAAGGAAGAAGAAGGATTCAAGAAGATGGGTATTTGGCAAAACCCTAGTTTTCTATCTTTATAGAAAAGACGTACTCTCCCAACTATTGGAATTACGTATGTTGTAAAAGTCAACAAATCCCTTCACCCATAATAAGACTCCTCTTATTTATAGACGTGGGCAACCCTCCTTAACAATTAAGAAATTGGATTTTATTTAATTAATTAAATTCTTTTAATTAATTAGGCTCCCTAATCTTATTAGGAATAATTAATTAAACTCTTTTAATTAATTTAACCTCCTAATCTTATTAGGAATAAATGAGAGTACTTATATTAAATTAATTCCTAAACTCTTTTAGAAATTAAAATAATAATAATTGTAATAATATTAATAAGACTCCTCTTATTAATTTATATTTAATATTTCTAAAATATTAAATAATAAATATTAAGCTATTTAATTTATTCTATCACCATAGATTAAATTAAATATACTTAACATATTATTACGATTATGCCATTAACTTCTTAAATAATTATTCTTTCTTTTATGGTGTGACCCTTTAGGTTCTCCATATTAAACCGGTTGTGAATAAATCAATTAGAACAATTCTAATCTTATTTAAATAAATAAATTAAACTAATAATTTATTTAAATAAATAATATTTATTCTACAATAGGGATAAGCCTCCCTAGCGATCAACGACTTTCCAGATAATATAGATTTCAACATTAATCATAAAAGAACCTTTGAGTAAATAGTTACCGTACAATTCAATCCTTCCACCATACAATGTCCCAATTAAATATAAGACATGGAATTACTGTCAAGTCTTATTTTATTTAATTATATGTATTTTGACTCTTAAATGCACAACCCCAAATAATACAAATTAGAAACTCCTTTCTAATTTCATTCTGCCTTGGCCAAGGACTACTGGGTTGTCATTTATCGAATCACATAGGACATTTCTCTTCTTTTACTAGAAGTGGTAGATTCTTTATTGATCATACATTATCTCCATGTACAACTTATTATACCCAAGCATACCCTTTGATATACCCTAAGGGTCTTAAGGAATAAGTCAAAGTATAACTCATCATACACAAGATATTATGATGATCTCAAGTCCAAGGATCACTTGTACTACTATCACTACAGGAATTCATATTGACAGACAAGTAAAACTCCATTAGGTATTCCTTAGCGAGTCACGTTCAATGAACTTATTCTCTAATAAGCACCTACATACTTGCTTTAGTGTCTCCACACAAATGATCATGAGATAAATCATCCTCATCCAATGAGCAAGCAACGTATGTACCAATCTATCCGGATTTACTAATCCCCAATTTAGTAATCCAACGATTGGGAACAATTTTAGTTTTAAGCTTTCTAAGAATTTAGATCTCATTAGAATGATCATCATCATTATTCTAAAAGCATTGCTTAAAACTACGGGTTTATCACATATTATAAAACAGCATCATGTAAATAATTAAAAGCCTTTAATAAATTAATACTTTTTATTAATAAATGAAAAAAATTGTTTACAAAGTATATGCTTTATCATCAAACATGATTGGCTTGTGTGCATACTACTTTCAAAAACCACTTAAGGCGGAAACGTGGACAAAGCAAATCACCAAGATATTTGATGTCTTGGGATGCTCCGATGAGCAAAAGGTTCCCTTTGCCACCTTTATGTTACGAGGAGAGGCATATTACTTGTGGGAATCAGTAAAGCGTACTCAACCTTTTGTACTGAATATGTCTTGGGAGAAGTTCCAAGAACTATTCAACGATAAGTACTTTCCCGAAAGTATTCGTCACATGAAAGAGGTAGAGTTCATCAAGTTGGAGTAGAACAATATGACCGTGTCACAATACGAAGTTAAGTTTGCCGAGTTGTCCCGGTTTGCGTCTCACTTGGTTGATAATGAGGAGAGAATGACGCGGATGTTTCTAAGAGGTTTGAAACCCGAGATATGTCAATATCTAATTTCTCATAAACTGTGTTTGTATTCAGATGTTGTAAATAGGGCTCAGTTATTGGAGTGCAATAACGAGTTAACTCAACCAAGAGAAAGCAGTCAGCAAAATGATAATATCAGTGGTAGCAGTCATCGAAGCGGTGATAACAAACGTGGAGGGAATCAACATGCCAGAAATAGTAACCACTTCGGTGGTAATCATGACCAAGATAATAAGATTGGACATTTCAAGAAGAGAAGATTCAACAATGATGGAAAGACGTCAACACCAGCACCCGTTATTAAGGAATGAGAACGACCACCTATCATATGCTTCAAATGTGGAGGGGAGGGACACATTAGTCCAAACTGCGTGATGTCATCCAAAGCGTGTTATAATTGTGGATGAGAAGGTCACCTAGCTCGATTTTATCGTGCACCGAAGACAAGTCCAACTGGGATGGAGGCACCAAAGGCCGTCCCAGAAAAGTCAAAACCGGTAGTTCAAGGGAGAGCGTTTGTTGTGACCTCCTAGAAAGAAAGGAACCCAAACGAGGTCATCACGGGTAAGCTTATCATAAACTCTAATGAAGTCTATACCTTATTTGATACCAGTTCTACCCATTCTTTTATTTCTCCTACTTGCGTTCAACGTTTAAATTTGACTCCAGAGAAATTAGACTTTTACTTATCTGTTGAAACTCCATTGGGAGAGACCTTCATTACATCCACTGTTTATAAGTCTTGTTTGGTTCAAATCGGTACCCTCATATTACCTGTCAATCTTATTTCATTGAAAATTCTTGCATTTGATATGATTCTTGGGATTGATTGGTTAACTACTCATCATGCAAAAATTGATTGTTTTCGTAAGGTTGTTAGCTTTTATATTCCTAACCAACCTGTTATGCGAATTCAAGCGACCAAACCATTAAAATCAATCACGGTCATCTCAAGCCATAAAGCTATTAGTTTATTGAAAAACGGATGTCAAGCTTTCTTAGCTCATGTCACAGATTTAAACAAAAATACGTCAAATTTGAATGATATTTCTATTGTTAATAAATTTCCTGACGTATTCCCTGAAGAACTTCCTGGCCTACCCCCAGAGCGTGAAATTGAATTTTGTATCGACCTTGAACCGGGTACAAAACCCATTTTCAAAGCCCCATATCGAATGGCTCCTATTGAACTTCAGGAGTTAAAGACCCAATTGCAGGAATTGTTAGACATTGGCTTCATTCTTCCTAGTACGTCTCCTTGGGGTGCTCCTGTTCTATTCGTGAAGAAGAAAGATGGAAGTATGTGACTTTGTATTGATTATCAGGAGTTGAATCGTGTCACCATCAAAAATAGGTACCCGTTGCCTTGCATTGATGACCTGTTTGACCAGTTGCAAGGTGCATAATTCTTTTCAAAGATCGATCTTCGTTCTGGATATCATCAGCTGAAGGTTAAAACTGAGAAAATTTCAAAGACTGCCTTCAGAACTCGGTACGGGCATTATGAATTCTAAGTCATGTCTTTTGGATTGACTAATGCTCCCACTGCCTTCATGGACATGATGAACCGAGTATTCAAAGAATATTTGGATCACTTTGTGGTCGTCTTTATTGATGACATCCTCATATACTCCAAAACCCGTGAAGATCATGAACAACACTTGAGCCTGATACTCCAAACGCTTCGTTAAAACAAGATTTATGCCAAGTTGAAAAAATGTGAGTTCTGGCTTGAAGAAGTAGCATTTCTTGGGCACATAGTATCAAGTTACGGAATATCTATTGACCCAGCAAAGATTGAAGCTATTCAAAGCTTGGAGCAACCTAAATCAGTGGCCGAAGTACGTAGCTTTCTCGGCTTAGCTGGTTATTATTGGAGATTCGTGGAAGGGTTTTCTCGAATCGCTACCAGGAGGCTTATTTCAGCACCTGTTCTGGCAATACCATCTGGCTCAGAGGGATTTGTCATCTACAATGATGCTTCAGGCAAAGGGTTAGGATGTGTTCTCATGCAACATAGGAAAGTCATAGCCTATGCCTCACGACAACTCAAAGAATATGAGAGGAATTATCCTATTCATGATCTAGAGTTGGCAGCTGTTGTTTTTGCGATTAAGATTTAGAGGCATTACCTGTATGGAGAAAAGGTGGAGATCTATATGGATCATAAAAGCCTCAAATATTTCTTTACTCAAAAGGAACTCAACATACGGCAATGACGATGGCTTGAGTTATTTAAAGATTATGATCATACCATCCAATACCATCCTTGAAAAGCGAACGTAGTAGCTGACGCATTGAGTAGAAGATCATATGCGGGCACGGGTTCATTATTGTCAATGCAAAGGCTCATTTTGTATGACTTGGAAAGGATGGAAATAGAGTTAAAGACTCCAGGGACCCATGTGATGATGGCGAATATACGAATGGAACCGACTTTAATCGATAAAGTTAAATCTGCTCAAGCTACAGACCTGGAGCTGACGCGTATGAGAAAGAAAGTGTAAGAAGGTGTTATTTCGGAAGCAAGAATAGATGAAGAAGGAATACTTCGAGTCAACTCTAGACTTTGTGTTCCTAACGATTCTGACTTAAAGTATAAAATCATGATGGAGGTGCACAACACACCGTTTGCAATCCATCCTGGGAGTACCAAAATGTATCGTGATCTTCAACATACATTTTGGTAGAGCTATATGAAGAGAGAGATAGCGGGGTTTATATCAAGGTGTCTAACTTGTCAACGAGTCAAGGCAGAGCATCAAGTGCCAAAAGGTCTATTACAACCACTTGAAATTCCAGAATGGAAGTGGGAGCACATTACCATGGATTTCGTTACTGGTCTTCCTAAGGTTTCTCAAGGCATAGATGCGATTTGGGTCATTGTTGATAGATTGACCAAGTCTGCTCATTTCTTCCCGATACGAGAGACTTATACACTTGAACGTCTTGCTAGTATGTACATAAACGAGATTATAAGATTGCATGGTATGCCAGTATCCATAGTTTCTGAACAAGACCCAAGATTCACTTCAAGATTTTGGGTTAGTTTGCAAAAATCTATGGGTATGGATTTACGATTTAGTTCGGCATATCATCCTCAAATGGATGGGCAGTCGGAAAGGACTATTCAAACTCTTAAAGATTTATTAAGACTCTGTTTCCTTGACTTCAAAGGAAGTTGGGACAAGTTTTTACCATTGGTGGAGTTTTCCAACAATAACAGTTATCAAGCAAGTATTGGCGTAGCTCCATTTGAGGCGTTGTATGGAAGAAAGTGTCGTTCTCCAGTATGCTGGGATGAGGTGGGTGAAGCAACGTTGTTGGGATCGGAGTTGGTACGTATGACTACGAAAAAGATTCAAACGATATGAAAACGTATAAAAATCTCACAAGATCGACAAAAGAGTTATGCTGATCTTCATCGAAAGGACGTGGAATTCAATATTGGAGATCATGTGTTGTTACGTGTTGCTCCATGGAAAGGAGTTACGAGATTTGGAAAGAGAGGAAAGCTCAATCCTCGATTCATTGGCCCATTTTTAATCCTCGATCGAGTAGGAACTGTGGCCTATAGACTCGCCTTACCGCCAAGTATGTCTCGTGTTCATAACGTTTTTCACATATCTATGTTACGTAAATATGTGAAAGACCTGAACCATATTATTGAATTAGAACCAGATGAGATAGAGAAAGATTTAACATATGAAGAGTTACTTGTTAAAATCTTGGATAAGAAGGATCATATTCTATACCTCAAGTCAAAGTTTTATGGAGAAATCGCGATGTTGAGGAAATGATCTGGGAGTTAGAATCTGAAATGAAGTCAAGGTATCTTCACCTCTTCGACATACCAGGCACGCACCCTAATTTTGAGGATGAAATTTCATAAGAAGAGGAGGTTGCAAGACTCCAACTTTTATAAATAAAGATTAAATTTTATTGAAATATATTTTTGAATATTATGGTGTGGATATGATATAATATTATAGTTGTGGGTATTATTTACAAGTTTTGCAAAGTAAGCAAGTAGTTATATTATATTCGATTGATCGGGGAATATTCGTTTTAACAAGGAATATTCGTACGACGGCACAATCATTAGTGGACCCCACAACGGAAGTATTGTCGTAGTAAGAAAATGACAGAATTATCTTTTTATAAAAATAACGGCGGAAGTGTTACCGTTAAAACTGTTGAACTACCCGGTAGTAAAAGTACAGTAATATGCGTGGTTGCATAGTATCACACGGTATTGGTTATTGATGCTTACGTGAAAAGTCACTCAGTTATATTCAATTATTGCTACAGTAATTGCTGCATCATATCTCTCATATTATTGATTCAATTATTGTCACAGTATCATCTGCATTATATGATATATTATTAAATCAATAATTGAGACGACAAAATTATTCATATTATTAAATTGTAATATTTACAATGTCTAGAAGTTCTGTTAAGGAGAGGTTTGGTCACATAATTGCGCGCCAATAAGGAGAAATCCTTATCGGAAAGCCCCCTCTTTCCTGGGAATGTCCTGGTTGTTAAATATTGTGAGTTATAATATTAATGATGAATAATTTTGTGTTGATTAAAGATGAATTTAATAGTTCCATTATGTTGGGATTATTAGTGTTAGTGGAAATCGACATCTATTCTGATGATAATTGATGTTTGGGGGTTATATTGATAAATCGGGTAATTTATCGGATAAATGAGCAATTAAATGCTACTAATTCACATGCTTATATAACTATTTGTTCACATGTGTGTACTATTGAATCACATTCATGTACTATTATGGGAATTGGTGCAAGATTGATAATACTTGCATGACTAAGTTAAAAATGGAGGTATAGATAGAGGTACTATACTGTAATTCGTATTTTTCACATGATTATACTATTGATTCACATGATTGAACTATTGATTCACATTATTTACTATTAGAAGAGGTGCTGCAAGTTTGATAATACTTGCAGGACTAAATTAAAAATGAAAGAAAAGTTGAAGGTTTTGTACTGTAATATTTCGAGCCCCAAAACGTGCAATTATCGAAACTATATTGTCCTATAAATAGAAGCTCATTTCTTCATTAGTCTTCACCAATTCACTCAAGCTATAGAGCATTTATTATAGAGAGAAATTATAGACAGAAATAAGAAGAAAACTCTGCTACCTCACTACTCCAGTATCCAGTTTCTTTCTAAGGTAAGGGGTATTATTCTTTCTTTCGTCTTCATGAAGAGAACTTCTGTTATTCCATTCTTTATTATTATGTGGAATAACCTATCTATGCGAAGTACAGCATACATGGTGAAATTCTTCTGTTATTCCATTCTTTATTATTCTGTTGGAATATCCTGTCTGTACGTTCTACGCCGGACCTGGTTCAGTCTTTATTATTATGTTGGAATATCCTGTCTGTGCGTTCTACGCCGGACCTGGTTCCGTCTTTATTATTCTGTTGGAATATCCTGTCTGTACGTTTTACGTCGGACCTAGTTCCGTTATTTATTATTCTGTTGGAATAACCTGCCTGTGCGGTCTATCTCATTCCTAGTGATTTCTTTTGTTATTTCATTCGTTATTATTCTCAGTTGGTTAAAGTTTTGACTTCTATACTTCATGAAATTAGTGGAATATCCTTGATATTTGTGCTTCATCCAGTATCTTTTCATGGAAATATTCTTTTGAGCATTCTTGAATTTTACTCCACAAAGAAGTATCATGTTGACAATTTGGAAGTTATTGATTCCTGGATAAAATAATTCTTGAACTTGTTTAATTGAATTCATATACCATTGTCATCATCCTCATGTTTATAATATGTTGAAAGTCATTTGTGGCCTTTAGTGCATAGATGGACTTGGTATGATTATGACCAGGGATTATTCGATATAATCATGACCGTAATGTTACAAATGATGTGATAAGAGTCCTCATTGGCCGTAGTGCATTGATGGACAGTTGTTGGCATGATCATGACCATTGATGAATATATGAATATCCTTAGCCCGTAGTGCATGGATAATTTTTGGTCGTGATACTAATGAATATCCTTGGACGTAGTGCAGGGATGATGTGGTTTATTTATTAAGCTGAGTCTCAGCGATAAAAGTGATTAAAAACCTTTTAAATCATAGAAGATAGTAGACTTTATTCTCTACTTGACTCTTCTAATGGATTGCTTGTTCCGCTGCAGTTAAACTTGATGTTTGTTATATTTTATCAGTTTAACACTGCTGAAGGCTAACGATAAATTATTCTGAATTATCTTAGTCATAATATTTCTTACTGGGCTAGTTGAACTCACCCTTTCTTTCACTGTTCTCTTCATGAAATGAGAACGTAGCAAGGATGAGTCGGGGAATGGAGTGATGGTCCGAGATGGTGTCAAAGTAGTCCTCACTATTCTATAAAATAGTGTGATAATAAATGTAATGAAGACTCCACTGAGTGTGGATATTGTCTAGATGACAATATTTGTATTAAAACTCATAGCATATGTTTTGTCGTATTTTACGCGACAGTTGTATAATTAAGTTTTTATTTGTATTTTGTACCATGTATTTAGCGACTCAAGATGGGTGATGTATACCTATTTTGGGGGCGTCACACTAGTGGCTAAGGGCTACTCTCAGGAAAAAGGCATTGACTACGATGAGATATTTTCACATGTTGCCAGACTAGAAGCCATTAGAATATTCCTTGCTTTTGCTGCTCACATGAAATTCAAGGTCTTTCAGATGGATGTCAAAAGTGCATTCCTGAATGGAGAACTTCAAGAAGAAGTCTATGTAGAGCAACCTCCAGGTTTCATCAATCCATCTCTTTCAAATTATGTTTATAGATTAGACAAAGCCTTATATGGTCTTAAACAAGCACCTAGAGCATGGTATGAAACACTAACTAACTTTCTTATTGAAAATGGGTTCACTAGAGGTAGAGTAGATACCAAACTATTTCTTAGAAAGCATAAAGACAAAATCCTATTGGTTCAAATATATGTTGATGATATTATTTTTCGTTCTACTGACAAAAATTTATGCAAAAGATTCTCCAAGCTTATGCAGAGCAAGTTTGAAATGAGCATGATGGATGAGCTGAACTTCTTTCTTGGACTGCAAGTAAAGTAGACTGATGAAGGAATCTTCATAAATCAAGCTAAGTACATTAAAGACTTACTTAAGAAGTATGGCATGGAATCAGCCTCTCCCATGAGAACCCCAATTGCTCCTGCAACCAAGCTTGACAAAGATGAAAAAGGAAAAAGTATTGATATAACTCAATACAGAGGTGTGATAGGCTCTCTTTTATATATAACTGCCAGTAGACCAGATATAATGTTTGTAACATGCATTTGTGCTAGATTTTAGGCTAATCCTAAAGAATCACATTTAATTGATGTAAAGAGGATTTTCAGGTATCTCAAGGATACACCTCACTTGGGGCTTTGGTATCCCAAGGAATACTCATTTGAACTAACAAGATATACAGATGCTGATTTTGTAAGCTGTAAAATAGATAGAAAGAGTGCTAGTGGCACATGTCAATTGCTAGGAAACAGACTTGTGTCCTAGTTTAGCAAGAAGCAAAACTCAGTATCTACTTCAACTGTAGAAGCTGAATAAATTGTTGCTGGCAGCTGCTGTGCTCAGATCCTATGGATGAAAAATTTGCTAGCAGATTATGGGTTTGAATTCAAATTCATACCCATTCACTGTGATAACGCAAGTGCAATAGCAATAACTCATAATCCTAACATGCATTCTAGGACTAAGCATATAGAAATAAGGTATCACTTCATTAGGGATCATATGCAAAATGGAACTATATTTTTACAATATATCCCTATGAAAAATCAACTTTCTGATGTCTTTACAAAGCCGCTGGATAAATCCATGTTTAACAAGGTAATAAGTGAGCTAGGAATGCTTAACTTACAACCATGAAAAATATGCTCTAGTTTGTGCTAACTATACAGATATAAAGGCTATATTCAAAATCATAGACATGATCAAAGGAAGTCCACGATCGTAGAGCTGAAGTGACATGAAAGACAACGATAGCAGTACAGACTTAACGATAACAGAGTCTCATCAACAAAACAAAGGAGCATCTTGTGATGATAAAGATCAAAACAAAGCAATCTCTCTGATAAGTGCCTTAGGAACAAACCTAACCCTTGATTCACTCTATGAGGTTGGCCCTTCCTGAGTTACCTTAAACCGAGAAGAATGCTAAGTCAAAATTTCATCACAAGGACTCGTTCAGACTCGACGATTGTAGCTCAAACTCGACGATTGCAGTTCAGACACGACGATTGCTGAGCAGACATGACGATTGCTGAGCAGACACGACGATCGTAGTTCAGATTCAACGATTGCAGAGCAGACTCGACGAATGCAAAGCAGACTCAACAATGACATAGGCCACCTCAACGATCGTAGTCCTTCCTAAGGGCAGATTAGCTCAGAAGGAGCTAAGGTCAAATCAGTACAATCCTTCTCAGTCAGATTCGTAGAGCCAAGCAGAATTCGACACCTGCCCCACTAAGCAAAATGGAGAGAGGGAAGTTACAAGTATAATTTGAAAATGCCTTTTTGAAATCAGAAGTTCAAAAAGCTTATCTCTCTCTTTCTCTCTATAAGCAGAAAACCTAAATCTCAAGAAAGTTCAGACAACCATACTTCTTGCAAAGAAATCAATGGCAACCTCCAACATCATCTCTGGCTACAGACTCTATTTAAATGAGTTCAAAACAACTGAACCCAAATTTCACAAAAGTTTATCATTAATAAAGAAGGCTGGTCTCGAAGAAGCCCTGGGTACGAGCACCGGGATCTACCCGAAGCTTATAAAGGAATTTTACAGGAATGGGGCATTCGAAAATAACGTCATCACCACGAGGGTCAAGGACGTGGAAATCAAACTCAGAACTAAGGATATTAACCTAGCCCTAGGCTTCAAATCTGAAGGGTTCTCATTCATAAATGGCATTGACTTCCATGAAGGCCTAAAGAAGATGCATCACAAGAAAGTCCCCACTGTCAAAGGATACAAGAAAAAGGAGTTTCCTCAGAGGTACGAATTTCTGGCCGATATTATTGGGAAGTGTATATGTTGCAAGAGCTCTGGCCATAATTCTATAAATAAGGTGTAACTCAAGCTCATGACTGCCATAAGTTGTGGAATATAATTTAACTATGGAGCTCTACTGCTTGAATGGATTGGGAAGTGGATCACCAGCTAGAAGAAGACAAAGAGCTCTTAAAAGATGCTCTACGGGCGATTTATAAGCATCATCCTACAGTCTGCTCTGGGTGATAAAATTGGGGACAATGAAGGAGAGTCCATCAGTACAAATAGATGGATGACTCGGCAACTGTTTGAGAACTGGAAAAGGAATCCAGCAGAAAATGTACAAATGATGTCTGAGTCCAGTGGAAGAACTGGTGATATATAAAGGAATCAGGGATTCCAGGAAACATGTCAGTCGTCAAAGAGACTGAAGAAGAAGAGGAGGAGATCAACAAGGAAGAACCCACTGCCTAGGTCAGAAAAAGCAAGGGCAAGAGAAAGAAAAAGGCTAGAATGGCAGAAGAACCCCAGGGATCAACTACTGATATACCTGTAGAGTCTTCTGACATTGAAGCTCTGAGGATCCTAAGAAGAAAAGAACAATAGGCTGAGGTAGATGAAGACAGAGCTACCATCTCACAGCTGTTGAAGAAGAATAAAATCAGTCACAAGTCCAAGAGGCCATATGTCTCTTCGATCGTAGAGTCTCTACCGATCATAGAGACCAGACTGAACACCTTGAACAAGAAAGTTGTTGCACCAGATGTTCTGGCTGATCAACAGGACAGAGGTGAATCTCAAGGAAGTCCTGAGGCTGTGACTCATCCTAGAAAACAAAGACAAAAATTGGTTAAGAAGTACATCCTTGTCAATGAAGGAATACTCAAAGAGGAAGACAAAAAGAAGGCTGCTGAAAAGGAACTATCCAAAGAAAGCCAAAAGGACAAAGCTCAAGCTGAGGGGGAGATACCTGAAATTCTCACCCTAGAAAATGCTCTAGCTGAGGGGGAGCTACTAGTCCTGCAGATGGATAATCATGTTGAGAGGGAGCCTCATGATATCCCCATGACAGAAGAAGATGTTCCTGTAGAAAATGAGGGAGAACCAGAGCAAGAACAAAATGAAGTCATTGATTTAGTGGAATCTTTGAACGAAGACAGAGAAGAGGACGAAGATGATGAGATCGAGATCATAGCTGTGGGCAGTAATGGGTATAGAAAAGCTAACTATGAGCAGCTGTTCTCCTATCTACCCATGATGCCTTTTCATCATGCTCAAATTCTAAACTCCTGGAATCACATGTTTTGGAGCTTCAAAGACTATCCAGCCATCTCTGAGCTAGCTCATGGATTCCCAGGCAACTTCAACTTTGCCAAACAGCTGATCACAAATAGTCCCTCTTTAAGAATGGTGCATGAGGTATTATCTATCCCAATCTTGTTCAGAGTTAATCACTATCCACTATCTTTCTACAGCCAATTTTATGAATTTCCAAGCTGGTTCGAAGTGGTCCTAAATCCACGAAGTTAATTCCCAGTTACAGAATCTCAAAATTCTGTAACTGATGAACCAAATATGCCCAATTTCATATTGATCTCAACTCCCATCATCTCTACGATTACTGACTCTAGTCCCATCGTAGAGTCCCAAGCTCAAATCGTAGAGCCACCCACTCCAGACACCCAAAAACAAGCCCCTCCATCAGATATTCCCTCTTCCTCCATAAATGAATACTTCAACCTTGATATTGCCCTCTACTCTTTGCAAGATCAAAACACGGGTATAACCCCTCCTCAACACATTCCACAACTCAGTGAACTCCTCTCAGATCTGCCCACCAAATCTGAGTTATTCGAAGTGTCAAAGAAAGTGATTAACGATACAGATGACAGTCTTGAAGCTCACACAGAACTCATTCAACTAAGACTGACTAAAATGATCATGGCTGCCAATGCTCTCCCCAGCATCCTAAGCTCTGAGCTCATAAAGAAGCTTAGGGGATCATAAAAGAAATGGTGAAGAGCATAAATGACTGAGATCAGATACACTTTCAAGCAGTTAAAAGACATCAGGATGTTGTTCTTGTCTTACAGACGACTCAAGAGACTCAGAACAAGCTTATGTTGGAAAGCATTATCAATCTGCAAACTGTCGTAAAAGAATTCCAAAAATTTTACGTAAACCAAAGCCAGCAGACTGACAATATTCTAGTCGTCCTCAAAAATAGGGAAGCTCAATCTGATGCTCTGATCAAAGAAAATTGAGAGGACATTGCTCAAACCCAAAGCCAACTCAACGAGCTAGTCCAAGGAGTGACTCGCCTATCCGAAGACATTCGAACCCTTGATGATGACATAAAGGGGGAGAATAAAGGGATAGAAGTTCAAGGCAAGGGCAAAGGCAAAGGTCAATTCCAAAATTGATCTTCAAGGAGTCCTCCTACAAGACAATTCCACCAACAGACTCCATGATCCGGCTATCAAACTCAACGATCTGATCAGCAGGAAGTTATAATGGCTCAACCAATAAGGAGTCTAGGGCCAATTACCAGCTCAAAAAATATGACCACCATAGGCCTAAGAATGTCAATTGGAGATCCTGCATTCATGAATAGGCATAATCATAATCCTAGTCTAAGCCCAAGTGTGCTGGAAGATCGAGCCAGAAGAGAAGAAGCAAGCAGGTAAAGAAGAGTTGAGGAGTATGCAAATCCTCCACGCAAAAGATCAAAGAAATAGAGATAAATCGGAACTTAAATTCTTATTGATGTAAAGCTTAACTGTAATATCTATTCTTCAAACATCAATAAATTCATGTTTATTCTCCAAAAATTGTAGCTTCTCATTGAAATATTAAGTCATGTTTACTTTCCTGCAAATGCATCTAGAAACTAATAATCATGACAATAAATCTCCTTGGTTATGTCAACATCAAATAGGGGGAGATTGTTGGGTAAGTGCATATGTTGATTTGATGTTTAAAGTAAATGCTCATGATTATATGTAAAGTCCTTCAAGGAATATATGTGCAAGGACTTAGTGATAAATCAAATTTGTTAGGTTGATCTAAGCTTTTAATATTTATCATTCTATGAACGAATGTATAGATGAATAGATCAAAGATGTTAGGTTGATCTACATCTTGAAGTGAAATAGATAGGCTTCAATAAGAATCGTAGACAATCGAGCTGATCAAGAGATTGCAGAAGCCAAGGCAGGGTCGTAGAGCTTCTAAGATCGTAGTGTATCTGCCTTGGAGGGCCTCTCCAGGAATCATAGAATGGTCGAGACGTTTGCCGAAGCTAACTCAGAGATCGTAGTGTGCTCTCGAAAACGTAGAGTCTGTAAGACAAGCAAGTGAAGATCGTAGTGTGCAAGACCTTAAGAGAAATCATAGAGTTCTCATCAGACCAAACACCAAGATGATAAGACATCACGATATGGATCGTAGAGTATCATCTGCCTTGTGTCAGACGCATCGAGCCCTACCTTTTGTTTGGAGACAAATTCCAATAAATGTGGAATAGGTTTTAAACGTTGAAGTCCTCACCAGTCCCAATAACACAAAAGATATCCTTATTGTAAAACAAAAGGAACGTATTCAAGAAGCTAAGGAAAGGACCATAGGACAGAGGAAAACACCTTTTCAGGTGTTAGGTGAGAAAGCAGTCTGATGTGTCAGTGGGCCAGAATGCAATTCAGGAGATGTGCAGAAAAGTCTCCATCAAAATTTAGAAATGTCAAACGCATTTAATGCTTCAACAAATGGCTTCAACGGATAGATTTCAAGGATCACATATATGCAGAACATATGCAGATGAGAAATCTAAGCAAGCATTGAACAAAACGCATAAGAACACTCAACGCTCAACTTTACGATCTGAGAAAAAGAGGAAGCTTGCTCAGCTACTCAGTTCTTTTGAATAAGTGCTTAACAACAACTGAGTAGCACCAATCAAGAAATCAACAACTACCAATCAACTGAAGTAAGAGTTCCAAGTCAGAAGGACTTGAAGAGTTCTAAGTGAACTGTAAAGAACCAAGTCTGCTGGACTTGAAGAGTTCAAGAGTGAACTAAGAAGTGCCTAGACTATAAGATCCCAAATTATTAATAAATAAAATTTAATTTCTTCTATTTATTATTTTGAAATAGTAAGGGTTAATTTGATTAATGTGGTTAGTTATGGGTAAAATGTGCAAATATTTCAAATAAGCAAGTGGTTATAAAATACTCATTTTTGTCAGAGAATATTCGTTTGGTCGTGGAATATTCTTGCTGTCGGGGAATATTCGTACAACGGCGCTGCCTTGTGTGGGCCCCATAAAGAAAAGTGATTGGATGAAGAAAACGACAAGTATAAGTTATTTATAAATAACGACGCAGTTGTTACCGTTAATACTGTTAGAATACCCGGTGGTTAAAACACAGTAACACGCGTTGTTGTACAGTAGCACACGGTATTGCACCAATTATTGATTCTTATGTAATAAGGCATTACTCAATAATTGTTACAGTAATTACTGTTCAGTATTTTATTTTATTGATTCAATAATTGCTGCGTTGATTTTTTTTATATTACTGTTATTTTAATAATTGTCACTACACAATATTTTTTATTATCGGAGCAATAATTCATATTATCTAAATAATATTATTAGATAACATTATTGGCAATGTCTAGAAAATTCTGTCTAAGGAGATGTTTGGTCACCTAATTACGCGCCAGTAAGGAGAAATCTTTATTGGAAAGTCCCCTCTTTCCTGGGAACGGCCTGTTTGCCAGTACTGTGATTCTGTAATATTATTTGTGAATAATTAATTATTGATTTATATGATGATGAAAATATTGATTTTATGTGGATATAGATGGAGAAAATTTTTAAGGTGACAATTGTTAAAAATTGATATTTTATTTTTTCTGATAAAATAATATTTTATTATATTATTATTATATAATAATGGGGATATTTTAACAATGAATGTGGGATATATGAGTATATGAGGATGAGGAGTATTTTTGTTGCAAAAATTATTTAAAACATGTTAAACATGTCTGTGGTCCCATTTCTTGACTAAAATTTGATTTTAGCTTGTAAAATCGTCCGTTTATGGATTTCGGTCAATTTCTATTTGAAATTTAGAAAAACTTTCTTCTGCAAAGTTGTTGAGAATTGAATTTCCTATAAAAATCGCGAGATTCGAATTTTATGATAAGAGGGCTATTAATTATAAATTATTGAAGTTCCGAAATTCTGAAATAATTGATTTTTGGAAGTTTTAATTATTTTTAATAAAAAAAACGTTTTTTGTAAGCTTTATGCGGTGGCTACTTGGTGGTTGATGTTTTGGGCAAAATAAGGGTGCGTAGGAAATTTAAAAAATATATATTAATATTTTATTAAATTTTATGCTTTGGTGTTCTAAGCATTTTCCTATAAATAGGGTGCTTAGTTTAGAATTGAAAATCACACCAGAAACTACAGATTTCTCTCTCTTTCTCTCTCTATAATATCGAGCGTATTTTGTGAGTATTTTTATACTTTGAGTGTTACTATACGGTGCAAGTTCCTTCAGCACTATATGTGATATTCCAACCAGAAGTACTATTCTAGCTAAGGTAAGGGATGTTATTTTCTTCTCAAATGATATTATTTCTTCAATATCATTATGCTGAAATATTGGTTGGAACTTTTTATCAAATTTGGAACTTTTTCATGTCGGGGTTACTATTCATGAGTTACTATTCATGAGTTACTATACATGAGTTATTATTCATGAGTTACTATTCACGAGTTACTATTCATGAATACAATTCACGAAGCATGATGATGTTTTTTATGAAATTTCTATCTTTTGGTGTCGGAGTTGCTATTCACGTATACGGCACTATTAACGTATACGGCACTATTCACGAATACGACATTATTCACTGAAAAATGAAATTTCTTCTTTTCGTCCAAAATATCTATTCTGGATACTAGCTTTGATTGTATCCATGTTTTGATCATTTTTGAATTTTACCCCACTCTAGTTATTTATGAAGTATTTTTTAATGGGAATTGTTTAAAGTATGAATCCTTAATATTTGTTCTTTTGCTTCACTGGATAAGTTTTCTTTAAAATATTTTTCATTATCCTCAGTCATAAATGATGATATAACTGAATATCTTTGACCTGTAGTGCAAAGATGAATGATTTCTTGATGAATATCTTTGGCCCGTAGTGCAAAGATGAACAGGTGTTGAGATGAACATGACCGACTGATTAATATCTTTGGCCTGTAGTGCAAAGATGAACATGTGTTTAGATGAACATGACCAACTGATGAATATATTTGTTCCGTAGTGAAAAGATGAATATTTGATTCCAGATATATATTGATTGATGTTACAGGGATAAAATATCGACGATGAACTTTTAAATTCATATATAGAAGATAGTAGTTTGCATTCTCTACTTAACTCTTATAATGAATTATTATTTCCGTTGGGAAGATTGATTTAAAACTGGTTGTCTATTGTATTCTATTAGATTTTTCCCTGTTGAGGACTAACGATAATTTGTTCTATATTATCTTAGTCATAATGTTCTTTACTGGGCTAGTTGAGCTCACCCTTTTCCTTTTTGTTCCATTTTTCTTCTCATGAGGCGAGAATATAGCGGGAACTAGTCGGGGTGTGGAGTGATGGTTCAAGATAGCTGTTTTAGTAGTCCTCACTATTTTGTAAAATAGTATATCAATAATTGTAATGAGGACTTATTTGAGTGTGGATATTGTCTAGATAAAAATATTTGTATTTAAACTCACAGTTTTTATGTTGTATTTATAAAGTTGTAGTTGTTTCTGTACCATGTATTTGGTGACTCAGAATGGGTGATGTATACCTATTTTGGGGGCGTCACAGTTGGTATCAGAGCTTAGGGATATGATCTCTGGTAGAGATCGGGAAATAGTACTAAGAAGGGAGAGACGAGTAATCCTTCGCTAGTATGTCATACCTAAGCTTATTTGTTGGTCAGTCGAACTATATGGTTAATATGTGATATGTTTAATTAACATTTGTTTTATGGCAGTATTTAAGAATGGTAGCTGAGAATATTAACGGTGGAGTTAATGAGACCGTGGAAACACCTTTAATTACCACCCAGGGGAACATGCAACAAGAAGGCAATATTCCTCCTATAAACAACACCACTGAGTAGACGATGAACGACGGGATGTTTAGGAGATTTTTGTAGTTCTTATAAAACCAGACGAGGGAGACTCGTGTACAGAATATGGGTGGAAATGATAGCAACGCGCGGCTTGTCACGACCAAGTAGTTCAAAGAGTTGGGACCACCAGAATTTAAGGGAAAGCCGGATCCGATCATGGCGGAAACATAGGTCAAGCAAATTACCAAGATATTCGATGTCTTGGGATGCACGGAGGATTAGAAGGTTCCATTTTCCACCTTTATGTTCCGTGGCGAGGCGGATTACTGGTGGGAGTCTGTGAAACGTACCCAGCCTACCGCACTCTGTATGTCTTGGGAAACGTTTCAGAAACTTTTCAACGAAAAATACTTTCCTGAAAGTATTCGCCATATGAAAGAGGTAGAGTTTATTAGACTAGAACAAAACAACATGACGGTGTCCCAATACGAGGCGAAGTTTGCAAAGTTATCCAGGTTTGCACCTCATTTGTTAGAGAATGAGGAACGAATGACGAGGATATTTCTGAGAGGTTTAAAACCCGAGATTCGGCAATATCTTATCTCTCATAAATTTTCTTTATATTCAGATGTTGTCAACATGGCTCAATTATTAGAGCGAGATAGCGAGTACGTTTAACCAAGACACCGCAACCAAGATCATACCGGTGACAGCAGTCATCAGAACAACGATAACCAGCGGGGAAAGAAAAATATGGACAAGAGCGACTACCACTCTGGTGGTAATTGTGGCCATGAAAATAGAAGAAGCGAGTCGGGGGGAGATTTTAAAAAGAGGAAATTCAACAATGACACTGCGAAGACGTCAGCACCAACAGCAACTGGTTTTAAGGGAGGAGAAGGACCACCGGTCGTATGCTATAAATATGGAAAAGAGGGACACATCAGCCCAAACTATCCACAACATTTTAAGGTATGTTATAACTGTGGAAATGAAGGACATATCGCTCGAGATTATACGGTAGCGAAACCAAGATTAGTGGGGATGGTGACTCAAAAGGCTGTCCTAGAAAAGTCAAAGTCAACGGTTCCTGGAAGAGCGTTTGTCGTGACTGATCAACATGCGAAGAACCCAAACGAGGTGATCATGGGTAAGCTAATCATAAATTCATGCGAATTTTATACATTACTAGATACCGGTGCTACCCATTCATTTATCTCTCCTGCTTATACTCAACGTTTAAACTTGACTCCGAAGAAATTAGACTTTGACCTATCTGTGGAAACTTTGTTATGAGAAACTTTCGTTACATCCACTGTTTATAAATCTTGCTTAATTCAAGTTGGCACTATCGCATTACCTGTTGACCTTATTTCTTTAAAGATAATTGCTTCTGATGTGATTTTGGGGATTGATTGATTAACTACTCATCATGCCAAAACTGATTGCTTTCGTAAGGTTGTTAGTTTTCATATTCCTAAGCAACCTGTTATTCGAATTCAAGCAACCAAACCATTGAAGTCAAACACTTTCGTATCAAGCCATAAAGTCATTCGTTTATTGAAAAATGGATGTTAAGTTTTCTTAGCCCATGTTATGGACTTGAACAAAAATACGTCAGATTTGAATGATATTTCTATTGTTAGTAAATTTCCTGATGTATTTCCTGAAGAATTTCTTGGCGTACTCCCAAAGTGTGATATTGAATTTTGTATCGACTTTGAACCCGGTACAAAACCCATTTCTAAAATCTCATGGCTCCTATTGAACTTCAGGAGTTAAAAATTCAAACTGAAGAAGTTTGTACCCGAGCCTTTATCTGGTGACTTCCTTTATGGAATGCACCGAAGCCAGACTCTCCGTAGGGGACGCCATATTTGTGCGATATTAAAATGATAGGTGTCATTGTAACGTGTTATCCAAGGTTGGGATTTGAGTCACAGTAGAGAGCAACCTAAGTCAGTAATCGAAATACGTAGCTTTCTAGTCTTAGTTGGTTATTATCAAAGATTCGTTGAAGGATATTCTCAAATCGTTATTCCATTAACGCAGCTGACTTATAGAGATACAAAATTCGAATGGAGCAAGGAATGTGGGAAGATCTTCGAAGAACTCAAGAGGAGACTCATTTCGACAAATGTTCCGACCATACCATCCTGGAAAAGCGAACGTGGTAGCTGACGTGTTGAGTAAAAGATCGTATATGAGTACGAATGTGATATTGTCAAAGACCCATTTCATATAACTTACAAATGATAGATAATAAGTTAAAGACTCTAGGGACTCACGTGATGATATACAAGTAGAACCGACTTTAATCGATAAAGTTAAAAACCGTTCAAGCTACACACCAGAGTTGATGAATATGAAGAATGAGGTACAAGAAGTTGTTATTCCAAAAGCGTGAATTAGCGAGGTGAGGAAAGCTCAAACCTTCGATTTATTAGTCCATTTGAAATCCTAGATCGAATAGGAACTGTGGCCTATAGACTCACTTTACAACTAAGTATGACGCGTGTTCATAACGTTTTTCACGTATCGATGTTACGTAAATATGTGGACAACCCGAACCATGTTATTGAGTTAGAACCGGACGAGATAGCTGAAGACTTAACGTATAAAGAGGTACCTGTCAAGATTTTGGATAGGAAGGAGCATGTCCTACGCACGAAGCTCATACCACAAGTTAAAGTTTTGTGGAGAAACCATGTTATTGAAGAAATGACCTGGGAGTTAGAAACGGAAATGAAAGCGAGGTATCCTCATCTTTTTGAAACACCATGTACGTACGTCAATTTCGAGGACGAAATTTCATAAGGAGGGGAGGTTGTAAGACCCCAGATTATTAATAAATGAAATTTAATTTCCTCTATTTATTATTTTGAAATAGTAAGGGTTGATTTGATTAATGTGGTTAGTTATGGGTAAAATGTGCAAATATTTCAAATAAGCAAGTGGTTATAAAATACTCATTGTTGTCGGAGAATATTCGTTTGGTCGTGGAATATTCTTGCTGTCGGGAAATATTCGTACAACGGTGCAGCCTTGTGTGGGCCCCATAACAAAAACCGATTGGATGAAGAAAATGACAAGTATAAGTTGTTTATAAATAACGACGCAATTGTTACCGTTAATACTGTTGGAATACCCAGTGGTTAAAACACAGTAATACGTGTTGTTGCATAGTAGCACACGGTATTGCAGCAATTATTAATTCTTATGTAAGAAAGCACTACTAAATAATTGTTACAGTAATTACTGTTCAGTATTTTATTTTATTGATTCAATAATTGATGCGTTGATTTTTTTATATTACTGTTATTTCAATAATTGTCACTACACAGTATTTTTCATTATCGGAGCAATAATTCATATTATTTAAATAATATTATTAGATAACATTATTGGCAATGTCTAGAAAATTCTGTCTAAGGAGAGGTTTGGTCACCTAATTGCGTGCCAGTAAGGAGAAATCTTTATTGGAATGCCCCCTCTTTCCTGGGAATGGCATGTTTGCCAGTACTGTGATTCTGTAATATTATTTGTGAATAATTAATTATTGATTTATATGATGATGAAAATATTGATTTTATGTGGATATAGATGGAGATAATTTTTAAGGTGACAATTGTTAAAAATTAATATTTTATTTTTTCTGATAAAATAATATTTTATTATATTATTATTATATAATAATGGGGATATTTTAACAATGAATGTGAGATATATGAGTATATGAGAATGAGGAGTATTTTTGTTACAAAAGTTGTTTAAAATATGTTAAACATGTCTGTGGGCCCATTTCTTGACTAAAATTTGATTTTAGCATGTAAAATCGCCCGTTTATGGATTTCGGTCAATTTCTGTTTGGAATTTAGAAAAACTTTCTCCTGCAAAGTTGTAGAGAATTGAATTTTCTATAAAAAGACGCGAGATTCGAATTTTTTGATAAAAGGGCTATTTATTATAAATTATTAAAGTTTCGAAATTCCAAAATAATTGATTTTTGGAAGTTTTAATTATTTTTAATAAGAAAAATGTTTTTGGTAAGCTTTGTGTGGTGGCTACTTGGTGGCTGATTTTTTGGGCAAAATAAGGGTCCGTATGAAATTTAAAAAATATATATTAATATTTTATTAAATTTTCTGCTTTGGTGTTCTAAGCATTTTCCTATAAATAGGGTGCTTAGTTTAGAATTGAAAATTACACCAGAAACTACAGATTTATCTCTCTTTCTCTCTCTATAATATCGAGTGTATTTTGTGAGTATTTTTATACTTTGAGTGTTGCTATACGGTGTAAGTTCCTTCAGCACTATATCTGATATTCCAACCATAAGTATTATTCTAGCTAAGGTAAGGGATGTTATTTTCTTCTCAAATGATATTATTTCTTCAATATCATTATGTTAAAATATTGGTTGGAACTTTTTATCAAATTTGGAACTTTTTCATGTCGGGGTTATTATTTATGAGTTACTATTCACGAGTTACTATTCATGAGTTACTATTTCACGAATACTATTCACGAAGTATGATGATGTTTTTTTGTGAAATTTCTATCTTTTGGTGTCGGAGTTACTATTCACGTATACGGCACTATTCACGTATATGGCACTATTCACGAATACGGCATTATTCACCGAAAAATGAAATTTCTTCTTTTCGTCCAAAATATCTATTCTGGATACTAGCTTTGATTGTATCCATGTTTTGATCATTTTTGAATTTTACCCCACTCTAGTTATTTATGAAGTATTTTTTAATGGGAATTGTTTAAAGTATGAATCCTTAATATTTGTTCTTTTGCTTCACTGGATAAGTTTTCTTTAAAATATTTTTCATTATCCTCAGTCATAAATGATGATATAACTGAATATCTTTGACCTGTAGTGCAAAGATGAATGATTTCTTGATGAATATCTTTGGCCCGTAGTGCAAAGATGAACAGGTGTTGAGATGAACATGACCGACTGATTAATATCTTTGGCCCGTAGTGCAAAGATGAACAGGTGTTTAGATGAACATGACCAACTGATGAATATCTTTGGCCTGTAGTGCAAAGATGAATATTTGATTCCAGATATATATTGATTGATGTTACATGGATAAAATATCAACGATGAACTTTTAAATTCATATATAGAATATAGTAGTTTGCATTCTCTACTTAACTCTTATAATGAATTATTATTTCCGCTGCGAAGATTGATTTAAAACTGGTTGTCTATTGTATTCTATTAAATTTTTCCCTATTGAGGACTAATGATAATTTTTTCTATATTATCTTAGTCATAATGTTCTTTAATGGGCTAGTTGAGCTCACCCTTTTCCTTTTTGTTCCATTTTTCTTCTCAGGAGGTGAAAATATAGCGGGAACTAGTCGGGTGTGGAGTGATGGTTCAAGATAGTTGTTTTAGTAGTTCTCACTATTTTGTAAAATAGTATATCAGTAATTGTAATGAGGACTTATTTGAGTGTGGATATTGTCTAGATGACAATATTTGTATTTAAACTCACAGTTTTTATGTTGTATTTATAAAGTTGTAATTGTTCCTGTACCATGTATTTGGCGACTCAGAATGGGTGATGTATACCTATTTTGGGGGCGTCACATAGACTGCTGGTCTAAAAGGAATCTGTGAGATTCAGAAAGTGTAAAAGACATCCTTAGTGGATTTCCTACTCAAGGAGTAGAAAAGTGGACTAGGAGCTTTAAGTGCTCTGAACTACTTAAAACTGTTGTGTCTATTACATTTGTGCTATAACTGCCTCACTCTCATTAATTCAAGATATCTTAAGGGAGATTAAACAAATCTTAATTCTGATGTGTTACAATCATTATCAAAACTAACAAAGTAAAACGAAAAGAATTTTAAATATCTATTCAACCCCCCATTCTAGATAACTATTGTGCCTCCGGGAACTAACACACATAATTCAAAATATATACATTTCATAATACGAATTTTAATTATTAAATTCCTATTTTAATAATATATAAAAATTCGGGTTGTTACATCATTCCCTCCATATAAGGATTTCGTTCTCGGAATCACCGAAACCCTACCTTACTAAGGTTTTCATCAAATCTCTTTAAAAAAATTTATCGTTGAATAACTTCAACACATTACCTTAATATAGGTTTTATATTTCATATTACCTTCATTTCTTCAACAAATTCTAGGTTTTATTTCATAACTTTCACTTGAACTCAATTATATTTTGAGTATTATAAATTCTTTAACCCATTCATTTCCTTTTCTAAGGATCGTTATCATAAATACTCAAGATATTACATTTACCCATTCTTCTAAGAATTTTGTCCTCAAAATTTTATTTATTAATCTTCATTCATTCAATTTATCAAAATAGAATTTACGTTAATGCTTTATTCATTCATTGGGTTCTATAACCACTTTCTTTCCACAAAGATCTTTCTACAATTATTAAACTTTTCTATTAAAAGTTTTACATTATTCTTTAATAACTCACCTCCATCTCATTTCAAAATTTCTTTTCTCACTTTTTCAACATATTCATCATTCAATGTTGCATTCTACGACTTACTTTTTTCTAAGGAATATCTTCCTTACCACATTCACCTTTTAGAATAACAAGAATCTTCCGCAATTTCTCAATAATTGGGAAGCAATATGAATAACTCAAGAATTTAAAAGATTCTCGAATCATGATGAGGGGTCACAAGACCTTGAACTACGTCCCCAGGTTATCAAGTATCTTGACTTGAACCTTTAACAATCATAAGACTATATGGACCTTTCTTCTCGTACTCAGGAAAATCAGCCCTTCGTACAATGTTTTGTGCACAAACACTTTAACGCTTTTACGTAATATAATCCCCTATAAAAGGGTTATTCACCTCAGTTTTTCAACATCTGAATCCACACCAAAATAATTTGGCTTAGCATAACTTCTCAAGAAACGCTTGAATTTCATGAACATCTTTCAATATTCGTCTAGCTTAATCAAATAGCATAGACTTCTACAATAATTCGGACATCAATCAAAATATATATATATATATATATATATATATTCTCATATCTTAAAGAAATCTCAAAAATCTTTTTATGACGTCATGATACCGCACTGTATTTATAGTTCGTTTGAGGATTCCGTCATTTGGTGATTTTATCATACTACATCATACCATAGTGGGTTGACGATCCTTAGATCACATCCAACACTAAGTAATACTGCATTGATGACTCCATTTTTTTGTATTATCTCTGCACTAGGTTCCATGATTCTGGTGTGATTTTCAATTCTAACTAAGCACCCTATTTATAGAAAAATGTTGGAACGCCAAAGCACACTAACCTGCTACCTGATGGCTTTACCTGCTACTATTCACGCCCACCACTTTTGACATAAAATTTTAGCACATTTCTCACCAACCAAAAGTGGGGCCCACCATGTTTTTAATAAAAATATTTATTTTTGAAACTTCAATAATTCATAATAAATAGCTCTTTTATCAAAAAAATTTGAATCTCATGTCTATTCCATAGGAAATTTAATTCTCTACAACTTTGTAGAAGAAAGGTTTTTCAAATTCTTATTAGAAAATGTCTGAAATCCATATACGGATGATTTTTAATACCTTTATTCCGACATAATACTAGCAAAACATCTCAACATTAATTCCTTCATTCATATCCACATAAAATAAATATTTTCTTATCATATAAATTAATAATTAATTATTTATAAATAATATTACAGAATCACAATTATGACAACCAAGTCGTTCCCAGAAAATAGGGGGTTTTCCGATAAGGATTTCTCCTTATTGGCGAGCAATTAGGTGACTAAACCCCTTTCCTAGACAGAACTTCCTTAAATATTGCCAATAATGCTATCTAATAATATTATTCAAATAATATAAATTATTGATTTGATAATGGAAAACACTGTGCAGTGACAATTATTGAAACAACAATAATATAAAATATCAACGTAGCAATTATTGAATTAATAAAATAAAATATTAAACAGTAATTACTGTAAAAATTATTGAGTAGTGCCCTTTTACGTAAGAATCAATAATTCAAAAATATTGTGCAATACCGTGTGCTACTGTGCAACCACGCATATTATTGTATTTTAATCACCGGGTATTCCAACAGTGTTAACGGTAAAAACTATGTTGTTATTTGTAAAAACTCAAACTTATCATTTTCTTCATCCGACCGTCTTTTGTTATGGGGCCCGCAAATAGATTTGTCGTCGTACGAATATTCCCCGACAACAAGAATATTTCACGACTAAATGAATATTCCCTGACAAAAATGATTATTTTATAACCACTTGCTTATTTTGCAAAATTTGCACATTTCACCTATAACTAAAGCATTATATCAAATTAACACCTTATTATTCACAATAATAATTAGAGGAAATTCGATTTTATTTATAAAAAGTTGAGGACTTATAGCAAGTTTCCTTAACGCTTGTCTAACCTTCGTGTTAGTCAAGTTTCTGTGATTCATGTTATACTATGCATGAATTATTTTGCGAAAGAGTCAATGCCAGTTTTAACTCGGCTATACAAACTTTAAAAGTTTGATTGATTTATTTACAAGTCTTTCGATATAGTATTGATAACGCTATCCTATGCCAATTATTTGGTACAGATTCAAAGGTAAGTCTGTGTATGAATAAACAAAAGTATTTTACATTGATTATTCGATGAGCACGTGAGGTTGCCAAAACTTAAACGTAGATACGTTTAACGGATGAGTGTTGATCAACATAGAGTACTATAGGCTGATCACTTAGAAGTGCTCGTAAGATATATCGGACTTTCGGACTTAGTGTCGAGTTATCAATCTCATGAATGGAAATCAAAAGGAATGTTCATGGTCTTTTGACCTACTCAGAGTTCTTAAGTTACTATATGTACTCTGGAATTGTTTTATGAGAATGAAAAGTGTTATTTACATATTTCATAGTACTTCATAGCTATTTGTTCAATTAATGATGACTAATCATATAATTCTCGATGTGGTATTTGTATCATATATTGCTAGACTTACTGAGTTAGTTATGCTCACTTCTTGCATGAATTATATGATTGCAGCTAAGGCCGGGCGAACCGAGGGTTCCAATAAGGATAAAGGCAAAGATAAGATAGATAAGTAGTTTATCCTGTAATAGACTACTATATTCGTATAAATTATACAATGACAAATGAAGAATGTATTTGGTTATAGAACCTGGGAAAGAATTTATTACTATTGTAATAAGAATGTAGTAAATACACTCATTTTGATGTTGTTTCGATGGATTAAATGTATAGTTAGCAGTCCCGTGTAGCACCATATCTATGGGTTGAAAGTATCCGAATTTGGGGGCGTCACAAATGCAGAAATCCTGGACTTTAAGAGTAGGAATGGTTTCAAATAAGAAAACTTAGAAAACATAGGGTAATCCATTTAACTTATAATATTTACAATAATTGTCCTTTTAAAAATTGTATATAACACCCCCATTCATGCTCTTCTTTAAATGTCCCATCACAGCAAGGGATAAAGGCTTCTTCGTCTGTTCAAGGGAAAATTTCCCCCACAGATAACTATCAAGGTCCCCATAAGAAATAATGTGACGCCCCCAAAACAGGTATACATCACCCATCTTGAGTCGCCAAATACATGGTACATAATACAATGAAAAACTTAATTATACAACTGTAGTGTAAAATATGACAAAACATAAGCTAAGAGTTTAAACAAGAATATTGCCTTCTAGACAATATACACTCTCAATGGAGTCCTTATTACAATTATTATCACACTATTTCACAGAATAATGAAGACTACTAAAATAACCATCTGGACCGTCAATCCGTTCCCCGACCAGTCCTAGCTATATTCTCATTTCCTGAAGAGAACAGTGACAGAAAAGGGTGAACTCAACTAGCCCAGTAAGAAATATTATGACTAAGATAATGCAGAATAAATTATCCTTAGCCTTCAACAGTATAACAACTGATAGAATACAATAGACAACAAGTTTCAGATCAACAACTGCAGTGGAACAAGCAATCCATTAGAAGAGTCAAGTAGAGTGTAAAATCTACTATCTTCTATGATTTAAAAAAATTTCATCAACTTTATTGTCGGGACTCAGCTTAATAAATAAAATTGAATCATCCCTGCACCACGGCCAAGGATATTCAAGTAATCATCAATGGTTATGATTATACTGAATAATCCCTAGTTATAATCATACCAATAACTGTCCATCAATGAACTACAGGCCAATGAGGACTTTTACCACATCATTCGTTACATTACGGTCATGATTATACCGAATAATCCCTGGTCAGAATCATACCAAGTCCATCTATGTACGTAAGCCAAAGATGACTTTCATCACAATATAAGCATGAGAATGTTGACCATGACATAACAATTCAATAAAACAAGTTCAAGGATAAATTTTAAAGATTTATAATTTAATTTATCCAGAATTCAATAATGTTCAAATTGCCAATATGATACTGCTTTGTGGAGTAAATTTCAAGAATCATATTGCATCAAAAATGATTTAGACCGAAAAGAAATCAATTTTTGTCATAAATAGTACTATGAGTGAATAGTACTCGGGTGAATAGTACTTCGGGAATAGTACCTTGTGAATAGTACTTTATAAATAGTACTCGTGAATATTACTTTATGAATACTACTTTGTGAATAGTATCATATAAATGAATAGTACCGTATAAATGAATAGTACTCATGAACAGTACTCCGGCATGAAAAGCTTAAAATTTAACAAGAATTTGCAGAAAATATCCTTGTGAAACGATACTAGATGAAACGCAAATTTCAAGGATATTCTACTAATTTCACAGAGTATAGAAGCAATAATTTAACAAAATGGTGGTATAATCAGGAATACGAGACGAAATAATATTACTCACATACTACAGAGTATGGAAGAAAATATTATTTCTTCTGAATACTGAACAAAAATAATATTCCTTACAACTGTTGAACAAAAATAATATTCCAACAAATATTTAACGAAGATAATATTCCTACGAATATTGAACAAAGATAATACTCTTTATGAATATTGAACGAAAATAATATTCATACGAATACGAAAAATAATATCTCTTCAGAATATGAAATAAATAATACCCATTACCTCAGAAGAAGACTGGATACTGGAATAGTGAAGTAGCAGACTTCTCTTTTTCTTTCTCTCTATAACTTTTCTCTCTATAACTTCTCTCTCTATAATTGCTCTTGTGTGTCTTAGTGAATTGGTGAGAAATGAAGGAAGAATAAACTTCTATTTATAGGAAAATATAGTTTCGATAATTGCACGTTTTGGGGCTCAAAATATTACAGTATAATACCTTCTTCTTTTTCTTCATTTTTAATTTAGTCCTGCAAGTATTATCAAACTTGCACCACATCCGCTAATAATAAATCATGTGAATTAATAGTTCATTCATGTGACTCAATAGTATAATCATGTGAAAAAACTAATTACAGTGTAGTACCTTCAACTATACCTCCATTTTTAATTTAGTCATGCAAGTATTATCAATCTTGCACTAATTCCCCTAATAGTAAATCATGTGAATCAATAGTACACACATGTGAACACATAGTTATATGCATGTGAATTAATAGCAATTAATTGCTCATTATCCTGTTAATTACCCGATTGGTCAATATAACCTCCAGACATCCATTATTATCGAAATAGATGTCGATTTTCATTAACACTAATAATCCCAACACAATGGAACTATCAATTTCATCTTTAATCAACACGAACTTATTCAACATTAATATTATAACTCATAATATTTTACAATCAGGTCGTTCCCAGGAAAGATGGGATTTTTCGATAAGGATTTCTCACTATTGGCGCGCAATTAGGTGACCAAACCTCTCCTTGACAGAATTTCTAGACATTGTTAATATTGTAAATAATAATATGAATAACTTTGCCGTCTCAATTATTAATTTAATAATATAACATATTATGCAGATGATACTGTGACAATAATTGAATCAATAATATGAGAGATATGATGCAGCAATTATTATAGCAATAATTGAGTATAACTGAGTGACTTTTTACGTAAGCATCAATAATCAATACAGTGTGCTACTATGCAACCACGTGTATTACTGTACTTTTACTACCGGGTAGTTCAACAGTTTTAACGGTAATACTTTCGCCGTTATTTTTATAAAATGATAATTCTGTCATTTTCTAACTGAGACAATACTTCGGTTGTGGGGTCCACCAATGATTGTGCCGTCATACGAATATTTCCTGTTGAAACGAATATTCCCCGACACAATGGTCGTTCTCCTTCCTTGAAAACGGGTGTTGGTTGTGTCGCCCCCAAAACAGGTACACATCACCCATCTTGAGTCGCCAAATACATGGTACAAATTCAAATACAACTTAATTATACAAAAGTCGTGTAAAATACGACAAAACATAATCTAAGAGTTTTAATAAGAATATTGTCATCTAGACAATATCCACACTCAATGGAGTCCTTATTACATTTATTGTCACACTATTTTAAAGAATATTGAGGACTACTAAAACAACCATCTGGACCGTCAATCCGTTCCCCAACTCGTCCCAGCTATATTCTCATTTTCTGAAGAGAACAGTGAAAGAAATGGTGAGCTCAACTAGCCCAATAAGAAATATTATGACTAAGATAATGCATAATAATTTATCGTTAGCCTTCAACAGTGTTAAACTGATAAAATATAACCAACATCAAGTTTAACTACAGCGGAACAAGCAATCCATTAGAAGAGTCAAGTATAGAATAAAATCTACTATCTTCTATGATTTAAAAGATTTTTTATCACTTTTATCGCTGAGACTCAGCTTAATAAATAAACCACATCATCCCTGCACTACGACCAATGATATTCATTACTATCACGACCACAAATTATCCATGCACTACGGGCCAAGGATATTCGTGTATTCATCAATGGTCATGATCATGCCAACAACTGTCCATCAATGCACTACAGCCAATGAGGACTTTTACCACATCATTTGTAATATTGCGGTCATAATTATACCGAATAATCCCTGGTCATAATCATACCTAGTCCATCTATGCACTACAGGCCACAGATGACTTTCAATATATTATAAACATGAGGCTGATGACAATGATATAAGAATTCAATAAAACAAGTTCAAAGATAAATTTTAATGATTTATAATTTAATTTATCTAGAAATCAATAACGTCCAAATTGTCAACATGATACTGCTTTGTAGAGTAAAATTCAAGAATAATATTCATGTACCAAAAATAATTAAGACAGAAAAGAAATATATTTTTTGGGTAAATAGTATCACGTGAATAGTACTTCGGGAATAGTACCTCGTGAATAGTACCCCAGCATGAAAAGTACCCTAAATACCCAAGTGAATAATATTTGGGTGAATAGTAACCCTTGAATAGTAACTTGTGAATAGTACTCTGACACGAAAAGTGCCCCGAATATCCGAGTGAATAATACTAGAGTAAATAGTAACTGGGTGAATAATAAACTGTGAATAGTAACTCATAAAAAATACCAAAGAAAATGATATTCCGTGTCGAGTACAAAAGAAATGATATCTCATACGAGTATAATAGAATATACGAAACTGCAAATAGATTTTCACCCGCCATGCGGTAATCCACGTAGACAAATCATTTCCACAATTTAATAAAGAATGAATACAAAGGATCATTCACCATGCATGCGGTAATCCACATAAATAGGTAATTCCAACATAATAATAAAGAATAAAATAATAGAAGAATTCATCAGGCATGCGATAGACCGCACAGACAGGTTATTCCAATAGAATAATAAATAATGGAACCAGGTTATGCGTAATCCGCACAAACAGTATATTCTATCAAAATAATAAAAAATGGAACCAGGTCATGCGTAATCCGCACAGACAGGATATTCTAACAGAATAATAAAGAATGGAATAACAGAAGAATTTCACCATGTATGCGGTACTTCGCATATACAGGTTATTCTAACATAATAATAAAAATGGAATAACAGAAGAATTTCACCATGTATGTGGTACTTCGCATAGACAGGTTATTCTAACATAATAATAAAGAATGGAATAACAGAAGAATTTCACCATGTATGCGGTACTTCGTATAGACAGGTTATTCCAACATAATAATAAAGAATAGAACAACAAAAGCTCTCTTCATGAATACGAAAGAAATAATACCCCTTACGACTGTTGAATGAAGATAATATTCATACGAATATTGAACGAAGATGATATTCCTTACGAATATTGAACGAATATAATATTCATACGAATACAAAAATGAAAAATAACATCTCTTTGACTATGAAATAAATAATACCCCTTACCTCAGAACAGAACTGGATACTGAAATAGTGAAGTAGCAGACATCACTTCTTCTTTCTCTCTATAGCTTCTCTTATAATTATTCTTGTGAGACTTAGTGAATTGGTGAGAAATGAAGGAAGAATGAGCTTCTATTTATAAAAAAAATATAATTTCGATAATTACACGTTTTGGGGCTCGAAATATTACAATATAATACCTTCCTCTTTTTCTTTATTTTTAATTTAGTCCTGCAAGTATTATCAAACTTGCACCACATCACCCAATAATAAATCATGTGAATTAATAATTCATTCATGTGACTCAATAGTATAATCATGTGAAATACTAATTACAATATAGTACCTTCAACTATACCTCTATTTTTAATTTAGTCATGTAAGTATTATCAATTTTGCACCAACTCCCCTAATAGTAAATCATGTGAATCAATAGTACACACATGTGAACATATAGTTATAAGCATGTGAATTAATAGCAATTAATTGCACATTTATCTGGTTAATTAACCGATTGGTCAATATAACCTCCAGACATCAATTATTATCGAAATAAATGTCGATTTCCACTAATAATCCCAACACAGTGGAAATATCAATTTCATCTTTAATCAATACGAACTTATTCATCATTAATTTTATAACTCACAATATTTAACAATCAGGTCGTTCCCAGAAAAGAGGGGGCTTTTCGATAAGGATTACTCTCTATTAGCGCGCAATTAGATTATTTATTCTCTCCTTGACAGAACTTCTAGACAATGTCAATATTGCAAATAATAATATAAATAACTTTTTCTACTCGGAGTATCCCAAGACATCAAATATCTTGGTGATCTGCTTTAACCATGTCTCCGCCTTAAGTGGTTTTGACTTTCCCAAAAACTCCGGCGGTCCCAGCTCCTTGAACTGCTTAGCAGTGACCATCCGAGAGTTGCCAGTGTTTCCACATGTATTTTGAACAGGAGTCTCCCTCGCCTGATGTTGCATGAATTACATAAAGCCTCTGATCATCCCATCATTCATCATCTGATCGGTGTTGTTGTTTATAGGAGGATTATCGCCTTCCTGATAGACATGGCAAACGGGAGGGCTGGGCCGGGCCGAGCGCGGGCTAGGCCAAAAAGGCCCGGGTTTTGGTGGGCTGAAAATATGAGGCCCGTGGCGGGCGGGCCCGGCCAGGCCCGCGGGCTTCTCCCTTTTTTTTGCAAACTCTTCTGTAAATCACAAAAATTGAAAAAAAATACAATCTAAGTTGTTGTAACAGTAACATATTACAATTTACATACAATAATACAAATCACAGAATTACAGAAATAAGCTCCAAAATCCAAATACAGAATTATAAATTCAAAATTTCAAACCAAGACTATTCATTTCATTTGCCTGTTGACATGTCACCATCCAAATGCATACTTGCAAATTGCAATCCCATCTGCAGCAACATAATTACCATTTGCAGCAACAGAATCCCATCAACAAGACAACAAGTATCATCTTTGCATAATGCATAATTGCAATCCTATTAGAATGCCTGAACGAAAAGATTAGGTATCAACTATTAAATCATCTTTGCATAACAGAATTACTTGTCTTTATGGAATTGGGTGAGTTATGAAAATCAAAAGATTAGGTATCAACTATCAAATATTTCAAACATTACTTGTTCATTTTCAATCCACTATGGATGTATACGATATGAGCATTCTAATTGTTAAGAAAAGAGGAACATCTTAAAGGCTTTATCTAATGGTACAAGGAATATCATCACAATTCAATCAAATTCTTATTCTCAGTAGTAGTATTGTAGTTTATGATAATGTTTCCGTAGTCATCTCCAGTCTCCTGCTACTGCAACATCAACTTCTACTTCTTCAATGTTGAAATCCCAAGATTGGTATGTGGACAGAATTTAAAAGTAACACAAGGAGAAAGTGTATGCACCAATTATCACTAGTAATGTAGGAGAAAATTGTGTGATTTATGCATGGAATTACAAAAGTGCTTGAATTGTGTGATTTATGCATGGAATTATCACTTGTAATGTAGCAGAAAATGCTAAACAAACAAATTGTTTTCTGCTACTAGCCTAGTAGCGTCGAGCTTCTAGATTCTCACTAGCCAGTATCAAGCCAAAGGTGCAATCAAAGCAAGTTAACTCCAATTCAAATGTAAATCACAATGCTATATTGCTATTTAACAAAGCATTCACTTTTACATGTTAGAACAAAGCATTCAGTAGTTCATAAAAAATGAAGTACTTACTAGTGAGTAATGTCTAATCCCTCCTTGTAATTTCGCCCATGTTAGAACCTTTTGACTCTTGATTTGCAACTAGCGGTACAAAAATTGGTCGTTCGTCATCCCATCATCTATATTAAAAATGCCAATTTAAAATATCAATAATTCAATACCCAAAATTAAACTAAAAAGTCTATAATTAAAGTAACAATATTTACAATCAGAACAAACCTTGTATTTCATATCCACAAATCCAATTACGTCCACAAATTAATGCTTGTGCATTATCAGGTAGAAGCGAACTACGATATTTTGTGAGAACTTTTGCTCCAATGCTAAAGGTCGACTCCGAAGCAACCGTTGTAATTGGAATTGATAAGATATCATATGCCATATTCGCTAGTATTGGATATCTATAATAATGTAAGATTAGAAAATACTACATAGTCATTAGTCATGTTTAAAATAAAGGTATAAAACTAGAATAAAAAATAAGAATTAGGTACCTCTCAGAAAGTTTTTTCCATTCTTCTAGAATATTAAAAGAAGATTTGTTAGTGATGATTTTCTCCTCTAAGTATTGTTCCAATTCCGTTCTTGTTGATGTAGTACCTTGCACTTCCTGCACAAACTCATATTTAAAATTTTAAACATCAAAAGTTCATCAACATAAATATGCAATATAGATAAATATGCAAAAAATAAAAGAATTTATAATACATGAAAACTTTACTTACATCAAACTCATCATCACTATGTCCACTTATGTTAGTGGTAGCAAAAGTTGAAGTCCCTACACCATCTTGAGGTTGTTGTGAACCATCTTTTGACAACTATGTTGCATTTGTATATTCCATGAACAAAGATTTCATAGCATCCACAATTTTCTCCACTTTTCTATTTATAACATACTCATCAGTCTCAAATTTTTTCAATTTAAATTTGACAAATTGTACCTTATACCTTAGGTCAAGAATAGTAGCTATGGACAAGATAACAACATAGTCGTTTCAATATTTTTCAAACTTTGGCAACATCTCATTTGCCATGTTTCTAATTACCTCAATCTCACAAGACTTATTAAACATCAAAAGTTCTTTTATCCTCAACACATGTAAGAAATACAGATTTGCTGTTGGATAACTCATTCCCGAAAAAGTTCTGTAATTTTCCAAAATGGTTTCAAAAATGTAGTGATAGCTTGTGCTATTTCCCACTCATCATTTGATGGACAAGTTGTGTAAGATGATTCAACCATGGCATATTAAAAGAATTTCTCTTTAAATTTCAGAACACTATCAAGCATCTCCCATGTAGAATTCCATCTAGTCACACAATCCAAACGCAAACCCGATTCTACGGACACAAGCAATTGTTCACAACATGTAACAAACTTTAATAATCTACTTTCAGATCCCTTAATATATTTGACACTCTCTCTAATTTTGCGTAAATGTTCATTTGCAATTTTCAAACCATCTTGAACAATGAGATTTAGTATATGAGCAGAACACCGAACATGGAAAAAACTACCATTGCAAAGCAAATTTCCTCTCAAATTAGCCTACAAGAAATTTTGCATGTTGTAGTTGTTTGTTGCATTATCTAAAGTGATAGAAAAGATCTTTTTTTTAATTCCCCAATCCTTTAAAAACTCAAAGATTTTTTCTGATAAAAGAGTACCGGTATGTGGTGGGGGGAAATGACAGAAATTTATAATCCTACTGTGCAACACACAATCATGATCAATAAAGTGAGCGGTTAAACAAATATAACCCTCACTAGTATCGGACGACCACAAATCGGATGTGAGACAAATTCTACCACGAATGTTCTCAAATTCACGTTTCAATTTTACTTTCTCAAGTTTATAAATTTTAATACAATCCGCTTTGGCGGTGTTTCTAGTATACGATTTCACATCCAGATTCAAATAGTTATGCACTCTTCGTAATCCTTCATGTTCAACAATCAAGAATGGATAGTTATGTATCATGATTGCTTCAGCCATTTTATCCCTATAAATGAGCTGACTAAATTTTCTATTAAGCATTTTTCCTTCATGATCTAGATGCATTTGAGTCACATTTTGGTTAACTAAACCGGGACATGACTTTTCATGTGCATGCTAATTTCTAGTCCCGTGAGAACTACCACCATCTCCAATAGCATAACTTCTTGTGCATGTTTTACAATATGCTCTTAACTTTTTGGTTGAAGGATCTACCTTTTTTTCATATTGATTCCAAATTAAACTTTCTTCCTTTCGTTTTCTCTTCGAATTGTCAATTGGTTGTGTCAAATTGTCCTAGCTTTCAACTCCCCCATCAATCAAATCAATTGTTACACGATCCCGTTGATCCATAAGAACTCTACAAACAAAAAATGTCAAGAAAATTCATATAGGTCAAGCAAATCCATATAGGTCAACCTAAGCAATAAATTATTAAAGAAGTCCAAAGTCCAAAGCATTAATTTAGTAGCAGACTAGCAGTATTGGCATGTAGACCCTTTGATTAAACAAAGCAGACCAAACAAATAATTTAGTTCTATTAAGTATTAACCATGTTTTAAATCTAGTCTACAGAATTCAGTAAAATAGATTAATAGTATATCATATTATCATATCACCAAATTGACTTCAAATATACCCAAAAAGGTCTACCAAGTACCAGCTTTGGAGTCCAAAATATGTGGTTTAAGCACCATGACATGACTCCATGAGCATTCTGCCATTCTAAATGCTGAAATGCACTAGAAACTGATGTCATCAAAGTAAATAAAAAGATGCAGCAAGTTTCATACAAAAATTTATATATATATATATATATATATATATATATATATATATATATATATATATATATATATATTACGATTTCCATAAATATATATATATAGAGACTATTAAATTAGTTAATCAAAGAGGGATGAAGAGAAATGACACAAATATAAATGATTAAATCGGTAAATTGTAGATCTAGTCTAATCCGGTTCATAAACCCTTAAAATTTCACACCAAATTACATAAACCCTAAAAATACCTGAGTAGGAAGTAGGAACTGCCGAATAGTGAATGGAAGAAGCAAGCTTATGCGTCGACAGTGTCGTCGTCGAGGTGGGGCTGTGCAGTGTGCAATTTGATTTGTGAAGGACTGAAGGCAAGCAAGACGAGGAGAATGGATCGAACCGTCGAAGAGTCTAGAGGTATGAACTGTGAAGTGTGAAGGGCCGAATCTCTCTGTTACTTTTTATACCTCACAGCCTCAGCCTTAGCGTTAGTAGCTTTAGGACTCAGGAGATAAGATAAATATTAGAGATCAGATGGCTTAGAAGTTAGAATTAGATAGGGTTTTTTAAAAGGCCGGGCGGGCCGGGCCATCATTGGGTCGGGCCAAAACGGCCCAAGTTTTAATGGGCTAAAAAAGTGAAGCCCGTGGCCCAGTTTTTGACGGGCGGGCTGGCCCGGCCCGCGGGCCTGGGCCGGTTTTGCCAGGTCTTCTTCCTGATGCACATTATCCTGGCTATTGATCAGCGGTGACTCAAAGGTCTCATGTGCTCCATTGCTATTCTCAACATTTTCAGATGCCATTTTCAAACACTGCCACAAAATAAGGGTTAATTAATATATCACATATTATCTCTATACTCTAACTGATCAATTAAATACCAAATAAACTTAGGTAGGTCATATTAGCGAAGGAATTCCCCGTCTCTCCCCTCCTAGTTCTTGTCTCACATCTCAGCCAGGGATCATATCCCTAAGCTTTGATACCAACTGTGATGCCCCCAAAACAGGAAAACATCACCCATCTTGAGTCGCAAAATATATGGTACAGAATACAATCAAAAACTTAATTATACAACTGTCGTGTAAAATATGACAAAACATAAGCTGAGAGTTTAAACAAGAATATTACCTTCTAGACAATATCCACTCTCAATGGAGTCCTCATTATAATTATTATCACACTATTTCACAGAATAATGAGGACTACTAAAACAACCATCTGGACCGTCAATTCGTTCCCCGACCAGTCCCAGCTATATTCTCATTTCCTGAAGAGAACAGTGAAAGAAAAGGGTGAGCTCAACTAGCCTAGTAAGAAATATTATGACTACGATAATGCAGAATAAATTATCCTTAGCCTTCAATAGTATAACACTGATAGAATACAATAGACAACAAGTTTTAGATCAACAACTGCAGCGGAATAAGCAATCCATTAGAAGAGTCAAGCAGAGCGTAAAATCTACTATCTTCTATGATTTAAAAAGATTTTCATCAACTTTATCGTTGGGACTCAGCTTAATAAATAAAATCGAATCATCCCTGTACCACGGCCAAGGATATTCATGTAATCATCAATGGTCATGATTATACCGAATAATTTCTGGTCATAATCATACCAACAACTGTCCATCAATGAACTACAGGCCAATGAGGACTTTTACCATATCATTCGTTACATTACGGTCATGATTATACCGAATAATCTCTGGTCATAATCATACCAAGTCCATCTATGCACGTAAGTCAAAGATGACTTTCATCACAATATAAGCATGAGAATGTTGACCATGACATAACAATTCAATAAAACAAGTTCAAGGATAAATTTTAAAGATTTATAATTTAATTTATCCAGAATTCAATAATGTTCAAATTGCCAACATGATACTACTTTGTGGAGTAAATTTCAAGAATGATATTGCATCAAAAATTATTTGGACCGAAAAGAAATCAATTTTTGTCATGAATAGTACTGTGGGTGAATAGTATCCCATGAATAGTAATTCGGGAATAGTATCCCGGGAATAGTACTTTGTGAATAGTACTCATGAATAGTATTTTATGAATAGTACTTTGTGAATAGTACCCGTAAATAGTACCATATAAATGAATAGTACTCATGGATAGTACTCCGGCATGAAAAGCTTAAAATTTAACAAAAATGTGCAGAAAATATCCTTGTAAAACGATACTAGATGAAGCGCAAATTTCATGGATATTCTACTAATTTCACGAAGTATAGAAGCAATACTTTAACAAAATGATGGTATAATCAGGAATACGAGACGAAATAATATTACTCACATACTACAGAGTATGGAAGAAAATATTATTTCTTATGAATACTAAATAAAAATAATATCCCTTACAACTGTTGAACGAAAATAATATTCCAACGAATATTTAACGAAGATAATATTCCTACGAATATTGAACAAAGATAATACTCTTTATGAATATTGAAAGAAAATAATATTCATACGAATACGAAAAATAATATCTCTTCAGAATATGAAATAAATAATACCTCTTACCTCAGAAAAAGACTGGATAATGGAATAGTGAAGTAGCAGACTTCTCTTCTTCTTTCTCTCTATAGCTTCTCTCTCTATAATTGCTCTTGTGAGTCTTAGTGAATTGGTGATAAATGAAGTAAGAATGAGCTTCTATTTATAGGAAAATATAGTTTTGATAATTGCACGTTTTGGGGCTTGAAATATTACAGTATAATACCTTCCTCTTTTTCTTTATTTTTAATTTAGTCCTGAAAGTATTATCAAACTTGCACCACCTCCCCTAATAGTAAATCATGTGAATTAATAGTTCATTCATGTGACTCAATAGTATAATCATGTGAAAAAACTAATTACAGTATAGTACCTTCAACTTTACATCCATTTTTAATTTAGTCATGCAAGTATTATCAATCTTGCACCAATTCCCTTAATAGTAAATCATGTGAATCAATAGTACACACATGTGAACACAGTTATAAGCATATGAATTAATAGCAATTAATTGCTCATTTATCCGATTAATTACCCGATTTGTCCATATAACCTCCAGACATCCATTATTATCGAAATAGATGTCAATTTCCATTAACACTAACAATATTTAACAATCAACACGAACTTATTCATCATTAATATTATAACTCACAATATTTAACAATCAGGTCATTCTCAGGAAAGAGGGGGATTTCTGATAAGGATTTCTCCCTATTGGCGCGCAATTAGGTGACCAAACCTCTCCTTGACAGAACTTCTAGACATTGTTAATATTGTAAATAATAATATGAATAACTTTGTCATCTCAATTATTGATTTAATAATATAACATATTATGCAGATGATACTGTGACAATAATTGAATCAATAATATGAGAGATATGATGTAGCAATTACTATAGCAATTACTGTAGTAATAATTGAGTATAACTGAGTGATTTCTTACGTAAGCATCAATAATCAATACCGTGTGCTACTATGCAACCACGCGTATTACTATACTTTTACTACCGGGTAGTTCAACAGTTTTAACGGTAACACTTTCGCCGTTGTTTTTATAAAATGATAATTCTGTCATTTTCTAACTACGACAATATTTCTGTTGTGGGGTCCACGAATGATTATTCCGTCGTACGAATATTCCATGTTAAAACGAATATTCCCCGACACAATGAATATTTTATATCAACTTGCTTACTTTGCAAAATTTTCAAATATCACCCTTAACTTTAACCTTGAACAATTTAACCATTTACTAAATAACATAATATTTATAAGAAAATTAAATACTTTCATTTCATAAAATTCGGGATCTCACAAAGAAAGTTAAGCAATACCTCATCAAAATGATTATCTGAAACAGTAGCTAGTAGGAAATTGAAAACCAAGAATATAATCGACATCCTGATAGCGTCCTCATCATCATCAAATACAACCTTCTGATATCCTCCCGATACTAGTACGGGTCACAACCTCATCTCCAAAAAACTTTTCCACTAACTGATTTTCCCTTCCCTTGAATGTAAAAATATCCTCATTTCCTTGCCAATGTAAACTAAAAATTAAATTAAATTTTGGCAACCCGAATCTTACCATTTTCTCACCAAACAAAAACCACATCTCCCCTTGTCCCTTTGATAAACTTCTCTCACCAAAGTCTGATGTATTAATTATGAAAACATTTGTGGCTCCTCAACATCTACAAAGTTCCTAAAACAAATCAACTCAAACTTTCTCAATTGATCTTCTGTCAATTTCTTCATAATGACACTGGGCACTTCCATGTCAAACCAATAAATGATTTTTGCAATGAAATTGCGACGACGCTCCTCATAATTTAGATCCCAAATCTGAAAATACAATACATTACCATAGATAAACAAGCAAAATACTCACAAAATCAAATTAAACCAAAGTGATCAAACACATTAAAGTAGGTAACCAAATCAAAACTGAATTACTAACAAACAATAATGAACATCTGCAGTAACATAACGTACACATTTACCAAATCAGAATCGAACAGTCACCACACCACAACTCTTAAGTAACAAAAATCATTTCAACAACTACACAATCAGCAGATTTACAAAACCAATTTAATCAACCTCCATATTGTCAAAAATTACATGGTAACCAAATCAGAATATAACAGTAACCAAACCTCCACTTGGAGGGTAGATAATTATTTTAAAAGATACACATTCACTAGTGACCAAATATAACAGCACCAGTTCCCAAAACACATTAACAAGTAGCCAGAAACAACTAAGGATTCCAAATTTTTAAAAACAATTAAAAAAGCACACCTTAAGATGTTTTTGGCGGGGAATAAATTCGCGCCATAAACAATTTTTGCATCATCTTCAGCTTCATTCCTAACTTTGTTTGGCGGTTCTTCAAAATCATACTCCGAATCCAGCAATTCCTTGCGCTTCTTAGAAACATGTCTCCCCGATTTCTTATCCTTAAGAGGGGATTTGACCACTCCCTTCTTCCCTTGTTTTAGGGACTTGATCGCACCAGCCTTCACATATTTTTTTTCATTCCTAGGAGAATCATCCTCCATAATTATTTTCCTCTTCTCATCATTCTTCATATCAACCATCCTCCCAAAATTCTTCCTCGTAGAAACCATCCTATACAAAATCGCAAGAAATCACAAATGGAAATATACCAAATTCCATTCCCTAATTCAATAAATGACATTGTCAAACTTGACAAATGTAAAAACCATACTATGCAACATAAATCGTAAATCGAAAAATACAAAATCACCAATGAGAGACGATTTGAAATTGTCAATGAATTAAAATCAACAATCAGTTTTGATTTAATATTAAAGTTCATCAGAGACTAGTTTAATACATAAGAAATTAAACCAGTTACTCAATTCCTCACCTGGAACGACGAGCGGCAAAACAAAAAAACCTCTTCCGTTGAAGACCACTGACGGCGACAACCAGGAAAAAAGATGGAGCGGCGACGACCACTAAAGAAGCATACATCAAAAAGAGAAAAAGAGAAAATTGATTTTCAAGTTCACAAATTAGAAAATAAAGGTTTCCAACTAAAGAAACCTTCAGTAAAAAAGAGAGATAAATGTCAAAGGCAGTTTGACATGCAATTCAAATTGTCACATCTGAGAGAAACAACTGGGAACAGTTACATAATTACAAAACTGATTTGTCACATTAACAACCCATTAAAGCACTCAACTAAATTAAAGGGATACCAAATGCACTAATTTTATAAATAAAATATTAAAAATATATTAATTTTATAAATATTTTATAGATACACTTTTATTATAATTTTTTAAAAAAATATACTCGAAAGTGTAAATAACCAAATTTATTTTACTTATAAATGGGTGTAAAGTGAACTGTATTTGCACAGTCAAAATTGGGACCATTTTGTAAGATAGGGAAAGTGCAAGAGGTCAATGAATTGATTTAATAACATGGGAGCCATTAAAGGGCCAGACTAGTGTAGTGACATGAGATGAAATATATATTTCTCCCTCCAATATAAACTGATAAGTTCAAACATAGAGAAGATAAGGCTTTTTTGGGCACAACTGTGATGTGATAGTAACAGAGGCATAAATGTGTTTTTTATTATTATATTTTTTATACATTAAAATTGCTATTCTTTTTTTATATAAAAAAAGTCACTTTTATAATCATTTATTTTTTATTATTTATGTGAGGAATTGTAAATAAATATCTTTTCTACTTATGAAAATATATATATATGGTGATCACACACACACACACACACATATATATATATATACACACACATGTACATATATATATATATATATATATATATATATATATATATATAATATTTTTTCAACAAATCGAAAAAAACGAACAAAAAACGAATCGGTTATAACGATAATTCGTCCGTCGCTAAATCATAGAAAGATCAGTTTTTTGAGTTATAGCGATGGTACGAACCATCGTCGCCATAGCTATACCGTCATTTTTTTATGTTATAGCGACAGTTCAATTCGTCGTTATAGCTGATTCGTCAGACCGTTAGAGAAGCGGACTGTATATATATATATATATATAATGGAAGTTGATCTATAACCATAATTGTAAATTTAAATTTATTATTACAACAAATTGTGGTTGTGAAATTATAGATGTAACCATGAATATTACCATTCATCCACACTTTAGTTTGAGGGTGTCTGTATTATTAAAGCGCGGACTCAAAATTGACCAAAATACCCTGTAAATCCGCACTTTAATAATGTTGACTGTGACTTTTAAAAAATTAATATATTATTATAATATTAAAATAATAACATTTTTCGGAAATCATAATTCTTCTTCTCAATCTAATTAACCAGCCATCTCTGTCCCAGCCATGGCCGAAGACAGCCATTAGAACAAGAAGATGGGCTCCTTTTTTCTATTGATCTGAGCAACTTGATAAGGAAATATTATTGGTAGAGCAGTGTAATGAACAAAAAGGACTTGTAAAATAAATTTTTTTTTTGAATATTTAGTGATTTTTCGAAAATATTTTTAAATAGTACAGATTTGAATTCTAAGCACTTTTCACTAAAACATAAAATTGATATTTCTGACTGAGATTCTTTTATATTTATACTGTTGACACACTTAATTTTAAATTATTCATTATTTTTAAAATTTTATTTTAATCAAACACTATTTTTAACTTTATAAAAATTGACAGACACGTAATGTTAAATGCAATATCTATTCACTATCCTTTGATCTCCACCACTCAATTTGTGGACCCAAAGATTGGATGGACAGTCTCCCAACAAAGTGGACAAAATCATATGGCTTTCACTAATCAAATGAAATGGACCAAAGGGATGAAACAAACATTGCAATTCAACAAAGTTCTTTAAAATAAATACTAGTACTAATTTTTAGCTGTCACAATTCATCAAAGTTAGGGATTACTATTATTAGATTGGGTTTATAACTACAATGATGATCAATTGTGGTTATGTGGAAAGTCAACACATCAAATAATTATATTATATTATTTATTTTATTGTATTTTATATTATATATATCTATCTATACAAAACACAATTGATTTTGAAAAAACTAAGTTTCCCGCTCAAGCTATTAAAAGATCGGGACCGTTAAAAACTTGGGATAAATCTAACCGTTCAATACTAATCTATCTATCTATACAAAACACAATTGATTTTAAAAAAAACTAAGTTTCCCGCTCAAGCTATTAAAAGATCGGGACCGTTAAAAACTTGGGATAAATCTAACCGTTTAATACTAATCTATCTAATAAAATACAAATGATTTAGAATTTTTCGCTCACTCAATAAATCATTTGGGCCGTTCAAAATTTGAGATAAATTCCACAATTCATACAGTGTCGGAGGCACGGGACCCAACTAGTATATATATATATAGTTATATAATATTGATTTGAATTTGGAAGCTCCTCGGGTAGGACCCACCTCAAAGGTTTTCATGTGATGTTGGCAAATTGTATGGGTGAGGGGTCTTTTCTAATTGAGTAGCTAATTGTCCCCTAGTTTCTAATAGAAAATTAATATTTCTATAATGTTTTTTGATATTTTTATATAAAAATTATTGTTATAGATGTATAACGACAGTAAAAATCGTCGTTATAGTATCTATAGCGACGATTTTTATGTAAAAATATCATTTTCTATAATAAATTTATCAATTTTCTTATTTCTCATATTTATCCATACATATCCATATAACAAGGGAGCCACCTTCCAAATACTCTCCTAAAACCTAATAACTGTGAAGACTTGAGAGTTAATTAAACTGGTATCTATGGGGGCAATTTTTGCCATTTTAATTGAGAAAAATGTTTAATGTTTTTAGTTATCATGTTTTATTTTTTTTTCTTTTTCTTTTTAATTTTATTAAATGGTAAATAGATAAATACTTCTTATGTTCCAAATTAAATTAAAAAAAATAGTTTTTCCTCCGTCCAAAAAATAGAGATACATTTATGTTTTTACTATATAAAGTGACATTTAATTCCAAATATGCCATATTATTTTTATTTTTAGTTGATTGTGTATTTTTGTGCCACCGATAATATATTTTTGACTAATGTTAGACATAATTTTGAAAAATTAAGTTTCAAAGTGATGATAAAATTAGAAATATCAAAATAAATAATTATCCTATTCTTGTTTTAACAAAGAATACACATACACTATTAATTATAACTTGATAATTCAAAGTCCACATAAATCTAATATGATAATTTAGTTGAAATGTCTCTATTTTAATGTTCATGTACACAAGTTCAAGTTCTACCACAACAATTTCAGAAGAAAGGAGTTTAATGTAATAATATAAATCATTAAAAATAAATAAATGTCGTAATTCTCGCAATAATAGCAAGACTCTTTATATTTACATTCTATTACTAAAATCATTTACTTATTTGGCCAGAAACCCATGAGTTTTCATTTTTTATTTAGAACTTTAGATTTTTCAAACAAATACTACCTTTGGATCGAGAGGATGAGATGGAGAAAGGAATAAATTGAAAAATAATAATGCTAGAGACACAAACTATTTTACAAACATTTTACAAACTGCTGATGTGGCATACTCCATATCAGCATATTGTGTGGGACCGAAGACTACATTAAACAATTTGTTAATCAATAGGCTGACGTGGAGTGCAGTTTATAAAATATTTGTAAAATAGTTTGTGTTTCTATCACCACTCATTAAAAAATAATGTACTTGACCATCATTTTAGATGATAAATTATTTTAATGGAATAAAAATTTATTTTATCACCTTGTTTTTTATTCCGCGTGGGAGGTGGTAGAATAATATTATTTTAATGCATAATTTCGACTCTTATTTGTTTTTCATGAAAAAAATTGAGAAATTAATTATTATAAAAGAAAATATTTCTAAAATGGTCAACGCACCCATCCATGTGCACATATATTAACAAATAAAAAGTATATCACACCATGAATATGTTATATGTATGTATTTGCTTGCAGATATTGAAACTTTGAACGTATTTTTTAATTGTTCATTAAGAAACAAAACACAAGTAACCGTTTCTAACATTTACACCCAATGAACAAAATAAAATTAACAAAAAATACAACAACTATCCCTTTATTAAATTAATTATTCTTTCTCTCTCCCACTTATCCCCCACCCAATCCCCAACTTTATTTATCTAGAAAATAATAAATAAATTCTTTTTTCCAAAACTAAAACAAACATATACTAATTACCACTACAAATTAATTAAGAAAACCTTACACCCCATGTGTTCTCCCCATGTATAATGTATTTCAATCTTTTTCACTTCCTTCCTTCCCATCTCTTCCCCCACCGGAATCTTTAATTCCCTTCCTTTGGTCCGGTTCCGGCTGATCGACCATATTTCGAACTGAATACTGCTAGATAACTAGATAAAAAACTGTATACTTTACTCGAACAAAATATTGATAGATTGTATGGTACAATTTATCAATATTTAGCCTAAGTAAATTAGACAGTACAATATATCAATGTTTTGTCTAAGTAAACTAGACAGTTTTTGTCTGATTACCTAGCATTACTCTTCTGAATTAGTTCCACAGTTCTTTATATATATAGCTCACCCACTAGAACCTTGTATCTTTTTTCTCTCCTCACTCAGCAGTGGCCTGCACTGAAGATGGCTGCTTGTTTGTAACTAACTCGTACCTAGCTCCGTCATCTTCGTCCTCCTCGTCGTTGTCGTTGTCTCCTTCATAATCATCGTTATTCTGATCCAAATTCTCGCTCTCATGATCCTCCATTGCGGAATCTTGGTGCTGCTGTGGAAGAGGCCATTGCTGCTCAGGTTGAACCATTATGGGCACCATTGGATTCTCCGACTTGATGGCAAATCCGGGATTGAATGGATTATTCGTACTACCATCAGTTTTAGCTTTTTCTTTGTACAAGGCTTCAAGCTGATGAAAATATGGGCAGGTTTTGGCGTCTTCGGGTCTCTTCTTGTTGCTCTCCTTCACCTTCTTGTAGTACTTGTTGATGTTCTCCCATTTCTCTTTGCATCTCTTGGCATTCCGGTCATATCCGAGTTTACGCATGGACGCCGATATTTCCTCCCAAAGCGGTCCTTTTGGGCCGTTTTCATGGTATTTGTTGTCAAGAGTTGTTCGGAGCTTGATCAATGCTTGAACCTCCGCTTTAGGCCATCTTGATGGACTTGGAGACAGAAAAATTTCACCGCCATTATTAGCTGGCAGCGCAAGATCCATATTTTTCACTGATGGTGCTGGTGACTGTACTGGAGCTGGAGCTGGTGCTGGTGCTGGTGTTGGTTGTTGTGGTGGCGGTGGTTGTTGTTGTGGTTGTGCAACCTGTTGAGGTGGTGCTGGTACAGTTGACAATGAATTTTCTTTTAATTGGACCTGTATTTGATGCATCTGAGGCGGAGCAATTGGATTTTTCGAGTTCTGTTGCTCTGTAATCTTTTGCAGAAATGCAATCACAGCTGCATCTTTTGCAGCTGCAATAGACCTTTCTTGAACTAAAAGATCATGCTCTCGATCCATTTTCGCCATTTCTTGGACCCTCCAAGCCTCCTCTCTAATCATTCGATCTCGCTCTCGTTTCTCCAATGTGTCCAAAAATTTCTTCTGCAACTCATCTTGCTTCTGTATTATCTCCGTCATCAACCTCCCAAAAAAGTCCTCCCACTTCCTCTTCCTCTTCCGGCGGCTCACAGGCGGCTCCTCGTCAGACGAAGTTGAAGAAGTAGAATCCGACAAGAGGCTCCCACACATATTTGCATTATAAGACGGTAAACCACCAATGCTTTGAGATGGAACCGAAGGGCTAATTGTTACATTAATGGGTTGCATTGGCTGGTGCGACGAAAGATTAATAGGATGAACAATAGGAGTGGCATTGTGTGGAAACACAGTTGTTATAGGACTTGGTGTCGATGAAACAGTAACTTGTGTATTATTTGTATTGCTGCTCAGCATTCCTGCTGTCATTGATGGTGCATGTGGTTTAATTGGTGATGATAATGAAGGAGAATGATGGGTATCGAGGGCTTCTAGTTGCTCGAAAAACCGGTAGGTTTTGCCGTCCGGTTTTGTAGTCCGGCCATCTTTGGTTCGCTTGTGGTACTTGTAAACATTCTCAAACTTTTCCTTGCATTTCTTGGCGTTGCGATGATATCCGAGCTCCTCTAGTTTCCTGATAACAACAGTTCCATAAAGACACAATCCAGTTTTGTTTTCATCTAATATTGAATTACTCAATAAAACAAAGTTTAGTGCTGTTCAAACATAAAATAAGCATGGAAATTAATTAACAGTACTAATTAAAACAAGGAGAGTTGTTGAAGTTAATTCAACAAGAAATTAAAGACAAGGAAATAGCTAGCTAGCTATCTCATCAAAGATATTGAGATGGAAATAACTAAATTCCAAATTAATTAAGAACTTTCCAGCTTTTTCAATGCTAATTTTTTTTTAAAAAAAAAGTACTGGAAGATAAATATTTTTCTGTATGATATTTGTTTCCTTATTTCATTCAATTGTACTACTATTTTATAAGATCAGTGAAGATTTTAAGAACTAGAGGAGTTCAAAGAATTAAGAAACCAAATACATCCAAATTTTCGTCTGAACGAATGCTGGAAGAAACTTAACAAAAACAACAAAATCCCGGAATTTAAATTCAATGAAACTGATAGAATTTTCCAAGAACCAACTTAAACCTCACTAACTCCTATAGTCTAAAACAGGAGAGAAAATTCAGTAGAATTATGATCCATAGATCTTTGATAAAACTCAAAACCAGCTAAATTTCAAAAACAAAATTTTACTCCCACAAATTTAATTCAATTTACCTTGAAACTTCTTCCCACAATGGGCCTTTAAGGCTTGAATCTCTAAAAACCACATCCATCTCCGACCGAATCTTCAACAAAGCAATAGTCTCTTGTCTCGGCCACCGGTTTCCGGCCGAATTCCTCTCACTTTCATCACTCCTCCCTTTTTCCTCTTCATTAAATCCGCCACCCAATTCACCACTACCTCCACCTCCGCCGGTTGGTTCTCGAGCTTCAGCCGCAGCGGCATCGCCGGAATTGCCTATTAGGCCAGGAACAGGATTACCAACGCCCTGCTGCAGCATCATGAGACTGTTGGAGAATTGAAGAAAAAGGGAAAACAAGCAATAGCAAATTACAGCTCAAAAATAAAAATAAAAATTTAGTATATATGTAAATGTATCAACCCCAAAATGATGGTGAATTCTGTGGGTTTTATGAGAAGACGGGTGTATGGTGAAATTATTAATTTATTAATTTTCGGTGGGATCTGCCTGTCAATTTCACACCCCCGGAAATAAATAAAAATCCACTTCTTTTTAGCTGTGTGGAATCTTTTATGAGTTTTTTTTTCCTCTCACCTCTTTTTTTTTTTGCTCCTGTTTGAAAGAAAAGAAAAAGTTTTAAATAAATACCTCACTTGATTCCTCTCCTTTCTCACTGTAAAAAATATGAAAAGAAAGACATGGTCTGTATATTATATATATATATAGAGAGAGAGAGAGAAAGTGAAGATGGTTGTGTATAAGTGTAGAGTAATGGGGAAAATTAATCAGCAGAAGGGGAAGCAGGAACAGCTGCAGATAGCGACGATGGTGATAATAGTGGTTTTTGTCTGTCCAGCCAAGTATAGTTAAAAGCCGTCCCATGTAGGTCACCCTTTGCTTTTTGGGCGTTTTGGATCTCAGTGGCCGTTGCCTCTCCCTTAAATGAAATGACTATAATATCCCTATAACTTGTATTTTTTGACTGTTTACCGCCATTGCCCTTCTAAGTACTTATTTTAACCCCGCTTTCGGGAATTCAATGTATTGTCTTAATCAACTACATAATCATTATTTCATTAGTTTGATGGTTTGTCACTTTATTTCTTTTTTATTTTCATCCATAAAGTATGGGGTATATTTAATGTGGTGAGATATTTAGAAATTATTGAGATTACTTCATCTATTTTTTTAATTGACGAGAAAATTCAAAAACTAAGAAATATCTAATTAATTAAATTGGATACAAAATCTTAACATTAGTGTTCTAAAATTTATTAAAAACATGAAAGGGAAAAAATTATTATTTAATGAATAGATAATATAAAAAACTAAATCATTAATATTTTCTTAAAATCTACAAATGACATAAAAAAGTAAAAAATTTTACTCTAAAAAGCCATATAAAAAAGAATTAAGGGATTATTATTTAATTAATTGTATGTGTACTTATATTCCTCCAAAGTCAGGCGTTCAAACTAAACAATATACTACATAATTACTACAATATCAATAAACAATCATGCCTCCACATATAAAGAAAAAAAAATACATGTGACGCCCCCAAAATATGTATACATCATTTATCTTGGGTCGTCAAATAAATGGCACTGAATACAAATACAAACTTAATTATACAACAAAAACTGAGAATTTTTACACGAATATTGTCTCATAGACAATATCCAAACTCAAATTCAATCCTCATTACATTTATTATCACACTAAATAGAAAGGGTTACTAAAATAGCCATCTCGGACCATCACTCCATTCCCCGACTAGTCCCGGCTATGTTTTCATTTCCTGAAGAGAATAATGAAAGCAAAAGGGTGAGCTCAACTAGCCCAGTAAGAAATATTATGACTAAGATAATGCAGAATAAGTTATCATTAGCCTTTAACAATATTAAACTGATATAATATAATAGACAACAAGTTTAACTGCAGTGGAACAAACAATTCATTAGAAAAGTCAAGTAGAGCATGATATCTGCTATCTTCTATGATTTAGAAAGGTTTTCATCAACTTTATCGCTGAGACTCAGTTTAATAAATAAATCACATCATTGAATCATCCCTGCACTACGGGCCAAAGATATTCATGTAATCATCAATGGTCATGATTATACCGAATAATTCTTGGTCATAATCATACCAACAACTGTCCATCAATACACTACAGGTCAATGAGGATTTTTACCACATCATTTATAACATTACGGGTCATGAGTATACCGAATTATCCCTGGTCATAATCATATCAATCAACAGTCCATCTATGCACGTAAGCCAAAGATAACTTTCATCACAATATAAGCATGAGGATGATGATGATGATATAAGAATTCAATGAAAATAAAGTGTAAGATCCCAACTTTTATAAATAAAGATTAAATTTTTCTCGAAATATATTTTTGAATATTATGGTGTGGATATGATAGAATGTCATGGTTGTGGGTATTATTTACAAGTTTTGCAAAGTAAGCAAGTGGTTATATAATATTCGATTGGTCGGGGAATATTCGTTTTAACATGGAATATTCGTACGACGGGCACAATCATTGGTGGACCCCACAACGAAAGTATTATCGTAGTTAGAAAACGACAGAATTACCTTTTATAAAAATAATGGCGAAAATTTTACTGTTAAACTGTTGAACTACCCAGTGGTAAAAGTACAGTAATACGCGTGGTTGCATAGTAGCACACGGTATTGATTATTGATGCTTACGTGAGAAGTCACTCAGTTATACTCAATTATTGCTACATTAATTACTGCATCATATCTCTTATATTATTGATTCAATTATTGTCACAGTATCATCTGCATAATATTTTATATTATTAAATCAATAATTGAGACAACAAAGTTATTCATATTATTAATTGTAATATTAACAATGTCTAAAAAATTCTGTCAAGGAGAGGTTTGGTCACTGATAGACATGTAATTCATACATTTTATTATCCCTAATTTTGTCCTTTTAATTATATTAGTTTATTAAATTAATATGTTTTATTTTATTTTGTAGGATTTAATATTTATTGCAATAAAGTCAAAATCTTGGTGATCAAGCGATATTTAATGCTCTTATTCATGTAAGGAATATCCAAGAAGAATCCGACAAGGAAAAGGAAAGAGGTTGAACAATCTTGGTGTGCAAGTCAAACCCAACAAGAGAAAGGAAAGTCTATCTAGAAGATCTTCTTGAGAAGTGATTATCATTAGGAAGTTGAAACCTATATGGAAAGGGAACAAAAGTGTCCAAGTTCAATGAATCTAAATTAGGGTTCAAAGTTATTTTCCCTATAAATAGGTCTCTTGTTTTAGAGATAAGGGGGGAGGTATTGTATTACTTTAGGTTAGGAGTAGGAGTAAATTAAATTACGTTTCACTGTACGCTTGTTGGAGGATTCGTGAATAAAGGGAGTTTTCTTATTTATTTTCAATCTTCTATTTCTTCTTTATTTTAGTTAATTTATTTATTTCCATGTCTAGCTAAATTCTTTCATCTAGGATGAAGATGAAATTAAATAATTATTCGTGATTATATTTTTCATCTCTTCTATTATTTATGCTTTTATGTTTAATTGATTTCACCTTCATGTTTCGTTATTGAAGTACCTTCGTTTTATAATTCTTATGTGATTTTAAATTAATTAAGAGGTTTTGATAGATTATTGTTAAGATATGAGTTTTTCATAATTCATGCTTGCTCAAAGAAGTTTTGATGGGTTATAGTTAATCCTTAAATTTTCATAGTCTATGCTTGCCCACGTTAATTGTAAATTACTAAATTAAAGGAAGGGAGATCAAAATCATAATTTGAGTTATAAAAATAGAAGAGATTGAATTATATGTTATGTTTATTATTTAGTGGATTCAGATTCCTAGATTGTTTCCTCATTATTTGTTTTCATATTCTATCTAGTTAATTAATTCTCAATCTTTATTTCTAATTCCCCTAAAATAGATATTAAGGAAATATTAAAATAAATCTAGTCTCTGTGGATTCGACCCGTACTTACCAGTTCTTCAATTCGACACTGTGCACTTGCAGTACATATTTTTATCACATCAAGTTTTTGGCGCCGTTGCCGGGGACTAGAATTAATTTTTATTTATTCCTTAATTTTTATTTATTCGAATTAGCTTTAACTCTAATTTTTTTTTATTTTTTTCAGAATTATTGAAGCTGGTCGAAGGAGCGAAAAAAAATAAAGATTTTGTTGCTGCGCTTTCTTCGGTGCTTCGTATCTCCATATTTTATTTTATTTTTTTTAAAAAAAAATAAAAAAAATAGTTTAGTTTTTTTATTGATATTTTTTTATTTGCCGCATTCATGCATTCACCCACGTAGAGCACATCCTGTTAGGTTTTTATTTTTTATTTTTATTTATTTTATTTTTTTTGTCAAAAATAAACTGTGGTGATTGCTGGAGGATTGAGGTACGTCAAAATTTCTCCTTCTTTCGTAATTCACATAGTTTTAGGACACTTTATTTTTTTACAGTTTCTTTTATTATTTGTGCATTTTCATCTTTAATCTAACAATAAGGGCAAAACTCTTAACAAGATAAGGTGGGGATTTCATCACCCTTCCTTGGCCCACAAATAACCCAATTTACATTTTGCATTACCATTACCTAATAAAATCAAGTAGACGTTGGCTCCTAGGACTCTCGAGCTCAATTAGGACAAGAAACTCCAAGAGGAGTCTGAATTTTAAATTAATCAAACTACTGGTGTCTAGGCAAGTGGTTCAAAAGGTATACGCCTAAAGATTGTGTGGTTATTCAATTAGTCACCGTTTCTACGGAGAGACTCCCGCCTTTCTTACACTTACCTGGCTAGTGGTGTGATTAATTTCGAATTTAGTGGACCTTGCGGTGTAACTTGGAACAGTTAGGAGCTGTCTAGATTTTATTTAGGTTGACCTTAGAAGTAAATTTTTTTTTAATTTTTTTGTGTTTATCTGCTTATTTGTTAAGTAGTGTATGCAAAAAGTGTGGATTAGGGACGAAACATCCCGATTAGTGAGAAAACTTGATTTTTCGGATTTCACTTTAAAAGATCTCACTTTAAGAAAAATGGTGGGCGCACAAACTGTTTCTTTAAGGGATCGATGTTATCCTTCTCGCTCTGCCCAACCTTCGTGTATCAGTCTACCACTGATAATTGGTAACAATTTTGAACTTAAGCCACAATTTATAAATATGTTACCTTGGTTCACAGGGATAGAAGATGCATATTTATTTATTCAGGAATTTGAGGAAGTTTGTGCCCTAATGAAAATTCAACAATTGTCTGATGACTCAATTAGGCTAAGATTTATAACATTTGCTTTAAAAGATAATGCTAAAAAATGGTTATATAGCCTACCAAATAATTCCATATCAACCTGGGAGGGATTTGTTGTTACATTTCTAAAAAAAATATTTTTCAAATCATAAAACTGCTAAAATTAGGACTGCAATTCATCAATTTTGCCAACTTCAAAAAGAGTCCTTTTGGAAATATTTTGATAGATTTAAAAATTTGTTATCCCAGTGCCCACACCACGGAATTGAGAAATGGAGATTGTGTCAAATAGCTTGCGAAGGTTTAGACTATCCCACTAAAATAATGTTAGAGTCAATGTGTCAAGGGGATTTTTTGAATAATGATGAGGAAAAAACTTGGGAGTTTTTAGAAGACTTAGCAGAAAAAACCATGCAATGGGAAACCACCCGAGAGACCGATAAACCTAGTTCATCTAGGGGTGTTCATATAATTGACAATTCAATTGCTACCGAAGCTAAGTTGGCTGGTGTACTTAAAAGACTTGAAGCTTTAGAAACTATGGGACAATCACACATGGACCAAGTCTCAACACCAATGCCTTTGTGTCTAAGTAATTCACCAAGCCATGTGATTGATGAATGTTCTAGAGTCATGCCCCAACCTGAAGAATATGAACAAGTCAATGCAATGTTTCAAAGACCTGGGAATGACCCATTTGCACCCACATATAATCCAGGTTGGAGAAATCATCCTAATTTTGCATGGAACCAAGGACCCTACCCAAATAATTCTTCAAATCAGGTCAATCAGTCTCTAAATCAATCTTTTCAACCTTACCAAAATCCAAATCCTGGTCCGTACCAAAATTCAAGTTCAACAACCTAATACCCACCAGGTTTTTCTAATAAAAGTGTGAAGAAACTTAACACTTTAGAGAAGAGCATGAAAACTTTAATGAAATCTCATAATAATTTCGTGCAAAACACTAACCAAGCTATTTCTCGCCTAGAGATCCAAATGAGTCAATTGGCCACTATAGTTAGTGAAAAGAGAAGGGTAAGCTTCCCAGTCAACCCGAGACCAATCCAAAATTTCCAGTCCCTAATCAAAAACCTTATCACGCTAATTCACTTGAAAACAACCAAGTCAATCATGTGAATTCTATAATTTCTTTAAGGTCTTGAAATTATTTTAATAATCATGTTGGCATTGATAATGAAGAAGAGAAAATTTTAAATGTTGAATCTAATAATCTATCTTCAAAGTCAGCCCAGCCTGAAAAGCCCATAAACTCTTAGTCAGTAGTTCCATCTACTAAGCTTGTGTCAAAAATGATTAAACCAATTCTTCTGAATTAAATGAAAAAGTCTTTAAACCAAAAGCCCCATTCCCTCAAAGACTTATTTCGAACAAGCAGTCAACCCAGTTGGACAAGATTCTAGAAGTGTTCAAATAAGTGAAAATTAACATTCCTCTTCTAGATGTCATTCAACAAGTTCCCTCATATGCTAAATGTCTAAAAGATTTGTGCACACACAAAAGAACCACTCATGTTCCTAAGAAAGCTTTTCTAACAGTCCATATTAGTTCTATCTTGTCATGTCAAGTCCCTGTGAAATATAAGGACCCCGGTTGTCCTACTATTTCATGCATCATAGGTGATACCTTAATTGAAAAGGCTTTACTTGATTTAGGTGCTGACGTCTTCGTATTGTCATTGTTGAATCTCCTCTTTTTAAAATCTCCTCTCGACTCCCTTCTTCTATTCTCATGGCCATGATTACCACCAGAGTGGTTGCCGCTCTTGTCCGTATTTTTCTTTCTCCGCTATTGGCGCGCAATTAGGTGACCAAACATTTCCTCGACAGAACTTTCTAGACATCGTCAATATTACAAATAATAATATGAATAACTTTGTTGTCTCAATTATTAATTTAATAATATAAAATATTATGCAGATGATACTGTGACAATAATTGAATCAAATAACGTGAAATACTATGCAACAATTACTGTAGCAATAATTGAGTAAACTGAGTGGCTTCTTACGCAAGTATCAATAATCAGAGATATTGTGCAATACCGTGTGCTACTGTGCAACCACGTGTATTACTGTCTTTTTACCACCGGGTAGTTCAACAGTTTAACGGTAAAACTTTCGCCGTTATTTTTATAAAAAAGATATTTCTGACGTTTTCTAACTACAACAATACTTCCGTTGTGAGGTCCACCAATGATTGTGTCGTTGTACGAATATTTCCTGTTAAAAAGAATATTTCCCGACCAATCGAATATTCTCCGACACAACAAATATTTTATATTTATATCAATTTGCTTATTTTGCAAAAGAATTAAACCCAGACTTTTCTTCTTTTTTACTAGGGCTTGTATGTGAACTTTCTAGAATAACCTTTAAATTATTAAGAAAATTAAATCTCTATTTGTTGTGTGTTTTTTTTAAATCAACTTGTTGGGAGTGGTACACATGCTACCACGTAGGTAAATTAATTAGGACCCACATCTCGATCCGTTTGACAATTTCTGTAATAATTAATTTGTGATTGCCAAAAAGAAGTAAATATAATTGTCTATTTTTTTAAAGGTGGGATCCATTTGTTTTGAACAATTAATTAATTAATTTACTAGTTAGATGCAGGTCATATTATTTGACAAAGCCATTTATGGACAGAGTAATTAAATGGTGAAAAATTTAGTTAGGTTGTGACCTACCATAATAAATGGTAGTAGTATTATAAGAATTCTGCCCAAGAAAGATCTTGTAATTAGTTTTAATAATAAGCATTTAGTATACTATTTATTGGGAGCGGTTAATATAAAATTAATTTTGATTAATTAATTAATACAGTGATACGTAGACAAGGAAATGATCTCTCTATATATCAGCACTGTATTTATCAATTGACCAACTTATCATAAAGTTAACTTTATAGTAACCGAATCCCTATTTATTCGGGTATTTATTATCTTAAGAATCTTGTTCTTGGGACAATGATTGTAATGTATAGGTTGTAAATTTTAGGACGATTCTCTAATTATGTCAAATTAGGTAGTAAACTTTTGGTTGCTTCACTAATTATGTCTAAGAAAAATAACATGTAATCTCTCCGTCCCGTCCCTTAATATAAGTCATTTTAGAGTTGTGTAAAAGTATTAAAAATAATAATTGTATAGCATTAAATATAATATCAATTGTCTATATTGTCCATGTATTGAAAAAATATAGTGTTATTTATTGGACAGAAAATAGTGGAATAACCGAAGTTATATTTAATATTTGAGGTAATATTGAAAACTAAACAATAAATGCTTATTTGAAATTTTCAAACGATAAATATTAAAAGACAAAACTATTAATTTAATTAAATAAGATGAACATGTATTAATTAGCATCTTAGTTTGGTATTCATAACTAACCTTGATTATTTGGCACCATGTTGCTAACATAAAGAAAGGCTTGGGATTAAAGTTTGTTATTAAACATGTGCAACTCACCTCTCAATATGAGAGTCTTGTTCAAATTATATAAAATTAATTATAGACAAATTTATATATAAGTATATTACGTCCTCCTTGTTTCACAACAGACATGCATAACAGGCCGCCCTGGTCTGGCCTGGCCTGGGCCTGCCAGGCCTTGGGCTTTGACCAGGCCAGGCCAGGCCGTTGACTTTTGGCCTTCAGGCCAGGCCAGGCCAGGCCTTGGTCTCTGGGTTGTGGCCTGGCTAGGCCTGCAGGCCAGGCCCAGACCAGGCCCAAGGCCTTGGCTGGTCTGGTCCCTTTTTTTAATGTTACATATTAAATATTAAAAAATATAAATAATAAAATATAAATTAATAAATTTTGTAAAAATGATGCAAGATTTTTGAGATTTATTTTATTTTAACATTCTACTACACACAAATATAAATTGAATGATTAGAACAAAAATAAATATATTCATCTTAAATTACAAAAAAATATAATTTAGATGTAACTTGAATATAAAACAAATTGATTTCTTAAATATATGTCTAATTGTCTACTATGCACTTCGTAGAAAATATTGTAGATTACTTAAATACTGTAGATTACACTTTTATTTTTTGAATATAAAGTTAGTTTCGATTTTATTTTCTTATAATACGTACTAGGATCGGTTGGACATATATTTTGTAAAGTTTAAACACACATATATCTTTTTATTTATGATCATTAAACTCTTACATGGTTATATCTCAAGTATTAATTCCAGTTAGTTTTCAAATTACTTTATGAAATTTTTATTTAAATTGGTACAACAGAATACCTAAAACATAACCAAAATCATAAATCTCCCCAAGAATTTAGCATATCCAAATTAATGAAGTACTTGAGTATTTACAAGAAACAACCTTATTATTAATATTTAATATTAAAAATTAGTTTATTGATGTATTAATTAATGTTAATATTTAACATTAAAGTAACAAAGAATATTACTAAAATTTTGTGGTTAAATATTAGTACTTTAGTATTTACAATAAATTAACTTATTATTAATATTTAATCAACTAAGTAACTAACTTATTATTAGTATTAAATATACTAACTAGTTATATTTATTGAAGATGTATAGTAATTAAATGTATCAACAAGAAATCAAGAATAAATAATTAAAATTTTAAATTTTATTTATGTATTAATTAAAACTAATGTATTATAATTTATAAATTACAACAATGAATAAGTAAAAATTTTATACTTTATTGATGAATAATTATAAATTTAAAGTTTAAAAATTACAAATAATTAGATAAAAAATCTTGTAAGGTCTCAGGCCAGGCCAGGCCTCATGCCAGACCAGGCCAGGCCCGACCCTAGGCCAGGCCCAAGGCAAGGCCAGGCCAGGCCAAGCCTTTTTGCAGGCCAGGCCAGGCCAGATTTTTGTCAAAAACAAGCGGCCTTTTCAAGCCTTCCAGGCCAGGCCTGACCGGGCCAGGCCTTGACCAGACCGGGCTTTGACCAGGCCGGGCCCAGGCCAGACCAAGGCCAGGCCGCAGGCCTCGGGCCTTTTGTGCATCCCTATTTCACAAGAAATACTTTTGATGGTAATATAAAATAAAACAATGTATTTAAATTTATCATCAGGATTTTATTATTATAAAATAAAATATTTTTTTCAAAGAGTATGGTATAGGTTCTAGGCTTCTAGCTCACATGAAACCAGCATTTAAGGTACGAATGTGAATGTTATTGGAGCACTCAAATTAACTTACAATAATGTCATTTATTCCGTAATCCTTCACTTTAATAGGAAAAGTTTTTTTTTTGGCTTTTTAAAAGTAATTGATAAATTTTAAAATTTAAATTTTCACAACTGCTAGGGGGACCGGTTTTTAATGACCGGGTTGGCGACTGACCTCCTTTTTTTATAACTCCCAAATAATTTATAAGATTTATTGGAATTAAAATTTTTACAGAATTCAATAATTTGGATGTCATTTGGATACATGTAAAAAACAAAGCTGCACAGTCTATATAGCTCTGTTTTTTACATGTATCCAAATGACATCCAAACCACTGAATTCTGTAAAAATTCCAGTTCCAATAAATCTCATAAATTATTTGGGAGTTATAAAAAAAAAGTGGGCCTGTCACCAAAGACCGATCGCCCCAGAAGAACTCTTAAATTTAACTTGAAGTATTTAATTTTAATCAATTATAAATATTATAATGTGTTAACGTTAAGATCCGTTCACGCGCTCAATCATCTAATAACGCACTAAATCCTGCATAGAAACGAGATCATACTGAGAAAGCTGACAGTCTAGGCCGTCGAGGGATAGTTCCAGTACGAGAATAAATACAGATTAACAATTAAGGCTTAACACTTTAGTGCTCAATGAAGTGTTACTTGTGAATTAAGGTATAACTGTGTATTTATAGTGATCACATCTCCTCATCGCTCCGTCCCCAAGTTGGAATATGTAAGACCCCAAATTTTATGAAATAAAAGTATTCAATTTTGCTTATAATTATATTCTATTTAGTAAATGATTAAATTGATAAAAGGTTAAAGTTAAGAGTGACATATGAAAATTTTAAAAAGTAAGCAAGTTGTCATAAAATATTCGTTTGGTCGGGGAATATTTTTTTATTGGGAATATCCTACAATGGCACAATCATTGGTGGACACCACAACAGAATAACTGTCGGATTTAGAAAACGACAGATATAACTTTTTATAAAAATAACGGCAAAACTTTTACCGTTAACTGTTGAATTACCGGGTGATAAAAGTACAGTAATACGCGTGGTTGCGTGGTAGCACATGATATTGTACAATATCTTTGATTATTGATGCTTAAGTGAGAAGTCACTCAGTTTTATTCAATTATTGCAAAAGTAGTTGATGCATAGTATCTCATATTATTGGTTCAATTATTATCACCGTGACGACCCCAAAACAAGTATACATCACTCATCTTGAGTCGCCAGATACATGGTACATAATTTAAATACAACTTAATAATACAACTGTCGTGTACAATACAACAACAAAACATAAACTGTGCGTTTGGATACAAATATTGTCTACTAGAGAGTATACAAACTCAAAAGGAGTCCTCATTATAATTATTATCACACTATTTCACAGAATAGTGAGGACTACTAATGCACCATCTAGGACCATTACTCTGTTCCCCGACTAGTCCCAGCTACGTTCTCATTTCTTAAAGAGAACAGTGAAAGAAAGGGTGAGCTCAACTAGCCCAGTAAAAAATATTATGACTAAGATAACGTAGAATAATTTATCATTAGCCTTCAACAATGTTAAACTGATAAAATATAATAACTATCAAGTTTAACTGCAGCGGAACAAGCAATCAATTAAAGAGACAAGTAGGGAATAAAATCTACTATCTTCTATGATTTAAAAGGTTTTTCATCACTTTTATCGTTGGGTCCCAACTTAATAAATAATTCACATCATCGAATCACCCCTGCACTACGGCCAATGATATTCTTTAGTATCACGACCACGAATTATCCATGCACTACGGCTAAAGATAATCATGTTTTCATCAACGGTCCTGATCATACCATAAAATAATTCATCTTTGCACTACGGCCAAAGAGAATCCATAGCCATAATCATTCCAAAAATAGTCCATCAATGCACTACGGGCCAATGAAGACTTTTTTCACATCATTTGTAATATTACGGTTATGATTATACCGAATAATTCCTAGTCATAATCATACCAAGTCCATCTATGCACTACAGGTCACATATGACTTTTAACAAAATATAAAAATGAGGATGATGACAATGATATAAGAATTAAATAAAACAAGTTCAAGAATTAATTTATCTAGGAACTGATAACGTCCAAATTGTCAACATGATACTGCTTTGTAGAGTAAAATTCAAGAATGCTCAGAAGAATATTTCCATGAAAAGATACTGGATGAAGCGCAAATATCAAGGATATTCCACTAATTTCATGGAGTATAGAAGTCAAAGTTTTAACCAACTGAGTATAATAAAGAATAGAATAACAAAAGAAATCACCATGCATGCGATAGACCGCACATGAAGGTTATTCCAACAAAATAATAAATAACGGAACCAGGTTCGACGTAAAATGCACAGACAGGATATTCCAACAGAATAATAAATAACGGAACCAGATCCGGCGTAAAATGCACAGACAAGATATTCTAACAGAATAATAAAGAATGGAGTATTAGAAGAATTTCACCATGTATGCAGTACTTTGCATAGACAAGTTATTCCAACATAATAATAAAGAATGGAATAACAGAAGAATTTCACCAAGTATAGGGTAGCCCGCGTATACAGGTTATTCCAATAGAATAATAAAGAATGGAATAACAGAAGTTCTCTTTATAAATAAGAAAGAAAGAGTACCGCTTATGAGTACAACAAATAATATTTTCTACCTTAAAAAAAACTAGATACTGGAATAGTGAGGTAGCAGACTTCTCTTCTTCTTTCTCTCTATAATTTCTCCCTATAATAATTGCTCTAAAGCTTTTGTGAATTGGTGAAAAATGAAGGAAAAATGAGCTTCTATTTATAGAAAAATATAGTTTCGATAATTGCATGTTTTGGGGCTCGAAATATTACAGTATAATACCTTCCTCTTTTTTTTTCATTTTTAATTTAGTCCTGCAAGTATTATCAAACTTGCACCAACTCCCCTAATAGTAAATAATGTGAATCAATAGTAAATCATGTGACTCAATAGTTCTAATCATGTGATAAAAATAATTACAGTATAATATCTCCATCTATACCTTCATTTTTAACTAAGTCATGCAAGTATTATTAATTTTGCACCAACTCCCCTAATAGTACAAGAATGTGATTCAATAGTACACACATGTGAACAAATAGTTATATAAGCATGTTAATTAGTAGCAATTAATTACTCATTTATCCGATAAATTATCCGATTTATTAATATAACCCCCAGACATCAATTATCATCGGAATAGATGTCGATTTTCACTAACACAAACAATTCTAACTTAATGAAACTATTTTTATCAACAATATAAATTTTGAAATTTCAAAGTTTGATTTTTCCCGAAAAAGTCAACTGTTAACTTTTTGACCAAATAGTGAATTCCGAAAAATTTTGTTTTTATAGACTATTTTTACTAATTTCATCGTTTCAGACTCAAATATCACGTCCGCGTCTCCAAATTCAACTCCGAACACAACTTCAATTTTAATAACATTCATCATTAATATTATAACTCACAATATTTAACAAATAGGTCGTTCCCAGGAAAGAGGGGGCTTTTCGATAAGGATATCTCTTTATTAACGCACAATTAGTTGACCAAACCTCTCATTGACAGAACTTCTAGACATTGTCAATATTGCAAATAATAATATGAATAATTTTGCTATCTCAATCATTGATTTAATAATATATCATATTATGCAGATGATACTGTAACAATAATTGAATCAATAATATGAAAGATATGATGCATCAATTACTGTAGCGATAATTGAGTATAGCTGAGTGACTTCTCACGTAAGCATCAATAATCAATATCGTGTGCTACTATGCAACCACGCGTATTACTGTACTTTTAACACCGGGTGTTTCAACAGTTAATGATAAAACTTTCGCCGTTTATTTTCATAAAGTATTTTTGTCATTTTCTCAATTCGGCAATAATTTCGTTACGGGGTCCACCAATGATTGTACCGTCGTACGGATATTCCCCGACAAAAAGAATATTTCCCGACCAATCGAATATTATATAACAACTTGCGTACTTTGCAAAATTTATAAATATAACCCACAACTATAACATTATATCAAATCTACACCATAATATTTAAAAAATTATTTTGAGAAAATTAAATATTTATTCATAAAATCTGGAGTCTCACAATCTCCCCTCCTTATTAAATTTTGCCCTCGAAATTTACGTACGTACTTGGTATGCTGAATAGGTGAGGATACCTCGACTTCATTTCAAATTCTAACTCTTGAGGTATAACCTTGGAGTGTTGAATACGATTCTTCTTATCCAAGATTTTAACACGTATCTCCTTAAACGTTAAATCGGCCGTTATCTTGTCCGGTTCTAAATTAATAATGTGGTTCGGGTCGTCCACATATTTACGTAACATCGATACAAAAAAAAACATTATGAACACGCAACATACTTGGCGGTAAAACGAGTCTATAGGCCACAGTTCTTACTTCATCGAGGATTTCAAATGGACCAATTAAATCGAGGGTTGAGATTTCTTGCTTCTAGAATAACGCCATCTTGAACCTTCTTCTTCACATTCATCAGCTCCGGGTGTGTAGCTTGAGCGACTTTAACTTTATCGATTAAAGTCTATTCTAATCGTATATTTGTTATCTTCACTTGGGTTCCTAGAGTCTTTAACTCTATCTTCATCATTTGTAAATTATACGAAATGGGTCTTTGTGTTAACAACATCGCACTTGCATACGATCTTCTACTCAACGCGTCAGCTACCACGTTCGCTTTTCCCACAATGATATTGAATGGTACGATTGTAATCTTCAACAGCTCGAGCCAACGTCTTTGGCACATTACACGTTCATTTTAGTTGAAGAAATATTTAAGGGTTGAAGAAATGGGTTTTGTACTGGGGTCAATACAAAATTCGATTTCACGTTTTAGGGGTAGGCTAAGAAGTCTTCAAGAATACGTCAAGAAATTTATTAACAATAGAAATATCATTCAAAACTGTGACCCTCATCCAAGACTTGGATAGTACGTCACATTGATACCTATCAACTTCTCATCGTCATTCACGACGTTGCCTACAGAAAGTCTGGCTTCGGTGCATTCCACACAAGAAAGTCAACAACGAAAGGGCCAGGGCTCTTTACTTATGGCTTTATATGACAATGATTGGCTTTAGTAGTTTGGTTGCTTGAATTCGCATAACAGGTTGGTTAGGAATATGAAAGCTAACAACCTTACGAAAATCATGATGAGTAGTTAACTAATCGATTTCTAAAAATTACATCAAAGGCGAGTATTTTCAAAGAGATAAGATTGACAGGTAACGTAAAAGTGTCGATTTGAATCAACAAGATTTATAAATAGTGGAGGTAACAAAGGTTTCTACTAACGAAGTTTCACCCAATAAGTCAAAGTCGAACTTCTCCAGAGTTAAATTTAAACGTTGAGCACAAGCAAGAGAGATAAAAGAATAGGTAGAACCGGTATCGAATAAGGTATAGACTTCGCAAGAATTTATAATTAACTAACCCGTGATAACTTCGTTCGATTCGTCGTCACAAAAAATGCTCTCCCTTAAACTACCGAATTTAACTTGTTCGTATCCACCTTTGGTGCCACCGTTCCAGCTGGACTTGACTTCACTATACGACAAAATTGAGCTAAATGACCTTCTCTTCTTGAAATTTCCACTTCTATTATCTTGGCCATGATTACCACCAAAGTGGTTACCATTCTTGGCATGATAATTTCCCCCACGATGGTTATCATTGTTTTGATGGCCGTTGCCACCGGTATGATTATTATCGTGTTGTTGGTCGTTACCTTTTGGTTGAGCTAACTCATTATCGCGCTCCAATAACTGAGCCCTATTCACAATATCTGAATATAAACAAAGTTTATGAGAAATGAGGTATTGATGTATTTCGGGTTTCAAACCTCGCAGAAACATTCGCAATATTCTCTCCTCATTATCGACCAAATAGGATGCAAACCGGGATAACTCAGCAAACTTAGCCTCGTAATGCGACACGTTCATATTGTTTTGCTCCATTGCACATCTTAAAATTTTTAAATGTCATTCTCAAATACTGTCACGAAACAAAGGTTAATTAAACAAATTAACATATCACATATTATCCCTATATTCTGACTGACCAATTAAATACCAATTAAACTTAGGTAAGTTATACTAGTGAAGGAATTCTACTTCTCTCCCCTCCTAGTTCTTGTCTCATATCTCAGCCAGGGATCATATCCCTAAGCTTTGATACCAACTATGACGCCCCCAAAATAGGTATACATCACCCATCTTGAGTCGCCAGATACATGGTACAGAATTCAAATACAACTTAATAATACAATTGTCGTGTACAATACGATAAAACATAAATTGTGAGTTTGAATACAAATATTGTCTACTAGAGAGTATACAAACTCAAAAGGAGTCCTCATTACAATTATTATCACACTATTTCACAGAATAGTGAGGACTACTAATGCACCATCTAGGACCATCACTCTGTTCCCCGACTAGTCCCAGCTACGTTCTCTTTTCCTGAAGAGAACAGTGAAAAAAAGGGTGAGCTCAACTAGCCCAGTAAGAAATATTATGACTAAGATAACGCAGAATAATTTATCGTTAGCCTTCAACAGTGTTAAACCGATAAAATATAATAACTATCAAGTTTAACTGCAGCGGAACAAGCAATCCATTAGAAGAGACAAGTAAGGAATAAAATCTACTATCTTCTATGATTTAAAAGATTTTTCCATCACTTTTATCGCTGGGACCCAGCTTAATAAATAATCCACATCATCGAATCACCCCTGCACTACGGCCAAGGATATTCTTTAGTATCACGACCACGAATTATCCATGCACTACGGCTAAAGATAATCATATTTTCATCAACGGTCCTGATTATGCCATAAAACAATTCATCTTTGCACTACGACAAAAGAGAATCCATAGCCATAATCATACCAAAAACTGTCCATCAATGCACTACGGGCCAATGAGGACTTTTTCCACATCATTTGTAACATTATGGTTATGATTATACCGAATAATTCCTGGTCATAATCATACTAAGTCCATCTATGCACTACATGCCAAGGATGACTTTTAAAAAAATATAAACATGAGAATGATGACAATGATATAAGAATTCAATAAAACAAGTTCAAGAATTAATTAATCTAGGAACTGATAACGTCCAATTTATCAACATGATACTGCTTTGTAGAGTAAAATTCAAGAATGCTCAGAAGAATATTTCCATGAAAAGATACTGGATGAAGCGCAAATATCAAGGATATTCCACTAATTTCATGGAGTATAGAAGTCAAAGTTTTAACCAACTGAGTATAATAAAGAGTGGAATAACAAAAGAAATCACCATGCACGCGGTAGACCGCACAAGCAGGTTATTCCAACAGAATAATAAATAACGAAACTAGGTCCATCGTAAAAAACATAGACAGGATATTCCAACGGAATAATAAAGAATGGAACCAGGTCCGGCGTAAAACGCACAGACTGGATATTCCAACAGAATAATAAATAAGGGAACCTGGTCCGGCATAAAAAGCATAGACAGGATATTCCAACAGAATAATAAAGAATGGAGTATTAGAAGAATTTCACCATGTGTGCAGTACTTTGCATAGACAGGTTATTCCAACATAATAATAAAGAATGGAATAGCAGAAGAATTTCACCAAGTATAGGGTATCCCGCGTATACAGGTTATTCCAATAGAATAATAAAGAATGGAATAACAGAAGTTCTCTTTATAAATAAGAAAGAAAGAGTACCGCTTATGAGTACAACAAATAATATTTTCTACCTTAAAAAAAACTAGATACTGGAATAGTGAGGTAGCAGACTTCTCTTCTTCTTTCTCTCTATAATTTCTCCCTATAATAATTGCTCTAAAGCTTTTGTGAATTGGTGAAAAATGAAGGAAAAATGAGCTTCTATTTATAGAAAAATATAGTTTCGATAATTGCATGTTTTGGGGCTCGAAATATTACAGTATAATACCTTCCTCTATTTTTTTCATTTTTAATTTAGTCCTGCAAGTATTATCAAACTTGCACCAACTCCCCTAATAGTAAATAATGTGAATCAATAGTAAATCATGTGACTCAATAGTTCTAATTATGTGATAATAATAATGACAGTATAGTACCTCCATCTATACCTCCATTTTTAACTTAGTCATGAATGTATTATCAATTTTGCATCAACTCCCCTAATAGTATAAGAATGTGATTCAATAGTACACACATGTGAACAAATAGTTATATAAGCATGTGAATTAGTAGCAATTAATTGCTCATTTATCCGATAAATTACCCAATTTATCAATATAACCCCCAGACATCAATTATCATCGGAATAGATGTCGATTTTCACTATCACAAACAATTCCAACATAATGAAACTATTTTTATCAACAATATAAATTTTGAAATTTCAAAGTTTGATTTTTCCCGAAAAAGTAAACTGTTGACATTTTGACCAAATAGTGAATCTCGGAAATTTTTGTTTTTATAGACTATTTTACTAATTTCATCGTTCCGGACTCTAATATCACGTCTGCGTCTCAAAATTCAACTCCGAACACAACTTCAATTTTAATAATATTCATCATTAATATAATAACTCACAATATTTAACAACTAGGTCGTTCTCAGGAAATAGGGGGCTTCCCGATAAGGATTTCAATTTATTTGCGCGCAATTAGGTGACCAAACCTCTCATTGACAGAACTTATAGACATTGTCAATATTTCAAATAATAATATGAATAACTTTGCCGTCTCAATAATTGATTTAATAATATATCATATTATGCAGATGATACTGTAACAATAATTGAATCAATAATATGAAAGATATGATGCAGCAATTACTGTAGTAATAATTGAGTATAACTGAGTGACTTGTCACGTAAGCATCAATAATCATTAGTGTGTGCTACTATGCAACCACGCGTATTACTGTACTTTTAAGACCGGGTGTTTCAACAGTTAACGGTAAAACTTCCGTCGTTTATTTTCATAAAGTATTTTTGTCATTTTCTCAATTCGACAATAATTTCGTTTTGGGGTCCACCAATGATTGTACCGTCGTACGGATATTCCCAGATAAAAAGAATATTTTCCGACCAATCGAATATTATATAACAACTTGCGTACTTTGCAAAATTTATAAATATAACACACAACTATAATATTATATCAAATTCACACCATAATATTTTAATTTGTTTTTGAGAAAATTAAATATTTATTCATAAAATCTGGGGTCTCACAATCACAGCATCATCTGCACAATATTTTATATTATTAAATCAATAATTGAGACGACAAAGTTATTCATATTATTATTTACATTATTGATAATGTCTAGAAAGTTCTGTCGAGAAAAGGGGTTTGGTCACCTAATTGCGCACCAATAAGGAGAAGTCCTTATCGAAAAGCCCCCACTTTTATGTGAATGATTTGATTATTAATATTGCGAGTTATAATATTAATGATGAATAAATGCTATTAAAAATGTGTTTAGTGAAGCCAAGTGAATTGAAATAAATAGATTGGATTTTATAAAATATTTGTTATAAGTTTGGTTTATTACATGGACCCCAACTTACTAATTTTTCAAAATCATCGGTAGAAAGTTATCTCAGTTTTGGTTTTATTATTATTATAATAGTAATCAAACAAATTTTTTTTTATATAAAACAAATTTTTTTATAAATAGAATATATTATATTGCATAGTTGTAAGACCCCAACTTATTATAAATAAAATTAAATTTTCTCTAATTACTATTGTGAATAATAAAGTGTTAATTTGATATAATATTTTGGTTATGGGTGAAATGTGCAAAATTTTTAAAATAAGCAAGTGGTCATAAAATATTCATTTTGTCGGGAAATATTAGTTTGGTCATGGAATATTCTTGCTTTCGGGGAATATTCGTACGACGGCGCAACCATTTGTGGGCCCCATAACGGAATAACTGTCAGATGAAGAAAATGGCAAAGTTTGAGTTTTTATAAATAACTGCGTAATTGTTACCGTTAACACTATTGGAATACTCAGTGGTTAAAATACAGTAATACGCGTGGTTGCACAGTAGCACACGGTTTTGCACAATATTTTTTGAATTATTGATTCTTATGTAAGAAGGCACTACTCAATAATTGTTACAGTAATTACTGTTCAATATTTTATTTTATTGATTCAATAATTGTTGCGTTGATATTTTATATTATCGTTATTTCAATAATTGTCATTTCATAGTAATTCTATTATCAGATCAATAATTCATATTATTTGAATAATATTTGTAAGACCCCAACTTTTATAAATAAACATGAATTTTCTATAAATATTATTTTTGAATATTATGGAGTAAATTTGATATAATGTTATAGTTGTGGGTAATATTTATAAATTTTGCAAAGTAAGCAAGTTGTTATAAAATATTTGTTTGGTCGGGGAATATTCTTTTTGTCGGGGAATATTCATACGACGACACAATTATTGGTGGACCCCACAATAGAATTATTGTCGGATTGAGAAAACGACAAAAATACTTTATGAAAATAACGGCGGAGGTGTTACCGTTAAAACTGTTGAACTACCCGGTAGTAAAAGTACAGTAATACGCGTGGTTGCATAGTAGTACACGGTATTGATTATTGATGCTTACGTGAGAAGTCACTCAGCTATACTCAATTATTGCTACAGTAATTGCTGCATCATATCTCTTATATTATTGATTCAATTATTGTCACAGTATCATCTGTATAATATGTTATATTATTAAATCAATAATTGAGACGACAAATTATAAATGATTAATAATTGTTGAAAGATTAAATATGTGTTGATTAAAAATAAAATAATTTGTGGTAATATTTATTCAATCCTTGATGTATATAAAGAGTCTATTATGAGACGTTTGTGGTAAGTTTGGTTATTTTATTGGGGGCATATGTCATCATCTAAGAGTCCCTTCGTCAATAGTAATTACCTTCGTCAATAGTAATTATCTTCGTCAATAGTAATTATCTTCGTCAATAGTAATTACCTTCGTCAATAGTAATTACCTTCGTCAATAGTAATTACCTTTGTCAATAGTAATTACCTTCGTCAATAGTAATTACCTTTACCAGACGTCAAACCACTTGCCTTTTCATATTACAGGCGTCGAACCAATTGTCGTTTCACATTACAGCCGTCAAACCACTTGGTGTTTCACATTACAGGCGTCAAACCACTTTTCTTTTCACATCACCAGTCGTCAAGCCACTTGCCTTTTCACATTTCAAGTACTAAGCTAGAAATCTTCTATAAATAGAGGCCTAGTGCTTCATTATTTTTCACGAATTTATTCAAGCTATAGAGAGAGAAAGTATAGAGAGAATAAGAGAGAAAGAAGAAGAGTATTCTATTACTACACTACTGCACTATTCAATCTCCTACTAATGTAAGGGGTTTTATTCTTTCTTATTAATGAAGAGAACTGTTGTTATTCCATTGCTTATTATTCTGTTGGAATAACCTGTATATGCGGTTTAACCTATACTTGGTGACATTCTTCTATTATTCTGTTGGAACATCATGTCTGTGTGTTTTACACCGAACCTGGTTCCGTCTTTATTATTATTCTGTTAGAACATCCTGTCTGTGTGTTTTACACCGGACCTAGTTCTGTCTTTATTATTATTTTGTTGGAACATCATGTCTGTGTGTTTTACACCGGACCTGGTTCCGTCTTTATTATATTGTTTGAATATCCCGTCGGTGCAAATTTTGCCTGACCTGGTTCCATTATTATTATTTTGTTGGAATAACTTGTCTATGCGAAGTACCGCATGCATGGTGATTTATTTTGTTATTCCATTCTTTATTATACTCAATTGGTTAAATTTTTGACTTCTATACTCCATGAAATTAGTAGAATATCCTTGATATTTTCACTTCATCCAGTATCTTTTTATGGAAATATTCTTCTGATCATTCTTGAATTTTACTCTACAAAGCAGTATCATGTTGACAATTTGGACATTATTAGTTCCTGGATAAATTAATTCTTGAACTTATTTTATTGAATTCTTATATCATTGTCATCATCGTCATGTTTATATTATGTTGAAAGTCATCTGTGGCCTGTAGTGCATAGATGGACTTGGTATGATTATGACCAAGGATTATTCGGTGTAATCATGACCGTAATATTACAAATGATGTGGTAAAAGTTATCATTGGCCCATAGTGCGTTGATGGACAGTTGTTGGCATGATCATGACCATTAATGAATAAACGAATGTCCTTGGCTGTAGTGCATGGATAATTTATGCTCGTGATACTAAAGAATATTCTTGGCCGTAGTGCAGGGGTGATTTGATGATGTGGATTATTTATTAAGCTGAGTCCCAGCGATAAAAGCCATGAAAAACCTTTTAAATCATAAAAGATAGTAGATTTTATTCTCTACTTGACTATTTTAATGGATTGCTTGTTCTGCTGCAATTAAACCTGATGTTGTTATATTTTATCAGTTTAACACTGTTGAAGGCTAACGATAATTTATTCTGCATTATCTTAGTCATAATATTTCTTACTGGGCTAGTTGAGCTCACCCTTTCTTTCACTGTTCTCTTCACGAAATGAAAACATAACATGGACTAGTCGGGGAACGGAGTGACGGTCCAGAGGATAACATTAGTAGTCCTCACTATTGTGTGAAATAGTGTGTTAATAATTGTAATGAGGACTCCTTTTGAGTTTGTATAATCTCTAGTAGACAATAGTTGTCTTCAAACTCACAGTTATGTTTTGTCGTATTGTACACGACAGTTATATTAGTAAGATATATTTGAATTTTGTACCATGTATCTAACGACCCAAGATGGGTGATGTATACCTAATTTTGGGGGCGTCACAGTTGGTATCAAAGCTTAGGGATATGATCCCTGGCTAAGATGTGAGAATAGTACTAGGAGCGGAGAGACGGGGAATTCCTTCGCTAGTATGACCTACCTAAGTTTATGTGGTATTTAATTGGTCGGTTAGAATTTAGGGATAATATGTTACATGTCAATTAACCTTTGTTTTGTGGCTGTATCTGAAAATGACATCCGAGAATGTTGAGAATAGCAATGGAGCACAAGCGACCGTTGATTCACCACATATCAATAATCAGGATAATTTGCATCAGGAAAGCGACAATCCTCATGCAAACAACAACACTGACCAAATGATGAATGATCAAATGTTCAGTGGCTTTATGCAATTCATGCAACAGCAGGCGAGAGCGGCTCCTGTCCAAAATACAGGTGGAAACTCTCGGGCGGTCACCGCTAAACAGTTCAAGGAGCTGGGACCACCAGAGTTTAAGGGAGAGCCAAAATCACTTATGGCGGAAGCATTGATAAAGCAGATCACCAAAATATTTGATGTCTTGGGATGCTCTGAGGAGAAAAAGGTTCCATTTGCCGCCTTTATGTTGTGCGGAGAGGCAGATTACTGGTGGGAATCGGTAAAATGTACTCAACTTGCCGTACTGAAGATGTCTTGGGAGAAGTTCCAAGAGCTTTTCAACGACAAATACTTTCCTGAAAGTATTCGTCACATGAAGTAGGTGGAGTTTATCAAGTTGGAACAAAATAATATGACCGTGTCGCAATACGAGGCTAAATTTGCGGAGTTATCCCGGTTTGCGTCCCACTTGGTGGATAATGAAGAGAGAATGACACGGATGTTTTTAAGAGATTTGAAGCCAGAGATACGTCAGCATCTTATTTCTAATAAACTGTGTTTGAACTCAGATGTTATAAATAGGGCTCAGTTAGTGGAGCGTGATAACGAGTCAACGCAACTAAAAGAGAGCAGCCGACAAAATGATAATACCAGCGAGAACAATCATCGAAGCGGTGACAACAAGCGTGGAGGGAATCAACAGGACAGAAATGGTAACCATTTCATTGGTAATCAGGGCAAAAACAATAAGAATGGACATTTCAAGAAGAGGAGATTCAACAAAGATGGAAAGATGTCAGCACCAGCACCTATCGTTAAGGAATGAGAACGACCACCTATTATATGTTTCAAATGCGGAGGGGAGGGGCACATCAGTCCAAACTGCACGATGCCTTCCAAAGCATGTTATAATTATGGAAGAGAAGGTCATTTAGCCCGATTTTGTCGTTCACCGAAGACAAATTCAGCTAGGATGGAGGCATCAAAGGCCATCCCAGAAAAGTCAAAACTGGTAGTGTAAGGGAGAGTATTTGTTGTGACCTCCTAGAAAGCAAGGATCCCTGAAGTCATCACGGGTAAGCTTATCATAAACTCTAACGAAATCTATGCTTTATTTGATACCGGTTCTACCCATTCTTTTATTTCTCCAACTTGCGCTCATCGATTAAATTTAACTCCGGAGAAATTAGACTTTGACTTATCTGTGGAAACTCCGTTGGGAGAAACCTTCATTACATCCATTGTTTATAAGTCTTGTTTGGTTCAAATTGGTACCCTCACACTACCTGTACATCTTAGTTCATTGAAAATACTTGCATTTAACGTGATTCTAGGGATTGATTAGTTAACTACTCATCATGCAAAAATTGATCATTTCCGTAAGGTTGTTAGCTTTCATATAATCCTAATCAACCTATTATATGAATTCAAACGACCAAACCATTAAAATCAATCACGGTCATCTCAAGCCATAAAGCTATTCGTTTATTGAAAAACGGATGTCAAGCTTTCTTAGGTCATGTCACAGATTTAAACAAAAATATGTCAGTTTTGAACGATATTTCTATTGTTAATAAATTTCCTGACGTATTTCCCGAAGAATTTCCTGGCCTACCCCCTGAGCGTGAAATTGAATTTTGTATCGACCTTGAACCCGGTACAAAACCCATTTCCAAAGTCCCATATCGAATGGCTCCTATTGAACTTCAAGAGTAAAAGACCCAACTGCAGGAATTGTTAGACATTGGCTTTATTCGTCCTAGTACTTCTCTTTTGGGTGCTCCTGTTCTATTCGTGAAGAAGAAAGATTGAAGTATGCGACTTTGTATTGATTATCGGGAGTTGAATCATGTCACCATTAAAAATAGGTATTCATTACCACGTATTGATGACCTGTTTGACCAGTTGCAAGGAGCCAAATTCTTTTCAAAGATTGATCTTCATTTTGGATATCACCAATTGAAGATTAGAACCGATGACATTCCAAAGACGGCTTTCAGAACTCGGTACGGGCATTATGAATTCCTAGTCATGTCCTTTGGATTGACTAATGCTCCTGTTGCCTTCATGGATATGATGAACCGAGTATTCAAGGAATATTTGGATCACTTTGTGGTCGTCTTTATTGATGACATCCTTATTTATTCCAAAAGCCGTGAAGACCATGAGCAACACTTGAGGCTGACACTCCAAAAGCTTCGTGAATACAAGCTTTATGCCAAGTTGAAGAAATGCTAATTCTGGCTTGAGGAAGTAGCATTCCTTGGGCACGTAGTATCAAGTCATGGAATATCTGTTGAACCAGCAAAGATTGAAGCAATTCAAAGCTGGGAGCAACCTAAATCAGTGACCGAAGTGCGTAGCTTTCTCGGCTTAGCTGGTTATTATCGGAGATTCGTGGAAGGATTTTCTCGAATTGCTACTCCATTAACTCAGCTGACTCAAAAAGATACAAAGTTCGGTTGGAACGAAGAATGTGAGAAGAGTTTTCAAGAACTCAAGAGGAGACTCATTTCAACACCTGTTCTGACAATACCATCTGACTCAAAGGGATTTGTCATCTACAGTGATGCTTCGGGCAAAGGGTTGGGATGTGTTCTCATGTAACATGGAAAAGTCATACCCTATGCCTCAAGACAACTCAAAGAATATGAGAGGAATTATCCTACTCATGATCTAGAATTGGCAGCTGTTGTCTTTGCACTTAAAATTTGGAGGCATTACTTGTATGGGGAGAAGGTGGAGATCTTTACGGATCATAAAAACCTCAAATATTTCTTTACTCAAAAGGAACTCAAAATGCGACAACGACGTTGGCTTGAACTGTTGAAAGATTATGATCATACCATCCAATGCCATCTGGAAAAGCGAACGTGGTAGCTAACGCATTGAGTAGAAGATCATATGTAAGTACGAGTGCGATATTGTCAATGTAAAGGCCCATTTTGTGTGACTTGCAAAGGATGGAGATAAAGTTAAAGACTCCAGGGACCCATGTGATGATGGTGAATATATGAGTAGAATCGACTTTAATCGATAAAGTTAAAGCTGCTCAAGTTACAGACCTGGAGCTGATGCGTATGAGGAAGTTAGTGCAAGAAGGTGCTATGACGGAAGCAAGAATCGATGAAGAAGGAATACTTCAAGTTAAATCCAGACTTTGTGTTCCTAACGATCCTGATTTAAAGTATAAAATCATGATGGAGGTGCACAAACACACCGTTTGCAATCCATCCTGGGAGTACCAAAATGTATCATTATATTCGTCATACATTTTGGTGAAATAATATGAAGAGAGAGATAACGTTGTTTATCTCAAGGTGTCTAACTTGTCAACGAGTTAAAGCGGAGCATCAAGTACCAAAAGGTCCATTGCAACCACTTAAAATTCCAGAATGGAAGTGGGAGCACATTACGATGGATTTCGTTATCGATCTTCCTAAGGTTTCTCAAGGCATAGATGCGATTTGATTCATTGTTGATAGATTAACCAAGTCTGCTCATTTCTTACCGATATGAAAAACTTATACACTTGAACGTCTTGCTTGTATGTACATAAACAAGATTGTAAGACTGCATGGTATGCCGGTATCCATTGTTTCTGATCGAGACCCAAGATTCACTTCACGATTTTGGGTTAATTTGCAAAAAGCTATGGGCACAGACTTACGATTTAGCTCGACATATCATCCTCAGACGGACGGACAATCGGAGAGGACTATTCAAACTCTTGAAGATCTATTAAGACTCTGTGTCCTTGATTTCAAGGGAAGTTGGGACAAGTTCTTACCATTGGTGGAGTTTTCCTACAACAACAGTTATCAAGCAAGTATTGGCATGGCTCCATTCGAAGCGTTGTATGGAAGAAAGTGTCGTTCTCCAGTATGCTGGGATGAGGTGGGCGAAGCAACATTGTTGGGACCGGAGTTGGTACATATAACTACGGAAAAGATTTAAACGATCCGACAACGTATAAAAACCTCACAAAATCGACAAAAGAGTTATGCTGATCTTCATCGAAAGGACGTGAAATTCGATATAGGAGATCATGTTTTGTTGCGTGTTGCTCCATGGAAAAGAGTTACGAGATTTGGAAAGAGAGAAAAACTCAATCCTCGATTCATCGGCCCATTTTTAATCCTTGATCGAGTAGGCACTGTGGCCTATAGACTCGCTTTACCGCCAAGTATGTTTCGTGTTCATAACATTTTTCACATATCCATGTTACGTAAATATGTGAAAGACCCAAACCACATTATTGAGTTAGAACCGGACAAAATAGTTGAAGATTTGACGTATGAAGAGGTTCCTGTTCAAATTTTGGATAAGAAGGAACATATTCTACGCTCCAAGGTTATACCTCAAGTCAAAGTTTTGTGGAGAAACCACAATGTTGAGGAAATGACTTGGGAGTTATAATCTGAAATGAAATCAAGGTATCCTTACCTCTTCGATATACCAAGTACGCACCCTAATTTCAAGGGCAAAATTTCATAAGAAGGGGAGGTTGTAAGACCCCAACTTTTATAAATAAAGATGAATTTTCTATAAATATTATTTTTGAATATTATGGAGTAAATTTGATATAATGTTATAGTTGTGGGTAATATTTATAAATTTTTCAAAGTAAGCAAGTTGTTATAAAATATTCGTTTGGTCGGGGAATATTCTTTTTGTCATGGAATATTCGTACGACGGCACAGTCATTGGTGGACCCCACAACGGAATTATTATCGGATTGAGAAAATGACAAAAATACTTTATGAAAATAACGGCGGAGGTGTTACCATTAAAACTGTTGAACTACCCGGTAGTAAAAGTACAGTAATACGCGTGGTTGCATAGTAGCACACGATATTGATTATTGATGCTTACGTGAGAAGTCACTCAGCTATACTCAATTATTGCTACAGTAAATGTTGCATCATATCTCTTATATTATTGATTCAATTATTGTCACAATATCATCTATATAATATGTTATATTATTAAATCAATAATTGAGACGACAAGTTATAAATGATTAATAATTGTTGAAAGATTAAATATGTGTTGATTAAAAATAAAATGATTTGTGGTAATATTTATTTAATCCTTGATGTATATAAAGAGTCTATTATGAGACATTTGTGGTAAGTTTGGTTATTTTATGGGGGGGGGGGGCATATGTCATCATCTAAGAGTCCCTTCGTCAATAGTAATTACCTTCGTCAATAGTAATTATATTCGTCAATAGTAATTACCTTCGTCAATAGTAATTACCTTTGTCAATAGTAATTACCTTTACCAGACGTCAAACCACTTGGCGTTTCGTATTACAGGCGTTGAACCAATTGTCGTTTCACATTACAAGCGTTAAACCACTTGGTATTTCACATTACAGGCGTCAAACCACTTTTCTTTTCATATCACCAGTCGTCAAGCCACTTGCCTTTTCACATTTCAAGTACTAAGCTAGAAATCTTCTATAAATAGAGGCCTAATGCTTCATTATTTTTCACGAATTCATTCAAGCTATAGAGAGAGAAAGTATAGAGAAAATAAAAGAGAAAGAAGAAGAGTATTCTGTTATTACACTACTGCAGTATTCAATCTCCTACTAATGTAAGGGGTGTTATTCTTTCTTATTCATGAAGAGAACTGTTGTTATTCCATTGCTTATTATTCTGTTGGAATAACCTGTATACGCGATTTACCCTATACTTGGTGACATTATTCAATTATTCTGTTGGAACATCCAGTCTGTGTGTTTTACACCGAACATGGTTCCGTCTTTATTATTATTCTGTTGGAACATCCCGTCTGTGTGTTTTACACCGGACCTGGTTCCGTCTTTATTATTATTCTGTTGGAAAATCCCGTCTGTGTGTTTTACACTGGACCTGGTTCCGTCTTTATTATTATTCTGTTGGAACACCCTGTCTGTGTGTTTTACATCGGACCTAGTTCCGTCTTTATTATTCTGTTGGAACATCCTGTCGGTGAAAATTTTGCCTGACCTGGTTCCGTTATTATTATTCTGTTGGAATAACCTGTCTATGCGAAGTACCGCATGCATGGTGATTTCTTTTGTTATTCTATTCTTTATTATACTTAGTTGGTTAAAGTTTTGACTTCTATACTCCATGAAATTAGTAGAATATCCTTGATATTTGCGCTTCATCCAGTATCTTTTCATGGAAATATTCTTCTGATCATTCTTGAATTTTACTCTACAAAGCAATATCATGTTGACAATTTGGACATTATTAGTTCCTGGATAAATTAATTCTTGAACTTGTTCTATTGAATTCTTATATCATTGTCATCATCCTCATGTTTATTGTGAAACCCCTGATTTTATGAATAAAGAATTAATTTTCTCAAAATAATTTTTTATATTATGGTGGGAATTTGAGATAATGTTATAGTTGTGGGTAATATTTATAAATTTTACAAAGTATGCAAGTTGTCATATTATATTCGATTGGTCGGGGAATATTCATTTTAAACAGGAAATATTCGTACGACGGCACAATCATTGGAGACCCCACTACGGAATTATTGTCGGATTGAGAAAACGACAAAAATATTTTATTGAAAATAACGACGGAAGTTTTACCGTTGATACTGTTGAACTACTCGGTAGTAAAAGTACAGTAATACATGTTGTTGCATAGTAGCACACGATATTGATTATTGATATTTATGTGAGAAGTCACTCAGTTTTGTTCAATTATTGCTACAATAGTTGCTGCATATTATCTCACATTATTTGATTCAATTATTGTTGATTTAGAAGTTTTGTTTTATTCGTATTATTAACGTAATAAAATAGAAGCATCTTTTTATATAAAACAGAATACTTTATTAAAGTTATTCTATAAATAGAATATATTATATTCTATTATGCATATTATTTTGCATAGTAAAATCTTTTTATATAAAAACAGAATACTTTATTAAAGTTATTCTATAAATAGAATATATTATATTTTATTATGCATATTGTTTGCATAGTGCCCGCATAGTATTTGCATATTAAAAATCTTTTTATATAAATAGAATATATTATATTTTATTTAAAAGATTTTTTTTTAAATATGGACTGTCAGATTAAAGTAAATCAAGGACCGTTCATGGATTAGTTACTATGTATTCCATTTTCCTATAAATAGAAGCTCATTCCTTCATTATTTTCTTGTGAATTCACTGAACTCTAGAGAGAGAAACTATAGAAAGATAGAAGAAAAGTTTTCTGCTACTTCACTACTCTTATATCAAGTATTATTTTACAGTAAGTAATATTATTTCTTTTGTATTCATGAAGAGAACTTCTGTTATTCTATTCTTTATTATTCTGCTGGAATAACCAGTATACGCGGACTACCCTATACTTGGTGACATTCTTCTATTATTCTGTCTTTATTATTTTATCGGAATATCCTGTCTGTACTATACGCCGGACCTGGTTCCATTTTTCTTATTCTGTCTTTATTATTCTATCGGAATATCTAGTCTGTGCTATACGTCGGACCTGGTTCCATCATTTATTATTCTGTTGGAACATCCCGTCGGTGTGAATTTCACCTGACCTGGTTCCGTTATTATTATTATGTTGGAATAACCGTCTATGCGAAGTACCGCATGCATGGTGATATCTTTTGTTATTCCATTCGGTATTATACTCAGTTGATTAAAATTTTGACTTCTATACTCCATGAAATTAGTGGAATATCCTTGATATTTGCGCTTCATGCAGTATTTTTCATGGAAATATTCTTCTGAGCATTCTTGAATTTTATTCTACAAAGAAGTATCATGTTGACAATTTAGACGTTATTGGTTCCTGGACAAATTAATTCTTGAACTTGTTTAATTGAATTCTTATATCATTGTCATCATCCTCATGATTATGTTATGTTAAAAGTCATATGTGGCCTGTAGTGCATAGATGGACTTGGTATGACCATGACCAAGAATTATTCGGTATAATCATGACCATAATGTTACAAATGATGTGAAAATTTAAAAGTCCTAATTGGCCCGTAGTGCATTGATGGACAGTTTTTGGTATGATTATGGCTATGGATTCTCTTCGGCCAAGGGAGCAAAGATGAATTATTTTATGGCATGATCAGGACCGTTGATGAAAACACGATTATCTTTGGTCCGTAGTGTAAGGATAATTCGTGGTCGTGATACTAAAGAATATCCTTGGCCTGTAGTGCAGGAATGATTTAATGATGTGGATTATTTATTGAGCTGAGTCTCAGCGATAAAAGTGATGAAATAATTTTTAAATCATAAAAGATAGTAGATTCTATTCTTTACTTGACTCTTTTAATGGATTGTTTGTTCCGTTACAATTAAACTTGATGTCTATTGTATTTTATCAGTTTAACATTGTTGGAGGCTAATGATAATTTATTCTGCATTATCTTAGTCATAATATTTCTTACTGGGCTAGTTGAGCTCACCCTTCCTTCCACTGTTCTCTTCAGGAAATGAGAATATAACTGGGACGAGTCGGGGAACGGAGTGATGGTCTGGAGGATAGCATTAGTAGTCCCCACTTTTCTTTGAAATAGTGTGATAATAATTGTAATGAGGACTCCTTTTGAGTTTGTATAATCTCTAGTAGATAATATTTGTATTTAAACTCACAATTTATATTTTGTCGTATTGTACACGACAGTTGTATTAGTAAGTTGTATTTGAATTCTGTACCATGTATCTGGCGACCCAAGATGGGTGATGTATACCTAATTTTGGGGTCGTCACATTTATATTATGTTGAAATTCATCTGTGGCCTGTAGTGCATAGACGAACTAGGTATGATTATGACCAGGGATTATTCGGTGTAATCATGACCGTAATGTTACAAATGATGTGGTAAAAGTTATCATTGGCCCATAGTGCATTGATGGACAGTTTTTGGCATGATCATGACCATTAATGAATACACAAATGTCCCTTGTTGTAGTGCTTGGATAATTTGTGGTCATGATACTAAAGAATATCCTTGGCCGTAGTGGATGGGTGATTCGATGATGTGGATTATTTATTAAGCTGAGTCCCAGCGATAAAAGTCATGAAAAACCTTTTAAATCATAAAAGATGGTAGATTTTATTCTCTACTTGACTCTTTTAATGCATTGCTTGTTCCGCTGCAGTTAAACCTGATGTTGTTATATTTTATCAATTTAACACTGTTGAAGGCCAACGATAATTTATTCTGCATTATCTTAGTCATAATATTTCTTACTAGGATAGTTGAGCTCACCCTTTCTTTTACTGTTCTCTTCAGGAAATGAGAACATAGCAGGGAATAGTCGGGGAACGGAGTGACGGTCCAGAGGATAGCATTAGTAGTCCTCACTATTCTGTGAAATAGTTTGTTAATAATTGTAATGAGGACTATTTTTGAGTTTGTATAATCTCTAGTTGACAGTAATTGTATTCAAACTCACAGTTATGTTTTGTCGTATTGTACACGATAGTTGTATTAGTAAGTTGTATTTGAATTTTGTACCATGTATCTGACGACCCAAGATGGGTGATGTATACCTAATTTTGGGGGCGTTATTATATTATTAGAGAGTATTATTGGCAATGTCCAAGGAAGTTTTGTCTAGAAAAGGGGTTTGGTCACCTAATTGCGTCCCAGTAAGGAGAAATCCTTATCGGAAAGGCCCCTCTTTCTTGGGAACGACCTGGTTGTCATAATTGTGATTCTGTAATATTATTTATGAATAATTAATTATTGATTTATATGATAATGAAATATTTATTTGAAGCAGATATAAATGATGGATTTATTTATGTGGTTATAAATGAAGAAATTAATGTTAAGGTATTTTACCAGTATTTTGTCAGATTGGAGGTATTAAAAGATCAAATCGGCGTTCTTAAAGCTCTACTGCGTGAGTTATAATTTTAATCCGACCGTTGGATCGTTGTATACATAAATAAGTTGAGTATTTGTCCACAAATTTTGAACAGTTAAAAATGAACGTATGATTTGTTATGAATTTTAAGAGGTAATAAAAATCATCTGTTTATGGATTTCAGATATTTTCTGTTTAGAATTTGGAAAAACTTTCTTCTGTAAAGTTGTAGAGAATTCAATTTCGTGTGGAATGGACATAAAATTCGTATTTTTCTGATAAAAAGACTATTTTCTATAAATTACTAAAGTTTAGGATAATAAAATGATTTTTTATTATGGGTGGGACCCACTTTTTGGTTGGTGTTGAATGCACATGGGCTGCTGAAATTTTCAGAATTGAGGTGTTGGTCTTGGTTGGTGAGTGTGCGTAGAATTGAGAAAAGAAATAATAATATATTATTATTTTAGTCGCCTTTGGTGTTCTAACATTTTCCTATAAATAGGCGCTTAGGTTAGAATTGAAAATCACACCAGAAACAAGTTTTCTTTCTCTCTAGATTATCGAGCATATTTTTGTGAGTATTTTGATACTTTAAAAGTTGCTATTCAGTGCAAGTTTTTGTTAGCACTATATCCGAAATTCAGTCAGAAGTGCGGTTAATTTGAGGTAAGGGATGTTATTTTCTTCGTAAATGATATTATTTCTTTCAATATCATTATGCCAAAATATTGGTCTGAATTTTTTTTATCAAATTTGGAACTTTTTGTGTCGGGGTAACTATTCACGTATACGACACTATTCACCGAAAAATGAAAATATTCCTTTTTGTTCAAGATGTCTATTATGGTTACTATCTTTGATTGTATCCATGTTTTGATCTTTATTTTTGAATTCTGCTTCACAATTGGTTATTATGGAGTAATATTGAACTTGGATAAACTACAATATGAATCCCTAATCTTTGATGTTTTATCTCACTGGATTCGTTTTCTTTAATATATTTTTCATCACCCTCAGTCCTAAATGATGATATTACTGAATATCTTTGGCCTGTAGTGCAAATATGAATGATTACCTAATGAATATCTTTGGACCGTAGTGCAAAGATGAACATGTGTTGATATGAACATGACCAACTAGTGATACAAATGAATATCTTTGGCCTGTAGTGCAAAGATGAATATTTGATTCAAGAAGTTTATTGATTGATGTTACAGGGATAAAATATTGATGATGGACTTTTAAATTTAGAAGATAGTAGAATTCTCTCTCCACTTGACTCTTCAATGGATTGCTGTTTCCGCTGCAGTTGTTGATCTAACACTTGTTGTCTATTATATTTTATCAGATTTTTTTCTGTTAAAGACTAATGATAATTTGTTGTATATTATCTTAGTCATAATATTCTTTACTGGGCTAGTTGAGTTCACCTTTTTCTTTTTTATTCCATTTTTCTTCTCAGGAGGTGACAACATAGCAGGATCTAGTCGGGGTATGGAGTGATGGTTCTAGAAAGATGTTTTAGCAGTCCTCACTATTTCTGTAAAATAGTGTTTAAATAATTGTAATGAGGACTCCTTTTGAGTTTGTATACTCTCTATTAGACATTATTTGTATTCAAACTCACAGTATATGTGTTGTCGTATTTTGCATGACAATTGTATTACTGAGGTTGTATTTGTTTCTGTACCATGTATTTGGCGACTCAGAATAGGTTGGGTGGAATGGACCTATTTTGGGGGCGTCACAGTTGGTATCAAAGCTTAGGGATATGATCCCTGGCTGAGATGTGAGACAAGAACTAGGAAGGGAGAGTCGGGGTATTCCTTCGCTAGTATGACCTGACTAAGTTTATTTGTTATTTATTTGGTCGGTCAGAGTATAGGGATAATATGTGATATGTCAATTAACCCTTGTTTTATGGCAGTGTTTGAAAATGACATCTGAAAATGTTGAGTCTGATGAAAATGGTATCTGAAGCATATGAGACCGTTGAGTCACTAATGATCAATACCCAGGATAATGTGCATCAGGATGGCAATAGTCCTCAGGTAAACAACAACACAGATCAAATGATGAACGATGGGATGTTCAGAGGCTTTATGCAATTCATGCAACATCAGGTGAGAGGGTTTCCTATTCAAAATGCAGGTGAAAACACTGGAAACTCTCGGATAATCACCGCTAAGCAGTTCAAGGAGCTGGGACCACCGGAGTTTTTGGGAAAGCCAGAACCCCTTACGACAGAGACGTGGATAAAGCAGATCACCAAGATATTTGATGTCTTGGGATGTTCCGAGGAGCAAAAGGTTCCCTTTGCCACCTTCATGTTCCGAGGAGAGGCAGATTATTGGTGGGAATCTGTAAAGCGTACTCAATCTTCCGCACTGAAGATTTCTTGGGAGAAGTTCCAAGAATTGTTCAACGACAAGTACTTTCCTGAAAGTATTCGTCACATGAAGGAGGTTGAGTTCATTAAGCTGGAGCAAAACAATATGAATGTGTTGCAGTACAAAGCTAAGTTTGTTGAGTTGTCCCGATTTGCATCCCATTTGGTTGATAATGAGGAGAGAATAACGCGAATGTTTCTGCGAGGTTTGAAACCTGAAATACGTTAATACCTCATTTCTCACAAACATTGTTTATATTTAGATATAGCGAATAGGGCTCAGTTATTGGAGCGCGATAATGAGCCAGCCCAACCGAAGAATAACGAGCAGCAACACGATAAAAATCGTACCGGTGGCAACGGTCATCGGAACAATGATAACCATCGTGGAGGAAATTATCATGACATAAATGGTAACCACTTCAGTGGTAATCATGGCCAAGATAATAGAAGAAATGATTCAAGTGGAAATTTCAAGAAGAAAAGATTTAACGATGACGGGAAGACGTCAGCAACAACACCAACACCAACAACAAATTCTAGGCGAGGAGAACGACCGCCAGTTAAATGCTACAGATGCGGAGAAGAGGGACACATAAGTCTAAACTATTCACAGCTTTCCAAGATATGTTTTAGTTATGGAAAAGACGGTCACATAGCTCGATTTTGTCCTGTAGCAAACTCAAGTCCAGCTAGGACTGTGGCACCAAAGGTTGATACAGACAAAACAAAGTCGGTGGTTTCAGGAAGAGCGTTTTTCGTGACTTCTCAAAGAGCGAGTAACCCGAACGAAGTTAGCACGGGTTAGTTAATTATAAATTCTTTCGAAGTCTATACCTTATTAGATACCGGTTCTACCCACTCTTTTATTTCTCCTGCTTGTGCTTAACGTTTAAACTTGACTCCGGAGAAATTAGACTTTGACTTATCTGTGGAGACTCCGTTAGGAGAAACTGTTATCATATCCACGATTTATAAATCTTGTTTGATCCAAATGGGCACAATCGCATTACCTATTGACCTTATCTCTTTAAAGATACTTGCATTGACGTAATTTTAGGGATTTATTGGTTAACTACTCATCATGCCAAAATTAATTGTTTTCGTAAGGTTGTTAGTTTTCATATTCCTAATTAACCTGTTATGCGAATTCATGTAACCAAACCATTGAAGTCAAACACTTTTATATCAAGCCATAAAGCCATTCGTTTATTGAAAAATGGATGTCAAGCTTTCTTAGCCCATTTCATGGATTTAAACAAAAATACGTTAGATTTGAATGATATTTCTGTTGTTAGTGAATTTCCTGACGTATTTCCTAAAGAATTTCCTAGCATACCCCTAGAACGTGATATTAAATTTTGTATCGACTTTGAATTCGGTACAAAACCCATTTCTAAAATCTCTTATCGTATAGCTCCTATTGAACTTCAGGAGTTAAAAACCCAACTATAGAAGTTGGTACTCGAGCCTCTATCTGGTAACTTCCTTTGTGGAATGCATCAAAGCCGGACTTTCTGTAGGGGACGCTATATTTGTTTGGTGGTAAAACAATAGGTGCTATTGTGACATGCTATCCAAGATTGGGATATGAGTCACAGTTGAGAGCAACTTAAGTTAGTAATTGAAATATCTAGTTTTCTAGGCTTAGCTGGTTACTATTGGAGATTCGTGGAAGGATTTTCTCGAATCGCTAATCCGTTAACTTAGCTGACTCAGAAAGATATAAAATTCGTATGGAGCGAGGAATGCGAGAAGATTTTCCAAGAGCTCAAGATGCGACTCATTTCGGCACTTGTTCTGACCATACCATCTTGGAAAAGAGAACGTGGTAGCTGACATATTGAGAAGAAGATCGTATGTGAGTACGAGTGCGATATAGTCGAAAATAAAGACCTATTTTGTATAACTTACAAAGGATGGAGATAGAGTTAAAGGCTCAAAGTACACACGTTATGATGTTAAATATACGGGTAAAATCGACTTTAATTGATAAAGTTAAAACCGCTCAAGCTACACACTGGAGTTGATGAATATAAAGAAGAAGGTGCAATAATGCGTTATTCTAGAAGTAAGAGTCGATGAAGAGAAGAAAGCTCAAGCCTTCGATTTATTTGAAATCCTCGATCGAGTAGGAACTATGGTTTATAGACTCGCCTTAACGCTAAGTATGTCACGTGTTCATAACACTTTTCACGTATCGATGTTACGTAAATATATGGACGACCCAAACCACATTATTGCGTTATAACCAGATGAGATAGCCGAAGATTTAACGTACGAGGAGGTACCTGTCAAGATCTTGGATAGGAAAGAGTATGTCATGCGCACAATGGTTGTACCTCAAGTTAAGATTTTGTGGAGGAACCATTCTATTGAATAAATGACCTGGGAGTTGGAATCAGAAATGAAAGCGAGGTATCCTCACCTTTTCGAAATACCAGGTATGTACGTCAATTTCGAGGATGAAATTTCAAAAGGAGGGGAGGTTGTAAGACCCCAACTTTTTAATGAATACAATCAAATTTCTTCTATTTATTATTGTGAATAATAAGGTGTTAATTTGATATAATGCTTTAGTTATGGGTGAAATGTGCAAAATTTTTAAAATAAGTAAGTGGTTATAAAATATTCATTTTGTCGGAAAATATTCGTTTGGTCGTAGAATATTCTTGCTGTCGGAGAATATTCGTACGACGGCGCAACCATTTGTGGGCCCCATAATGGATAACTATCGGATGACGAAAATGACAAGTTTGAGTTTTTATAAATAACGACGTAATGGTTACCGTTAACACTGTTGAAATACCTGGTGGTTAAAATACAGTAATACTCGTGGTTGCACAGTAACACACGGTTTTGTACAGTATTGTTGAATTATTGATTCTTATGTAAGAAGGCACAACTCAATAATTGTTACGATAATTACTGTTTAATATTTTATTTTATTGGTTCAATAATTACTGCGTTGATATTTTATATTATTGTTGTGATAATTATTGAACCAACAATAATATAAAATATCAACGCAGCAATTATTGAACCAATAAAATAAAATATTGAACAGTAATTACTGTAACAATTATTGAGTAGTGCATTCTTACGTAAGAATCAATAATTCAAAAATATTATACAATATCGTGTGCTATTGTACAACAACGCGTATTATTGTATTTTAACCACCAGGTATTCCAACAGTGTTAACGGTAAACCTTTCGTAGTTATTTTATAAAAAGATATTTTTGTCATTTTCTCAATTCGATAATAATTCTGTTGTGGGATCCACCAATGATTGTGCCGTCGTACGAATATTCCCTGTTAAAACGAATATTCCCCGACCAATCGAATATTATATAACAACTTGCGTACTTTGTAGAATTTATAAATATTACCCACAACTATAACATTATATCAAATTTACTCCATAATATTCAAAAATGATATTTATAGAAAATTCATCTTTATTTATAAAAGTTGGGGTCTTACAACCTCCCCTTCTTATGAAATTTTTCTCTCAAAATTAGGGTACATACCTGGTATATCGAAGAGGTAAAGATACCTTGATTTCATTTCAGATTCTAACTCCCAAGTCATTTCCTCAACATCGTGATTTCTCCACAAACTTTGACTTGAGGTATAACCTTGGAGCGTAGAATATATTCCTTCTTATCGAAGATTTGAATAGGAATCTCTTCATACGTTAAATCTTCCACTATTTCGTTAGGTTCTAACTCAATAATGTGGTTTGGGTCTTTCACATATTTACGTAACATTCATATATGAAAAACGTTATAAACACGAGACATACTTGGCGGTAAAGCGAGTCTATAGGCCACCGTTCCTACTCGATCAAGGATTAAAAATGGGCCAATTAATCGAGGATTGAGCTTTCCTCTCTTTCCAAATCTCGTAACTCCTTTCCATGGAGCAACACATAATAACACATGATCTCCAATATCGAATTCCACGTCCTTTCGATGAAGATCAGCATAACTCTTTTGTCGATCTTGTGAGGTTTTTATACGTTGTCGGATCGTTTGAATCTTTTCCGTAGTCATACGTACCAACTCCAGTCCCAACAACGTTGCTTCACCCACCTCATCCCAGCATACTTGAGAATGACACTTTATTCCATACAACGCCTCAAATGGAGCCATGTCAATACTTGCTTGATAACTGTTGTTTTAGGAAAACTCCACCAATATTAAGAACTTATCCCAACTTCCCTTGAAGTCAAGGACACAGAGTCTTAATAAATCTTCCAGAGTTTGAATAGTCCTCTCTGATTGTCTGTCCGTGTGAGGATGATATGCCGAACTAAATCGTAAATCCATGCCCATAGCTTTTTGCAAACTAACCCAAAATCGTGAAGTGAATCTTAGGTCTCGATCAGAAACTATGGATACTGGTATACCATGCAATCTTATAATCTCGTTTATGTATATACGAGCAAGACGTTCAAGTGTATAAGTTTCTCGTATGGGTAAGAAATGAGCCGACTTTGTCAATCTATCAACAATGACCCAAATCGAATCTATGCCTTGAGAAACCTTGGGAAGACCGGTAATGAAATCCATGGTAATGTGCTCCCACTTCCATTCTAGAATTTCAAGTGGTTGTAATGGACCTTTTGGTACTTGATGCTCCGCCTTAACTCGTTGACAAGTTAGACACCTTGAGATAAACTCTGCAATCTCTCTCTTCATATTGCTCCACCAAAATGTATGTCGAAGATCATGATACATTTTGGTACTCCCAAGATGGATTGTAAACGGTGTGTTGTGCACCTCCATAATGATTTTATACTTTAAATTAGGGTCGTTAGGAACATAAAGTCTGGAGTTGACTCGAAGTATTCCTTCTTCATCGATTCTTGCTTCCGGCATAGCACCTTCTTGCACCTTCTTCTTCATACGCATCAGCTCAAGGTCTGTAGCTTGAGAAGCTTTAACTTTATCGATTAAAGTTGGTTCTACTCATATATTAGTTATCATCATATGGGTCCCTAGAGTCTTTAACTCTATCTCCATCATTTGCAAGTCACACAAAATGAGCCTTTGTGTTGATAATATCGCACTCGTACCCGCATATGATCTTCTGCTTAATGCGTCAGCTACTACGTTCGCTTTACCAGGATGGTATTAAATGGTATGATCATAATCTTTTAACAGTTCAAGCCAACGTCATTGCCGCATGTTGAGTTCCTTTTGGGTGAAGAAATATTTGAGGCTTTTATGATCCGTAAAGATCTCCACTTTCTCACCATACAAGTAATGCCTCCAAATTTTAAGTGCGAAAATGACAGCTGCCAACTCTAGAACACGAGTAGGAGAATTCCTCTCATATTATTTGAGTTGTCATGAGGCATTGGCTATTACTTTCCCATGATGCATGAGAACACATCCTAACCCTTTGCCTGATGCATCACTGTAAATGACAAATCCCTCCGAGCCAGATGGTATTGTCAAAACAGGTATTGAAATGAGTCTCCTCTTGAGTTCTTGAAAACTCTTTTCACATTCCTCGCTCCAAATGAATTTTGTAACTTTTCGAATCAGCTGAGTTAATGGAGTAGCAATTCGAGAAAACCCTTCCACGAATCTCTGATAATAACCAGCTAATTTGAGAAAGTTATGTACTTCGGTCACTAATTTTGGTTGCTCCCAGCTTTGAATAGCTTCAATCTTTTTTGGGTCAATAGATATTCCATGACTTGATAATACGTGTCCAAGAAATGCTACTTCCTCAAGCCAGAACTCGCATTTCTTCAACTTGGCATAAATATTGTTTTCACGAAGCTTTTGGAGTATCACCCTTAAGTGTTGCTCATGATCTTCACGGCTTTTGGAATATATGATGATGTCGTCAATAAAGACGACCACAAAGTGATCCAAATATTCCTTGAATACTCAATTCATCATATCCATAAAGGCAGCAGGAGCATTAGTCAATCCAAAAGATATGACTAAGAATTCATAATGCCCGTATCGAGTTCTGAAGGCAGTCTTTGGAATATCCTCAGTTTTAACCTTCAGCTGATGATATCCAGAACGAAGATCGATCTTTAAAAAGAATTGTGATCCTTGCAACTGGTCAAACAGGTCATTAATGCGAGGTAATGGATATCTATTTTTGATAGTGACATTGTTCAACTCCCGATAATCAATACAAAGTCGCATACTCCGATCTTTCTTCTTCACGAATTGCACAGGAGCACCCCAAGGAGACGTATTAGGATGAATAAAACCAATGTCTAACAATTCCTGCAGTTGGGTCTTTAACTCTTGAAGTTCAATTAGAGCCATTCGATATGGGGCTTTGGAAAGGGGTTTTGTACAGGGTTCAAGGTCGATACAAAATTCAATTTCATGCTCTGGGGCTAACCCAGGAAGTTCTTCGGGGAATACGTCGGGAAATTTATTAACAACATAAATATCATTCAAAACTGACGTATTTTTGTTTAGATCCGTGACATGAGCTAAGAAAGCTTGACATCCATTTTTCAATAAACGAATATATTTATGGCTTGAGATGACAGTGATTGATTTTAATGGTTTAGTTTCTTGAATTTGCATAATAGGTTGGTTAGGAATATGAAAGCTAACAACCTTACAAAAATAATCAATTTTTGCATGATGAGTAGTTAACCAATCAATCCCTAGAATTACGTCAAATGCAAGTATTTTCAATGAAATAAGACCGACAGATAATGTGAGGGTAACAATTTGAACCAAACAAGACTTATAAACGGTGGATGTAATGAAGGTTTCTCCCAACGGAGTTTCCACAGATAAGTCAAAGTCTAATTTCTCCGGAGTCAAATTTAAACATTGAGCGCAAATAGGAGAAATAAAAGAAATGGTTGAACCGGTATCAAATAAGGTATAGACTTCGCTAGAGTTTATGATAAGCTTACCCGTGATGACCTCGTTCGGGTTCTTTTCTTTCTGGGAGGTCACAACAAACGCTCTCCCTTGAACTATCGGCTTTAATTTTTCTGGGACGGCCTTTGGTGCCTCCATCCCAGCTGGACTTGTCTTTGGTGCACGACAAAATAGGGCTAGGTGACCTTCTCTTCCATAATTATAACATGTTTTGGATGAAATCGCGCAGTTTGGACTGATATGTCCCTCCCCTTAGCATTTGAAGCATATGATAGGTGGTCGTTCTCCTTCCTTAACCACGGGTGTTGGTGCTGACGTCTTTCCATCATTGTTAAATCTCCTCTTCTTGAAATGTCCATTCTTATTGCCCTGGCCATGATTACCACCAAAGTGGTTACCATTTCTGGCATGTTGATTCCCTCCACGTTTGTTGTCACCGCTTCGATGACTGCTACCACTGGTATTATCATTTTACCGGCTGCTTTCTTTTGGTTGGATTAACTCGTTATCGCGCTCTAATAACTGAGCCCTATTTACTACATATGAATACAAACACAGTTTATGAGAGATAAGATATTGACGTATCTCAGGTTTCAAACCTCTTAGAAACATTCACGTCATTCTCTCCTCATTATCAACTAAATGGGACACAAACCGGGACAACTCGGCAAACTTGGCTTCGTACAGTGACACGGATATGTTGTTTTGCTCCATCTTGATGAACTCTACCTCTTTCATGTGACGAATACTTTCAGGAAAGTACTTGTCGTTGAATAGTTCTTGGAATTTCTCCCAAGACATCTTCAGTGCGGCAGGTTGAGTATGTTGTACTTATTCCGACCAGTAATCTGCCTCTCCTCGTAACATAAAGGTGGCAAAGGGAACCTTTTGCTCCTCGGAGCATCCCAAGACATCAAATATCTTGGTGACCTTAAGTGGTTTTGGCTCTCTAATAAACTCCGGTGGTCCCAGCTCCTTGAACTGTTTAGCGATGACCGTCTGAGAGTTTTCAGCATTTCCACCTACATTTTGGACAGGAGTCGCTCTCGCCTGATGTTTCATGAATTACATAAAGCCTCTGAACATTCCATCATTCATCATTTGGTCAGTGTTGTTGTTTGCATGAGGATTGTCGCCTTCCTAATGCACATTATCCTGATTATTGATATGTGGAGACTCAACAGTCTCCTGTGCTCCATTGTTATTCTCAACATTCTCGGATGTCATTTTCAGATACTGCCACAAAACAAGGGTTAATTGACATGTAACATATTATCCCTATACTCTGACCGGCCAATTAAATACCAAATAAACTTAGGTAAGTCATACTAGCGAAGGAATTTCCGTCTCTCCCCTACTAGTTCTAGTCTCACATCTTAGTCAGGGATCATATCCCTAAGCTTTGATACCAACTATGACTCCCCCAAAATAGGTATACATCACCCATCTTGAGTCACCAAATACGTGGTACAAAATATAAATAAAAACTTAATTATACAACTGTCGTGTATAATACGACAAAACATATGCTATGAGTTTTAATACAAATATTGTCATCTAGAAAATATCCACACTCAATGTTAAACTGATAAAATATAACAAACATCAAGTTTAACTGCAGCGGAACAAGCCATCCATTAGAAAAGTCAAGTAGAGAATAAAATCTACTATCTTCTATGATTTAAAAGGTTTTTCATCACTTTTATCGCTGAGACTCAGCTTAATAAATAAACCACATCATCCCTGTACCACGACTAAGGATATTCATTAGTATCACGACCACAAATTATCCATGCACTACGGGCCAAGGATATTCGTGTATTCATCAATGGTCATGATCATTCCAACAACTGTCCATCAATGCACTACGGCCAATGAGAATTTTTACCACATCATTTATAACATTACGGTCATGATTATACCGAATAATCCCTGGTCATAATCATACCAAGTCCATCTATGCACTACAGGCCACATATGACTTTCAACATATTATAAACATGAGGATGATGACAATGATATAAGAATTCAATTAAACAAGTTCAAGAATGCTCAGAAGAATATTTCCATGAAAAGATACTGGATGAAGCGTAAATATCAAGGATATTCCAACAGAATAATAAAGAATGGAACTAGGTCATGTGTAATCCGCACAGACAGGATATTCCAACAGAATAATAAAGAATGGAATCAGGTCATGCGTAAACGCACAGACAAGATGTTCTAACAGAATAATAAAGAATAGAACCAAGTCATGCGTAAACGCACAAATAGGATGTTCCAATAGAATAATAAAGAGCAAAACCAGGTCATGCGTAATCTGCACAGACAGGATGTTCCAATAGAATAATAAAGAATAGAATAACAACAGAATTCACCAGGCATGCGATAGACCGCACAGACATGTTATTCCAACAGAATAATAAAGAATGGAATAACAACCTTACGAGTATTGAAAGAAACAACTCTCTTCATGAATACGAAAGAATAATACACCTTACGAGTATTGAAAGAAAACAACTCTCTTCATGAATACGAAAAAATAATACCCCTTACCTTAGTAGGAGATTGGATACTGCAATAGTGTAGTAACATAATACTTTCATCTTTCTCTCTTATTTTCTCTATACTTTCTCTCTCTGTAGCTTGAATGAATTCGTGAAAAATAATGAATAAATGAGCTTCTATTTATAGGCTTGGCAGAGTAAGGGTAAAATAGTCTTTTTCCATAATTTATGACATCACCGCTGATGTCATCGATCATAATACATCACTGCATACCTCATCGTTCGATGACATCATCACTTATCTCATCGTCCGATGACATCATCGCTTGCATCACAGGAATTCAAATTCAATTTGTTCTCTTCCACCTCCTTTTACTTTTATGTCATGAATTTACTATAATAATGCTACCATTCAAATTATAAAAATGTACTATTATATAATTACATCATACTACTATAATGTAATATTATAATAATATATTTGAATGAATTATTTTATCGAAAAAGATAAAATACCAACTTTCAACAAATGTCACATGCTAAAAATTCCTCAGTTTAAAATCCACTTTCGAATAAATATTTTCTTATCTAACATTTGTGTCCACATAAAATAAATATTTTCTTATCATATAAATCAATAATTAATTATTCACAAATAATATTACAGAATCACAATAATGACAATCAGGTCGTTCCCTGGAAAGAGGAGGCTTTCTAATAAGGATTTCTCCTTACTGATGCGCAATTAGGTGACCAAACCTCTCCTTGACAGAACTTTCTAGACATTGCAAAGAATTCTATCTAATAATATTATTCAAATAATATGAATTTTTAATTTGATAATTAGAAATACTGTGCAGTGACAATTATTGAAACAATAATAATATAAAATATCAACGCAGCAATTATTGAACCAATAAAATAAAATATTGAACAGTAATTACTGTAACAATTATTGAGTAGTGTCTTCTTATGTAAGAATCAATAATTCAAAAATACTGTGCAATACCGTGTGCTAATGTGCAACAACGCGTATTATTGTATTTTAACCACCATGTATTCCAACAGTGTTAACGGTAAAACTTTCGCCGTTATTTTATAAAAAGATATTTTTGTCGTTTTCTCAATCCAACAATAATTCTATTGTGGGGATCCACCAATGATTGTGTCATCGTACGAATATTCTCTATTAAAACGAATATTCCCCGACCAATCGAATATTATATAACAACTTACGTACATTGCAGAATTTATAAATATTACCCACAACTATAACATTATATCAAATTTACTTCATAATATTTAAAAATGATATTTATAGAAAATTCATCTTTATTTATAAAAGTTGGTCTTACAGTTTGCATAGTATTGCATAGTGTTGCATAGTACTGCATAGTATTTGCATAGTACTGCATAGTGTTGCATAGTACTGGATAATATTGTAGAGTACTGCATAATGTTGTATAGTATTGCAGGGTACTGTATAGTGTTTACATAGTACTGCATAGTATTGCATAAAGTACTGCATAGTGTTTGAATAATGTTTGCATAGTATTGTATAGTGCAACATAGTACAATAAAAAAAAATTAGAATTCCCGTGATTGCGCCCGTGAAGAATTTTATGTGCAGTCTGTGATTATTTTTACTAAATAGTATCTTACCATTCTTCTAAAAATAGGATACTTAGTTTAGAAATAAAAATCACACCAGAATCAGAGAATTCTTATTCTATAATATTGAGTGTATTTCTTTTGAGTTAAAGAAACTATGTGTAGCAAATAGTGCAAGTTTTTCTTCAAGAATATCTCCACTATACCAGTCAGAAATACTCTCCTTTTAAGGTAAGGGGTATTATTTATTTCATATTCGCTTACGATATTATTTTTTGTAATCATAAGGAATTTTATTTTCATTCAATATTCGTAAGGAATATTATCTTCGTTCAATATTCGTAAAAAATATTATCTTCGTTCATTATTCATAAGGAATATTATTTTCGTTCAACAGTCCTAAGAGATATTATTTTTGTTCAATATTCGTAATAAATAATATTTTCTTCCATACTCTGTAGTATGTAAGTAATATTATTTCATTTCATATTCCTAATTCTACAATTATGTTGATAAGTATTGCTTCTATACTCCTTAAAATTAGTAGAATATCCTTAAAATTTGTGTTTCATCTAGTATCGTTCCAATAAAATATTTTTCTGAATATTCTTGTTAAATTTTAATCTTTTCATATTGGAGTACTATTTATGGGTAATATTCATACATACGACACTATTCATGTGTACGATACTATTCATACGTATGGACTATTTATACGTAGGATACTATTTACGAAGTACTATTCACGGGGCACTATTCACGAAGTACTATTCATGGGATACTATTCACCCGGGGTACTATTCACGATAAAAATTATACATGAATATTATTTTTGAATTTTACTCCATAAAGTAGTATCATGTTGACAATTTGGACATTCTTAAACTCTGGATAAATTGAATTATAAATCTTTAAAATTATCCTTAATCTCACTTGATTGAATCCTTATATCATTGTCATCTTTGTGGTGAAAGTCATCTTTGGCCCGAAATGCAAAGATGGACAGGTGTATGACATGATCATGACCTATAATGTTACAGACAAATGGTGTGGTAAAAGTCATCTTTGGCCCGTAGTGTATAGATGGACTGTTGATTGGCATGGTCATGAATATTGGTTTTACAGTTGACTGTCCTTGGCCATAGTGCACAGATAGACAATTGATTGAAATGATCATGACCATTGGTTTTATAGTTGAATATATTTGGCACGTAAATAATTGATTGGTATGATCATTGTTATAACATTTTAATATCTTTAGCCTTTGGGTCAAGGATATTGAGTGAAAGTTTTATTAAGCAGTTGTGGTAATGACATTAAGTGAAAATTCTATTAAGCCTTGTGGCAAGGAAGAATCTGTTCATTATTGGTTTTACAGTTGTATGTCTTTATCCCGTAATGCAAAGATGGATTATTGATTTACATGATTGTAAATATGAATTATGAATTTAACTATAATCTTTGGTGGTTCAATTGAAGACAGGTGATGAAAGTTCTCTTTGTCTTGAGTACAACAAAGAACTGTTGATGGATATTACAGGGATGAAATATTAATGATGGACTTTTATTTGGAGGAGATAGTAGACATTATGTTCTACTTGACTCTTCTAATGGATTATTGTTTCCACTGCAGTTGTTGATCTAAAACTTGTTGTCTATTGTATTCTATCAGATTTCTCCATAGTTGAGAACTAATAATAAATTATTTTGTATTATCTTAGTTATAATATTCTTTACTGGGCTAGCTGAGCTCATACTTTTGCTTCACAATTCCTTTTAGATAGTAAGAGTGTAGCTGGGTCGAGCGGGGGATAATAGGGAAATAGTGTGATGGTTCGAGACTGTGAAAGTTTCTCAATACATTATAAAATTGCATGACATGTAATATATAATTGTATTGAGGACCTAAGATGGGTGTGTCGTATATTATACGTCACTTAATAAATGATTTTGGTGAACAACAATAAGGTGATGAGAGCCCAACTTTAAAGGCGTCAAAATGCATTCCATTAGAATGAGGAGAACAAAAATCTTATCGTGCTCATTTGGAGACTTGAAATATTTGCTGCTGTATTTTTATAGGGCATTGTAATAATTTGAGTATGAATATTGTCGTATTATATAAGTAACAATATTTGTATTGAAACTCACAGCTTATGTGTTGTCATATTTTGCATGACAGTTCAACAGTTGTATAAATGAAGTTAGTATTTGAATTTTATACCGTGTATCTGGCAACCCAAGATGGGTTGTGTATGCCTATTTTTGGGGCGTCACAGAATAGGTCTCCTTATTATAGTAGTTATCATACTAGGATAGAAGTCAATCTCTTTAAAGATGGAAAGTTGAACTCAATCCGGACAATTCTTATAAAAGTAGGAAATTAAATGGTATCAGAATTGAGATTCCTTAAGAGTCAAACCCCCCATTTAAAATGTACTCCTACGTGGAAAAATTCATCCACGTCAAACGGGTCCCAACGAATTATTCGGACCCATAAAATCATGCCCCAACATTTTCCCCCATTTTCTTATTATAATAAATACTCCCTACATCCCATTATATCTGACGTTCTAGACATTTTCACGTAGATTAAGAATAGATACAGTTTTACTATTTTACCCTTAATTAATACTCTTATCTCACTTAATTCTCCATTAACACCAAACTCAGATCCCTCTAACTCGTCACCTTAACTTCTCAATTCTCGCTACATTCATCGTCTTCATCTTCGATCTCCAGATCCAGCAATGAAACTAAAAACTGAGGCCTCCGCAAGTGAGACAAAAGCTTCATCGGCCGAATCTGTAGTAGGTAAAATGGGACGAAAGATTCATCGGCCGGATCGACCGGATCTGTATTAGTGAATCGGCCAGATCTGTAGTACGTAAAACTAAAATATGAGCTTAGAATTTGAGATGGACTATTTTGCCTGGTATTATGAATTGGATCTAGAGTATATAATAACAGAATTGGATCTTCCATTTCGACAAGTTTTTCAAATATAATCGGCCGGATCTGTAGTAGCTTGCTGCCTATAATCGGTCGGATCTGTAGTAGCTTGCTGTCTTTTGAAAACAGAGAAAATATTAATGGTGGTGGAGAAGAAAGGGTAGAGAAGGAAAACAATTAGCCAAAATATTCTTGATATTGTAGAACGTCAAATATTTTGGGAAGAAAAAAAGACTCTAAAAGCGTCAGATATAATTGGATGGAGGGAGTATTTAATAAGAAAGTTCAAAAAGTGCAACTAATTGTAGTACAAATATCAAAAGCCTCTTTCTCACCCCCACGTACCAATGTAGACTCTCCATAATCATTAATGAAAGATTTTTTTTGGAAAATAGGTTTTTAAAAAAATTAAATAAAACCAGGATCATCTTTATTGTTTAATACGAAACAACAAATATATATATATATATATATATATATATATATCATGTATATAAAGTACGAATTTGTTACCTAATATTTAGTTGGATTAACACGTTTTGAATCTTCGTACAATGACTTATATCCTCAAGATCTTCTTTCCTATGATCTTATGTTGAACCTGGAATGTGGTCTCCAAAGCACCCTTCTGAAAAAAAACTCAACTTTGTTTTTCCTAGACTGAAAGAGAGAATACGTAAATTTTGTGTTTTCTTCTGATAGAAAAGTCACTGAATACGTTTTTGATCATTAATATATATATATATATATATATATTAACATTGATACTTACCCTCTCTTATGAATCTAGTCCATATTAGGCTAGGACAGGGATCTTAAGGGATTCTTCTTATGACTCCAATACTTATCTAGATATTATTATCTAATAATATTCAAAATAAATATTAATTACAATTAATTTTAATAAATAATTGTAATTGTACTTCAGTCTAGGAATTAATTAAATAAGCCATTTACTAATAAATTATAAATATTTCCTCTATAAATGTATATAAATATTTCAGAATCAATTAATATAATTTTGATACATTCAAACTAATTTCATAAGTCCATAATTTATCTCTATTTGATCACAAATTGATTTAACAATTAAATCAATCATTTTAATAATAAATATTAAAAGACTCGACCAAGATTCTATAATCAATGATAAATTATCTTAAGAAAAATCTTATAGATGTTTTGACAACAACAATATTCGTAATATTAATTAAATATATTAATTGACATTTCGTTGTATTAATTAACACGATTTAATCTCACTCATTGGAACATCAAATAAATATATATAACAATATTAAGTCCACTATTATTTCAAAATTAAGAAAGTTTACAAATTAGCATTTATGTAAATATATTTTATAAATAAAATATTATCACATGATTCTTTTAATGCACATTGTTAATGCACTAGTACTTTAATTAGAAGTCTAACTTCCATGATTAAGATAAATCATCTCCGTTAAAGTACTATAACCTACAGGATAATATCTCTGAATTATCCTAGGTTATAAACTATTATTTCTTTATTTATATATTACTTATGATTTATATCTTCTGTGTAACATTTATTTATACACATAAACCATAAGATATATAATATGGAGATATATATAAAAAACTAAATGATCATTTAATGAATGATAAATGATGTGCTTTTATTAATAAATCAATATCCAACATAAATAAATAAATAGATAAATAAAATTTTTATAGCAAAAAAAATCCAACAATTAATGCATTGCATTTCGTGAAACGTGTAGAGTCGTCTGATCATTTCAAAAGTAAATCGAACCGCCACACTTCCATTCTCAAATTTCAAAACTTATTTCAAAGCGCCCAAGCCAGTTTCTTCTCTCTACCGCAACCTCTTTCTCCGGCCATATCCCTACAATTTCTATTCTTTTCCTTGTCAACAATGGCAGACATCACTTTCACTTAGACCCCAACCACTATTGATGAAACCCTCATCACAAATCCATCAACCCAGGTAATAGAAATTCCAGTAAACACCAACCCCGTCGTAGAAATCCCAACCACCACCGACGCCATCACCTCCATTAACAACGCCACCCAAGTCGCGACTTCCTCTTCTGCAAAAGAGAACACCCCATCTTCGACCCAAACCGAAGCCAAAATTGCAGAGATAAAAATGATATTAGAATACTTGTCTGAAAAGTCCTTACTCCCATATCAACACCCGATCTACCCTTAACAAACATGCCTTTCATGAAATACACCAACAATATCTCATCTCGAATGTATACAAACTTCGAGCGCCAAAGATACCCCTTCCATGAATTCATCTCCGCCTTCCTCGGCTTTATGTGAATCGAGTTCACACAATTAGTGTAGAACTCATATATCCACCTCATCAGCTATATTATCTTTTGCCACGACTGTGGCATGACACCTAGCATGAAATTTTTCTTTGTACTATTACTCTTGGACGGTCCAAAGAGTCAGGCTTCCGATAGCTGAACAAACAACCAAACAAACGAACCTGGATGAAGACCACTTCCAGCAACAAGGGTTGACATTGCAACTTCATAGTTCTATGTCGTTTCTTAACTGGTTCTATGTAGTAATGTCTTTTGATACTTGTATTATCCTTGGATGTTAATTAATATTTGGAAAAGTTTAATTTATTTGTTATGAACTAAAATTCTATATGTTTACATTAAATTGGCTTGATATGAAATTGATATTTGAAAATTATTAGAATTAATTTCTTGTGGGATTGAAAACTGTCCTATCATCATATTACTTGTTGACCGTGTATACTTGAACGTATTTTTTGATTGCTAAATTATCGAGTAATTATTTTCTAATATTTTCCTTAATATTTATTTCAATCAAGTTAATCTTAATTTAAAATTTTATTTATTTATTTAGTTTTAATTTTTGCATGTATTTACCAATTGTGGTAAATAGACTGACAAGACTGTAAATAAATGCAGCTCTTGCACAAAACTTGGCATCAGATGAGGACTTATAGTTCTTTTATTTTTATGGTTTGTGAATTGGATTAACAAGACTGTAAGTGAATGCAGATCTTGTACAAGACTTGGTGAAAGCTGTGGCCTTCTAGTTCAATTTTGCATAACACAATTTTATTTTAATTAAAAAAAGTTAAAAATAAATTAATAATTTTTTTTTAATTTTTCGTCTATTTAACTTTGTTTTTTTTCAGATCATACAACTTAGAAAATAATAGAAGACGGTTGCAGAGAGCGACAACTGACCTCTTTTCAGGGAAGTTCTTGTATTAATTTCTTTTATTGAATACTTTAAGGATAATGTCAGTTTTAAGTTTAGGGGTCTTCCTATATTTTGTTTTGATGTCTAAATTTATGTTGTGATTGTATATATATATATATATATATATATATATATATATATATGTTGTGGGTATATTCACTGCAAACCTTCACGAGATACAACTCGTCCACTTGGAGTAACCTTGGTGTTTAAAGACTTGTTACACATGCTAAGTGTAATCGTGTTTCCTACGAAAATTTTGTTGTATTGTTTTTAGGTAGCGTCTATTGGGTAATGAATTAATTGAATTTGAATATTTTTGGTCAATGATAAAAATTATATTTTAATTTAATAATTCGTAGAAAAAGGGATAAAAATTGCTTAGTCTGAATTTGTACTTTTTGTTAGCTTTTGTTTTGTTTGAGACCCTTTAATTCTTTTATGCACATATCCATTTGGTTGAGCTATTTTTAACTTTGAGGAAGTTTATATGTTAAATGCTTGTGGAAGATATTTATGAACGGTATATCTTGTTTGATCATAACTTAAAGTGCAAAATGAAGGAGAATACAATTTGGGGAAAATCTTGGCTAATGTGAAAAAAAAGTTAAAAGTTTTGAACCTTCCTCAGGTGAAAGAATGGATCATGTGAATGGTTAAGATGGAGCGTAAAACGAACTCACTCATAAACATATGCAATGAGATAGAGCGTAAAACACACTCGTTCAGTGGAAAGTGAGATGGAGTGATACGACCCCAAAATCAAGATTAATCTTCATCTCGATCTTATGAGTTATATAACATCTTGTACTAGCTTATTACCACTATTTACTAAAAATGTGGATAATTTAAAATTTCTCTTTTTATCTTTCCTTCGCTTCCTGAATCGCAACCTTTACGATTATATATTCCAGAATCATATTTATTTTATGCTTTATTTTATCAGAGTAAAGACGAGTATGTACTACTCAACCCATAATATGAACTCATTCTTATTTAATATCATCATTTACAGCTTTTCATTACAAAACAATCATCACACCATAACCAGAACGAATATTCTTTATTGAATATTTTAAAATTTTATATAGTAGCCAATTATACACATTGAAAACTGTCACCAAGGTTCCAAAATAATTTCTGATTACAGAAAATACATCCTCTCGTATGTTCTCCAAATCCTGTCATTTATATGGTATGAGATATCGCAGTGCATCCTTAACCTGAAAAAAAAATAAATTTTTTCAAGATTGAGCTCAACAACTTAGCAAATCTAATAATTTTCATGTTTCATATAGCACATATAATCATGCTCAGTTCATACATCAACCTTTCTAATATGTATAACATACGTGTTGCATTTCACATATCAAATATAAAGATTGAGTTCCTTAACTCAATCAACTTAGTCATAGTTTGACTTTTGAAATTCATAAACACATCATATGTAATTCAACAAACTCATGTAAATTTCATTCACATTGTGGTACAGATTACATACAATCAATATCAAGGTCATATAACGCATAAGAACTGAAAGACTTGCCTTGATCTTTGATATCAACAATAGATTAACAACTTATAGCTATCTTCACTTCACGTATCCTACACAACATATAATCACGCATATCAAATATTAGCCATATATTTCATGCACCTTAATTTACATTAACTTAATGTATTATCTTTACCTCGTTCATTAATTTCATTTAGAAATTTCTTTATCGATCTTCGTTTGACATAGTCATTCTATGTTCTAATATACTAGAAACCTTGTGTCTCATGTATTCTAATTTTAAAAACTTATACTCTTATGCCCTAAGATTCAGTCAAACATTAAACCCTTCCTGTCAACTTTGCAGCATGGCGCGATTGTGACGCCCCCAAATTCTGACCGCCACTTGGTCACTCGAATTCGGTTCGTTACGTTCTTATGGTAACACCATAATAACTAAAATAACACATTCACAACGAAAGATCTAATTTAGAATAATATACAATGATTTATTATAATTATTCCCCCAAGTCTCGCAATCTACAGTGCTTAATAGATTACATAATAATATCGAATAAAGACTTATTGCATAATCCTACTTAATCTTAAACATAGTCTGAAAATAGTTTTAATACAACATAATAGATTTAAACATAAAAGGGACAAGCTAGTCGGCAGCCTTGCCCTTGCCCTTGCCCTTGTCTTTCCCAGAGACACATCCATGTTCGCCTTAACTGAATGGTTTTAAATAAGCAAGAATGACCACAAATTGCCCAACAAGTAATATACAATAAGGGTAAGGAGTTTTATAACACAAGTTTGAAATATTAAAGTATCATCTCTAAGATAGTTCAGAGTTTCAAAATAATATCATGAATAATGAATATCCACAATTCTTGGAATAAGAATGATAATTCAATATAAATTAACAGATATATATAAATTCAAATAATAACAAGGTATCCAACTGGATAACAATTTATACTGAGCAGTTAAGGACTATTGAACATCTACTAGAAATATCAATATTAAACTGATAACCTAAAAGAATCAAGTACTATAGATGATCAGTCTACAATACTCTAAGTTATGCATAACACCACAATAATAATATACTCATGTGTCGGGGTTTCCAACAACATACATTCCCCTTACCTTAAGGGTTGTTCAACTTAGTTTTCAAGATTTCTGCACCAATCAATTGGTTTGTACAGTTTTATAAACATGCATATAATCTAGCCGAATCAAATGGCATAAATACTTTAACAATATTCAAGAACAGTAACAAGTTCACATGAATAGTAGTTTTCCTCAAGATTTTAACATAATAGCTCATTCAATAAGATAAGCTTACGATATTCGTCGAATAAAGTAATGCAAGAGTTAAAATACTTGCATAATAGTAAAGTAGGATTTGGATACTTGCCTTAAGCGTAGTTTATCCATGTTAAGAAATTCAACACTTTCAAATCCTATTTATAGCGTATTATTTGTTCAAGATTTTCATTAGCTAACACAACCTTTAATCAAGCTTGACATGATTCAAGTATGCATATATGGTACACAATCAGTTTATACGTCATCATAAGTTCAACCCACGTATCTTTGTTTTGATATTATGCAAACATCCTTTTGGACTTATCATTCGAAAGTCAAAATTAACCTTTATTTACATCACATAGCCTGCTTATTAACACATTACATAGCATATTAGTCATATATTACAAGTTAAAGTAATCATATAGGCATGCTTCAAACATCAGTTCAAAAATAGAAGTCGTTTATGACTACTGCACGGCACAGCTGCGCCCTATATGGTATTACATCCTATATTCAATTAATAATACGGGAAATTCTAGGGTATTACATCCTCCCCCCTTAAAAATTTCCATCCCGGAATTGCTACAAGCTTACACAAATAGATGGGGATAATCCCTCACCATCCTATCTTCTAACTCCCACATAGCTTCCTCGAAATCGTGGTTATGCCAAAGTACTTTTACAGAAGAAATAACTTTATTTCTCAAGGTTTGCTCTTTCCTATCAAGAATTTGGGCAGGAATCTCTTCGCACGCTAAGTTCTTCTCCACTTGAATGGGTTCATAAGAAATCTCATGCTTGTAGTTAGACTTGTACGGATGCAACATGGATATGTGAAACACGTTATGGATGTGCTCCAACTCAGGTGGTAGTGCAACTTTGTATGCTACATCGCCCACTCGCTTTAGTACCTCGAACGGTCCTATGAATCTTGGACTCAGTTTCCCTTTCTTGCCGAAACAGATCTTTCCCTTTCTTGCCGAAACGGATCTCGGTCTTGCCGATGCAAATCTGCATACTTTTTCTGGTGATCTTAAGCTGCAACTAGTCTAGCCCTTATTATTATACGTACGTTATTAGTTTCTGGATAAAATAATTCTTAAACTTGTTTTATTGAATTCTTATATTATTGTCATCATCCTCATGTTTATGTTTTGTTGAAAGTCATCTGTGGCCTGTAGTGCATAGATGGACTTGGTATGATTATGACCAGGGATTATTCGGTATAATCATAGCCGTAATGTTATAAATGATGTGGTAAAAGTCCTCATTGGCCCATAGTGCATTGATGGATAGTTGTTAGCATGATCATGACCATTAATGAATAGACAAATATCCTTGGCCCGTCCATTAATGAATACACAAATATGCATGGATAATTTGTGGTCGTGATACTAAAGAATATCCTTGGCCGTAGTGCAGGGGCGATTCAATGATGTGGATTATTTATTAAGTTGAGTCTCAGCGATAAAAGTGATGAAAAACCTTTTAAATCATAGAAGATAGTATATTTTATTCTCTACTTGAATCTTTTAATGGATTATTTGTTCCGCTGCAGTTAAACTTGATGTCTATTGTATTTTATCATTTTAACATTGTTGAAGGCTAATGATAATTTATTCTGCATTATCTTAGTCATAATATTTCTTACTGGGCTAGTTGAGCTTACCCTTTCTTTCACTGTCCTCTTCGGGAAATGAGAATATAGTTGGGACAAGTCGGGGAACTAAGTGATGGTCCAGATAGATGGCTATAGTAGTCCTCACTATTATGTAAAATAGTGTGATAATAATTATAATAAGGACTTTATTTGAGTTTGTATACTCTCTACGAGACATTATCCGTGTTGAAACTCTCAGCTGCGTTTTATCGTACTGTATCAAAGAAGTTTGTATTTAAATTTTGTACCATGTATTTGGCGACTCAAGATGAGTAATGTATACCTATTTTGGGGGCGTCACAGAATCTAACTTATTCAAGTATTTTAAAGTGGTTCAAAAGGAGAGAAATGAAACTAGGTTTCTAGAAATCTAGAAAACCCTAGTTTTCGCTTCCTTTGAACAAATGGTATATTAAATCTAGAATTTCTTTTCATGATCCGTTGAAGAGTGGTGCTAGATATATATGTTAACTAGTTAGCCCAAGTGGTAGAACATGAAAATCACGTGTTTAACAGTCGTGGTATGGGTTTTGTTCAAAATAGTCCATGTAACGAACAAGAAGCTTTAAAAAGCTTTCTTGCCAGTCTGCCACGGGGGCAGTTTCGTCCCCTTAATGTGCTTTAAAAATTCAAGGAAAATTTGGGGAGGTAATATCAGAGGTTAGATAGCTCCTGTAGAAATTGGAGAATTGTTGGCCATACGGTTTAAGAGTTATGAATTTTACGGTCGGGAACTACTTTTAAAATGTTTATCAAATAACTCTCTGTGTATTGATCCAAAAATTATGAAATCTTTACTGGACGTACATGTTTATAACTAGAGCCTATCCTGAAAATTTTAGAATTGTTGAAGTTAATTTCTATTTATGAAAAATCGAGCAATATTTGGACATTATGGACTATTTAAATATATTAAATGAATTTTAAAAATTTCTAAAAAATTTTATTTTCATGATAGGATTATATGTAGCTACTGTCCAGAAAAGAAATGGTTTTTGAGTTGTTTTTCTATTTTTCATATAAATGATGTTATATGGTTAAATGAATTTAATTAATTATATGATGTCAAAATTGTGAAAAATATGATTTCATGACTTGAGGTCCTTAAGTATGACTGATACAGATTTGTGGTGAGGATTTCGGTCAGTAGTGAAGAGTGACTTTGTGTATGGTGTTTTAAAAAGGTTTCAATGAATTAATTGGTGAAAGAAAAAGTAATTAAATAAATTATTTATTAATTCAATAAATGATTTAAAATATCTTTATATGACTAATGATATTAGATTAAAATATTATTGGTAGTATTAGACTTAAATGTTATTAAAATTTAATAACATTAGTTTGAAATATTATTATTTAATAATAATATTAAACGGGAGATTTAAATAAGAGAAATTACTTTATTTTAATCGTAGTCGTTGAAATTGGTAGGGAATGAACTATATTATGTTTGTATTAGATTGAATTGCGAAGTCAGGGTACTGAAATGGATTCAGGGTTACTGAAATGATTTCAGTTTACTATAACTGATTTTGGTATGCTGAAATGATGATTTCAGGATACTGAAATATATTTTGGTTTACTGAAATGATATTTCAGTTTACTGACATGCTATCTAGCTTATTAAGCGGGCATATAAAAGGGATAACTTATAAGTATAAGTTATGATGTGATTAAAAGACTATCAAAGTATAACAATAACATTAAGACTTAAATGTTATGTCTAATACTTAACTATATGTTTACATGTTAGACACTTTAATATAAGATGATAAGATTACAAGTGAGTTATGTTATGACTAATCGAAAGATCAATTATAGGGCTTTTCTCTAAAGAAATTAAAGTAAATTGCTTAGCAGTAGACCGCGATTGAGGCAAGTTCTCTAACTCAAACTTGAGTTATTAATTTCAAAACATGTTAGTGAATAATTATTGTTGATTATTCACATCTATATTGATTGTTGATACTCGCACTCGGTGCAATTAAATTCATGTTCTAATATTATTGAACTGTGAATTAGTTAAAGTTCTTTTATTCATGAACTGTTTAAGATATGGATTTATGCTCTTTGTATCAGCTAGATCAAGTATGTTAAATTTGTTAAATCAAATAAGTTGTTAAAAGATGTTCTTCACCAATTGACTTGGTAAGGACTCCAGACTTAGAAATAGAACAATTTTATTAAAGCATTATTGAAAAACAATTATTTCTCGTATATTAAGTGTTTATGCATAATACACCGGGTATAAAAGGTTGATCCCCTTGATTACCAAAACTTATTAAAAGGACCAGTTTAAACACTGACAACCTTAGCATATGTTCATGGTCACTCTGACCACTCAGCATCTGTTATTCAATTATTCGAATATTCAGTTATCAAGACTTAATTCATGTTCTTTCACAATTGATTTCTATTGTTGAACATTGAATGATAAATTCCTTGCTAATCATGATATATCTTCTTTGTACTTAAACTTGCTAAGCAAATTTGTTGCTTACCCTAGCTATATCATGACATTTATTTCAGCTACGCCGGAGACGTCCAAGAAGGACAAAGGCAAAGGAAAAGTGCAGGAATGGATAATAAGAATTTATTATATTATATTATCTACATTGTAAATGTAAACCTTTTGAATTAATAAGAGTAACTAAATTAAGGTATATATAAGTTAAGGTTAATAGACCTTGGGATAATGTTGGAAGACTTTATTATAATGAACAATGTATGTTTATTATTCCGCAATAGTTTATAGAATGCTTATGATAATGTTGGATCGTGAGAACCAAACCCGAGGTTTGAGAACCCGGATTCGGGGGCGTCACACCCCATCCGAATCCCTGCCTCCTTACGGTGAGCAATTTTCACCTCCATCTCCTGCATCACTAGTTGCCTCTCAAGAGTCCCAGTTTCTAGTTCCTCGACTCTACATCCTAATTCCAAAATTTGTCCTTCATACTCTACTAACATCTGATCCTCGTCCATAGGCTCCTCCTCCGGATCAGACTCCTCAAGTAGAGGCACCATCTTCTCATCCACATCCTCATCATCATCATCAATAGGGGCAACTACCGATATAGGCTCCGCTATCAAGTGTGACGTCCCCAAAACAGGTATACATCACCCATCTTGAGTCGCCAAATACATGGTGCAAAATTTAAATACAAACTTCTTTGATACAGTACGACAAAACATAGCTGAGAATTTCAACACGGATAATGTCTCGTAGAGAGTATACAAACTCAAATAAAGTCCTTATTACAATTATTATCACACTATTTTACATAATAGTGAGGACTACTATAGCCATCTATCTGGACCATCACTTCGTTCCCTGACTTGTCCCAGCTATATTCTCATTTCCTGAATATGACAATGAAAGAAAGGGTTAGCTCAACTAGCCCAGTAAAAAATATTATGACAAAGATAATGCAGAATAATTATCATTAGCCTTCAACAATGTTAAACTGATAAAATACAACAAATATCAAGTTTAACTGCAGTGGAACAAACAATCCATTAGAAGAGTCAAGTAGAGAATAAAATCTACTATCTTCTATGATTTAAAAGGTTTTTCATCACTTTTATTGCTGATACTCAGCTTACTAAATAAACCACATCATCCCTGTACTACGGCCAAGAATATTCATTAGTATCACAACCACAAATTATTCATGCACTATGGGCCAAGGATATTCGTGTATTCATCAATGGTCATGATCATGCTAACAACTATCCATCAATGCACTACGGGCCAATAAGGACTTTTACCACATCATTTGTAATATTACGGTCATGATTATATCGAATAATCTCTGGGCATGATCATACCAAGTCCATCTATGCACTACAGGCCACAGATGACTTTCAACAAAATATAAACATGAGGATGATGACAATGATATAAGAATTCAATAAAACAAGTTCAAGAATTATTTTATACAGGAATCAATAACGTCCAAATTGTCAACATGATACTTCTTTATGGATTAAAATTCAAGAATGCTTCAGAAGAATATTTCCATGAAAGATACTGGTTGAAGCGCAAATATCATGGATATTCCACTAATTTCATGGAGTATAGAAGTCAAAACTTTAACCAACTAAGTATAATAACGAATGGAATAACAAAAGAAATCACCAGGCATGCGATAGACCACACAGACAGGTTATTCCAACAGAATAATAAAGAACGGAACCAGGTCATGCGTAAACGCACAGATAGGATGTTCCAACAAAATAATAAAGAATGGAACCAGGTCATGCGTAAACCACACAGACAGGATATTCCAACAGAATAATAAATAACGGAACCAGGTCATGTGTAAACACACAGACATGATGTCCCAACAGAATAATAAAGAATGGAATAACAGAAGAATTTCACCATGTATGCGGTACTTGGCATAGACAGGTTATTCCAACATAATGTTAAAGAATGGAATAACAGAATAATTTCACCAAGTATAGGGTAGCTCGCGTATACAGGTTATTCCAACAGAATAATAAAGAATGGAATAACATAAGTTCTCTTCATGAATAAGAAAGAAATAATACCCCTTACCTTAGAAAAACTGGATACTGAAATAGTGAGGTAACAGACTTCTCTTCTTCTTTCTCTCTATAATAAATGCTTTTATGAGACTTAGTGAATTGGTGAGAAATAAAGGAAGAATGAGCTTCTATTTATAGGAAACTATAGTTTCGATAATTACATGTTTTGGGGCTCAAAATATTACAGTATAATACCTTCTTCTTTTTCTTCATTTTTAATTTAGTCCTGCAAGTATTATCAAACTTGCACCACTTCCCCTAATAGTAAATCATGTGACTTAATAGTTCATTCATGTGACTTGATAGTATAATCATGTGAAAAAACTAATTACAGTATAGTACATCCATCTATACCTCCATTTTTAACTTAATCATGCAAGTATTATCAATCTTGCACCACCTCCCCTAATAGTATATGAATGTGAAACAATAGTACACATATGTGAACAAATAGTTATGAGCATGTGAAATAATAGCAATTAATTGCTCATTTATCCGATAATTTACCCAATTTATCAATATAACCCCCAGACATCAATTATCATCGGAATAGATATCGATTTCCACTAACACTAATAATCCTAACACAATGGAACTATCAAATATATATTTAATCAACACGAACTTATTCATCATTAATATTATAACTCATAATATTTAACAACCAGGTCGTTCCCAGGAAAGAGGGGGCTTTCCGATAAGGATTTCTCCTTATTGGTGTGCAATTAGGTGACCAACCCTCTCCTTGATAGAACTTCTATACAATTGTCAATATTGTAAATAATAATATGAATAACTTTATCGTCTCAATTATTGATTTAATAATATAAAATATTATGCAGATGATATTATGACAATAATTGAATCAATAATATGAGAGATATGATGTAGTAATTACTGTACCAATAACTGAGTGACTTATTACGTAAGCATCAATAGTCAATACCGTGTGTTACTATGCAACCACGCGTATTACTGTACTTTTACTACCGGGTAGTTCAACAGTTTTAACGGTAACACTTTCGCCGTTATTTTTATAAAAAGATAATTCTGTCATTTTCTAACTACGACAATACTTCTGTTGTAGGGTCCACCAATGATTGTGCCATCATACGAATATTCCTGTTAAAACGAATATTCCCCAACCAATCGAATATTATATAACCACTTGCTTACTTTGCAAAACTTACAAATAATACACACAACTATAACATTATATCATATCCACACCATAATATTCAAAAATATATTTCGAGAAAATTTAATCTTTATTTATAAAAGTTGGGGTCTTACATCAAGGGTGCCTCATAGACTACGTGGATATAACGCGGCTCCTCCTCAACTACTCGGCTAGGTCCTCCCATGGTAGTCATCGTATAATCACTAACATAAGACAAGACAAGCAACAAATCTATCAGAATGTTAAATAAACATAAGTTCATTGTATAGAATGAAGTTACATTTCATAACACACTAAGTCGCTCATAGAAAACTCTACATGAGATGTATCCCCTTCCTAACTTCTAAGTTTTCTTAAGTTATAATCTAAGGACTTTCGTTCCTAAGGTTTATAATTATAGCTTTGATACCAACCTGTGACGCTCCCAAATTCTGATCGCCACTTAGTGTGTTGCCCCCAAAATATGTATACATCACCTATTCTGAGTCGTCAAATACATGGTACAGAATACAAATACAACTTAATTATATAACTGTCGTGTAAAGTACGACAAAACATAAGCTGTGAGTTTTAATACAAATATTATCGTCTAGACAATATTCAAACTCAAATTCAATATTATTACATTTATTTTCCACTATTTCACTGAATAGTGAGGACTACTAATGCTATCATCTGGTCCATCACTTCGTTCCCGACTAGTCCCTGCTACGTTCTCATTTCCTGAAGAGAACAATAAAAGTAAAAGGGTGAGCTCAACTAGCCCAGTAGGAAATATTATGACTAAGATAATGCAGAATATATTATCGTTAGCCTTCAACAGTGTTAAACTTATACAATATAACAACCATCAAGTTTAACTGCAGCGGAATAAGCAATCCATTAAAAGAGTCAAGTAGAGAATAAAATATACTATCTTTTATGATTTAAAATGTTTTTCATCACTTTTATCGCTGGGACTCAGCTTAATAAATAATCCACATCATCGAATCACCCCTGCACTACGGCCAAGGATATTCTTTAGTATCACGACCACAATTATCCATGCATTACGGGCCAAGAATATTTGTGTATTTAATAATGGTCAAGATCATGCCAACAACTGTCCATCAATGCACTTATGGGCTAATGAGAACTTTTACCATATCATTTGTAACATTACGGTCATGATTACACCGAATAATCCCTGGTCATAATCATACCAAGTCCATCTATGCACTATAGGCCACAGATGACTTTCAACAAAATATAAACATGAGGATGATGACAATGATATAAGAGTTCAATAAAACAAGTTCAAGAATTATTTTATCCAGGAACTAATAACGTCCAAATTGTCAACATGATACTGTTTTGTAGAGTAAAATTCAAAAATGCTCAGAAGAATATTTTCATGAAAAGATACAGGATGAAGCGCAAATATCAAGGATATTCCACTAATTTCATGGAGTATAGAAGTCAAAACTTTAACAAACTGAGTATAATAAGGAATGGAATAATAAAAGAAATCACCAGGCATGCGATAGACCGCACATGCAGGTTATTCCAATAGAATAATAAATAACAGAATCAGGTCCGGCGTAAAACACACAGACAGAATATTCCAACAGAATAATAAAGACGGAATCAGATCCGACGTAAAACGCACAGACATGATATTCCAACAGAATAATAAAGACGGAATCATATCCGGCGTAGAACGCATAGACACGATATTCTAACAGAATAATAAAGAAGGAATCAGGTCCAGCGTAAAACTGCACAGACAGGATATTCCAACAAAATAATAAAGACGGAACCAGGTCCAGCGTAGAACGCACAGACAGGATGTTCCAACAGAATGATAAAGAATGGAACAACAGAAGAATTTCACCAAGTATGCGAAAGAAATAATAAATAATGGAACTAATAGAAGTTCTCTTCATAGATAAGAAAGAAATAATACTCCCTACCTTTAGAAAAACTGGATACTAGAATAGTGAAGGTAGCAGACTTCTCTTCTTCTTTCTATAATTTCTCTCTATAATAATAGCTCTAAAGCTTTTGTGAATTAGTGAGAAATGAAGGCAGAATGAGATTCTATTTATAGAAAAATATAGTTTCGATAATTGCACGTTTTGGGACTCAAAAAATTTCAGTACAATACCTCCAACTTTTCATTTTATTTTTAATTTAGTCATGGAAGTATTATCAAACTTGCACCACCTCTCCTAATAGTAAATAATGTAATTCAATAGTAAATTATGTGAATCAATAGTTCTAGACATGTGAAAATACGAATTACAGTATAGTACCTCCATCTATACCTCTATTTTTAACTTAGTCATGCAAGTATTATCAATCTTGCACCAACTCCCCTAATAGTAACAAGAATGTGAAATAATAGTATACACATGTGAACAAATAGTTATAATCATGTGAAATAATAGCAATCAATTGCTCATTTATCTAGTTAAATACCCGATTGTTCAATATAACCTCCAGACATCAATTATTATCGAAATAATTATCGATTTTCACTAACATAAATAATTCCAACACAATGAAACCATTTTTATCAAAAATATAAATTTTGAAATTTTGAAGTTTGACTTTTCCCGAAAAAGGCAACTGTTGACTTTTTGACCAAATAGTGAATTCCGAAAAATTTGTGTTTATAGACTATTTTTACTAATTTTATTATTTCGGACTCAAATATTACGTCCGCGTCTCCAAATTCAACTCCGAACACAACTTCAATTTTAATAACATTTATCATTAATATTATAACTCGCAATATATATCAACCAGGTCGTTCCCAGGAAAGAGGGGGCTTTCCAATAAGGATTTCTCCCTATTGGCGCGCAATTAGGTGACCAAACCTCTTCTTGACAGAACTTCTAGACATTGTAAATATTTCAATTTAATAATATGAATAACTTTGTCGTCTCAATTATTGATTTAATAAAATAACATATTATGCAGATGATACTATGACAATAATTGAATCAATAATATGAGAGATATGATGTAGCAATTACTGTAGGCAATAACTGAGTATAACTGAGTGACTTCTCACTGTAAGCATCAATATTCAATATCGTGTGCTACTATGCAACCACGCGTATTACTGTATTTTTACTACCGGGTAGTTCAACAGTTAACGATAAAACTTCCGCCGTTATTTTCATAAAGTATTTTTGTCGTTTTTCTCAATCCGACAATAATTTCGTTGTGGGGGGTCCACCAATGATTGTGCCATAGTACGAATATTCCATGTTAAAATGAATATTCCCCGACCAATCGAATATTATATAACAACTTGCGTACTTTGCAAAATTTGTAAATATTACCCACAACTATAACATTATATCAAATCCACACCATAATATCAAAAATATATTTCGAGAAAATTTAATCTTTATTCAAAAAGTTGGGGTCTTACACTTAGTCACTCGAATTTGGTTCGTCGCGTTCTCATTGTAACACCATAATAACTAAAATCACATATTCACAGCGAAAGATCTAATTTAGAATAATATACAATGATTTATTATAATTATTCCCCCAAGTCTCGCAACCTACAGTGCTTAATAGATTACATAATAATATCGAATAAAGACTTATTATGTAATCCTACTTAAGCTTAAACATAGTCTAAAAATAGTCTTAATACAACATAATAGATTTAAACATAAAAGGGACAAGCTAGTCGATAGCCTTGCCCTTGTCTTTCCAAGAGACACCTCTATGTTCTGCCTTAACTGAAAGGTTTTAAATAAGCAAGAATGAGCACAAATTTCCCAGCAAGTAATATACAACAAGGGTAAGGAGTTTTATAACACGAGTTTAAAATATCAAAGTATCATCTCTAAGATAGTTCAGAGTTTCAAAATAATATCATGAATAATGAATATCCACAATTCTTGGAATAAGAATGATAATTCAATATAAATTAACATAAATATATGAATTCAAATACTAACAAGGTATCCAACTGGATAACAATTTATACTGAGCAGTCACTAAGGACTATTGAACATCTACTAGAATTACCAATATTAAACTGATAACCCAAAAGAATCAAGTACTATAGATGATCAGTCTACAATACTCTAAGTTATGCATAACACCACAGTAATAATATACTCATGTGTCAGGGTTTCCAACAACATGCATTCCCCTTACCTTAAGGGTTGTTCAACTCAGTTTTCAAAATTTCCTCACCAATCAATTGGTTTGGACAGTTTTATTAACATGCATATAATCTAGTAGAATCAAATGGCATAGATACTTTACCAATTTTCAAGAACAGTACTAAGTTCACATGAATTGTAGTTTTCCTTAAGAGTTTAACATAATAGCTCATTCAATGAGATAAGCTTACAATATTCATCGAATAAAGTAATGCAAGAGTTAGAATACTTACATAATGTAAAGTAGGGTTCGGATACTTACCTTAAGCGTAGTTTACCAACGTTAAGAAATTCAACACTTTCGAATTCTATTTATAGCGTATTATATGTTCAAGATGTTCATTAGCTAACAAAATCTTTAATCAAGATTGACATGATTCAAGTATGCATATATGGTATAAAATTAGTTTATACGTCATCACAAGTTCAACCCACGCATCTTTGTTTTGATATTATGCAAACATCCTTTTGGACTTATCATTCGAAAGTCGAGATTAACCTTTATTTATATCACATAGTCTGCTTCTTAACACATTACATAGCATATTAGTCATATATTACAAGTTAAAGTAATCATATAGGCATGCTTCAAACATCAGTTCAAAAATAGAAGTCGTTTATGACTGCTGCACGGCGCAGCTTGCGCCCTGTCTAGGCTTAAGGATGGCGCAACTGCGTTGTCCCCTGGCCAGACTAGAGCTGAGCTATAGCCTTTCAGTTTATACCCAATCTCTACACATATATGTACTAGTACTATATCATATCTACATGTTAGACGTGCTCACATAATCACATAACCGTTCTTGCGTTCATTTGTATAAGTTTAAACTTACATCTTACATGGCATTCAAACAAAACATTATCAAGCAGTTACCATGACTCATTACTTTGCTATATACCCACACAGAGATTTCAAATTCTATTAATGCATATACTGTAGCATTCATATTGCTTGTTCATAGCTATTATTGTTTAAAGCTTGGAATCATGCTTTAAACTCATGTTTATTTTGAAATCATCATGTTCCATACATATAAATCATACCTAGAGATAACATGACATCTTATCTCATTTAGCATCTAGATATTAATGTGATGCAACTAGATTTTGAAAATATGTTCAAGTTTGCTTTTGAAACCATTTTAGGCTTGAACTATGCAATCTAACACACATAAGACAACTTCAAAACTCCAAACATATGTAGTCAAGTTATGGTAACATGCTCACAGGGTCAGAATATAAACTATGTAGTAATCTTGCATGTTAGCTCACTAAGGCTAAGAGTTTTCTTGAAAACATCTTTAACACAAGGCTTAACAAGTTTGGTCATGATCAAAGGAACTATGTACACTATAACATGCTCATCTATGTGTAAAATCAGTCATGTATAGCTTACTAGGTTCATAATTTGTAGAACATGATCTCTAACATAGTTTATTTTCAAAACTTAACATCCAAATCTCCATCTAACCATATACTTTTGTTAATCATGCAAATCTATTAAAACATGCTCAGCTTAGATTAATATACTTATACATACACATTACACATGCTTGCATGCTAGTTTAAGCCGAAATGATTTCCTAACATTGATCAGATTTGAAAACAGACAACCCAACTGATCTCAGGAACTAGCGTAGCTGCACTGCGCCTCAGTGTTAATACGGCGTAGTTGCGCTATGTCTGGTTCGAACCAGGAACAATTGGCGTCGGCAACTGTTTAGCCCAAACACAGAAATTACTCATGAATTCATTCCTAAACACTCATGTATCAGTTTAAACATGCCTATAAGGTCATATAACAACTATATGAACATTACCCACCCTCATTAACATCCAATTCTACAAAATCAAAATTTTGAATTTCAAGAACTCAAGAACTCTGTTTACAGAACTTGAAAATAGAAAGCTATGAATGGAATTATACCTTTTAATTGTGAAAGAAACTTGCTCCCAATGAACTCTCAAGCTCTTAGAACACTTGTATGCTCTCAACCTCCTACTTAGAAATTCTCAGACAACTCCAAGCCACACCTTTGAGATTTTAGTCTTCTATTTAAAGGAGGAAAGTGGACTGGAAATTGGTGTTGCACAAAACTTGAATCCATGGTGCAATGAAATGAAACAATGGTTGCTCAAGGGTTGGCCAACCACCCAAAACTCAACCATCATCACCTACAACTAGCCTTTTGGAAAAATACGTATTATAGCTTTGAGTTACTATTCATGTACTTGGTGACATTCATTTTGGGACAAAAGGAAACTCTCAGCAACAAGCTTAACATCAATCTCATTTAGTTACTTTGTTATCCAAGAATGATTTTAATGTCCAAGTGTCACTATATTAGGGAAATTTAGGGTTATTTATACATCCACATCATATAGTCCATGTACATTAAATACACGCAATAAAATAATGCAGTCATGTATTATTATCCAGATAGTTCCATGATTATCTCTACCACTTCATATAACCATATAATAACCTTATTATATTAATAACTTATTTATTTATGTTAACTAAATAACTTATTCATTTCCTTGATTAATTACCTCTAATATAATTTAATCCATTTCTTATTGATGAAATTATGGATTTTCATAAGCATTGATTATCGATAAAATTCTTATTATATTGCAAATAATAATAATCATATATTATTAATTAATTACAAAGTAATCAATATTCTATCACAATTAATTAATATTAATTAATGGTTTAACAATTCCGTTATCGGACATAACATACTTTATTTCATGGTTTATCAATGTCACACATATCACATAATTGTTCCATTTAATTTCTAAAGTGGAAAAATTAGTTTTCTCCAACTAACTACTGGCGCAGCTGTGCCAGTTTGTACTGCTGGGACGACGCAACTACGCCGTACCCTAACAGTGCCAAGACTGACTTAGCTTTAGCCCGTGTCAATTTTCATTGTTAAACTCATTTTATACAACATGAATAGATGTCCACAAAAGTGTTACTACAGGTCTACGAGCATATTGATTACTTATGTGAAATCACATTATTTACACGATTAATCTTCCTAATTCTCGTTTTAATTTGTTTAATAGATTTCCTCGTTTCACAATATGCCACACAAGGCATTTCATAATCCTCATTGTCAAATCACACTTCTAAATACGCATTGATCTAGCACGAATCAATTGCATTAACCAACTCATAAAATAATAACACTTATATTCACATAAATATTATTTCTATTAATATATTTATTTAATAATACGTGGAAATTCTCGGGTATTACAGCGGTCGCGCTGCATTTATGCCTGAGGAGTGGCGCAGCCGCGCTACTCTTTATTAAACCCAAAATTAAATTCCTTAATCTCCAGTTCAACATACAATATATTAGAACCCTCTTTAGCATTATATATTATATACCACAATGTTAATAAAGTTCATCCTAGCTTTAATACTTACTTTACTTATACCAAGTTGACTTTTAAAAACAACATGATTTTCATCTGATTTCTTATATGAAATCATACTAAAACAATCTATTTTATGCTTAGCCAATATAGAAACCATTTAGGATCCATTTTTAAACATAACTAAACCTCAGTTCACATATCCAACTTTAGTTGAACACATTAAAAATTTATTTATTTAAAACAATATGTCTTTTTACATGAAAACTTATACTAAAGCATACTAAAGTAAGCCAATTCTTTCATGGCTATTGTAACACCCCCAAAATTTATACAATAATATTCTTCTTCTCGATCATTAACAATATAACTTTAATCTATCTTTACATCATTATTCGATATTAAAATCACTAAAAATGCGGAATATTTAAAACTTTTATATATTTTCTTCTTTATTGCCCTAAATCGCAACTTTTACATTACATCTCTTCGATTCAAATTTATATCATGAATCGTTACAACAAAATGACTAAACAAAGTCTTACATCATAAATAGATATCCATATACACCGGATAGATCAACTTACAATTCAACAACATGTTACATTCGAAATATTAAATACATTTCCCATAAAACATAAGTAATCTTCGTGAATATGGATCTTTATAAATCACGTAGCACATATCCTTACTTTAAATCTTTAACCTGCAAAAATGATTATTTGCAAGGTTGAGCTCGACATCCCAGCAAAATCTAACAGTTTTCATGCATCACATAATAACATACTCAACATATATCTCATAAACATTAGACTAACACAACATACATGCTGCATTACATATAACATGTATAAAGATTGAGTTCCTTACTCAATCAAGTATTCATTATTCAATCAACGTATTCATAAATTGACTTTAACGTTTCATACTTTCAATATATATAGAACACATCATGCTCTTTGCAACAAATATTTATAACAGTTCATCATCAAGTTCACATAACAAATAGGAACTGAAAGACTTGCCTTGATCGTTGTTTACCAATAACAGTTTAACAACTTACAGTTATCTGCACTTCACGTGCCCTACACAATTATATAATCATACACATCAACTATTAGTCACATAACAACACATAGTAATTGTAATATTAACTCTACTCCACATCTCATAATCTTTCCTATTAATTAGCACACAATGTTCAATTAGATTGTGTTAACTTTTTGACTTATGTAATATTCGAAGTTCATTCAAGTGTTTAAATATTTCTAGGAATCATTATTGGTTTTATATTAAACCCATTTCATATTTTATAATATCCATTTCATTTGACTTAAAACACTTTTTACGTTCATTAACACTTATCACGGCGTTTCGACGTTTATTCGTCATACGCCCGATTTGCCTCTCTTGTGTATGCTTATTATGCTTCTATAATTTATCTAATACATCATTATATTAATGTTAAGCATCATTATATTTATTAACATTCATGTTTTATAACTTAGAACAACGTCTTTTATCATCAAGAGCACTACACTAGCATACGTGCATGCCCGACGCCCTCCGATTGCCTCCGAAAACACAACAATCCTAAAGATGACCATTTTGACCATTGATCCTGACATCAAATTGAAAACCTTAAAGAACAAAAGTTGTAGGTCTACTCGTTCTTGTTCTGGATCATCTTCAATCTCCTCAAACGGTGTTCGTATGAAAACGTTATGCCCATTTTAGTAAAACATGTTCTGGCAGATTTTTTCCCAGCAATTGTAAGTCAGACCACCCCCGCCGGGGCGGGGGTCTTGCCCAATAAATAGCCTACCAGGGAGGGCCTAGCTACTGTAAGTGGGAAATTGCATGCCCTGCTACGAGCTAACAAGCCAAACTACTTTCTAACCTTCATAATTTGAGTTATACATGTCCAAATTAGTCCGTCTTCGATTCTATGGATTCGTAATTCATAGAACTACAACATACTATAATACCCATCAACTAACATAATCATTAACTAATCCAAATATGAATCTATAACTTATGTTCATGCAAATGTTCATGTTTTGGACAATTTAGCGAAATCATTCACTACGAATTCGTTTCTAAACCAAATCAAGTAATTCTAATTGTGATAACTCATATTCTTAACATACTAACATAATACATGATCAATTTCCATAATAAATCATAACCAAAAATCAATTTGATAGTTTCAAAAGCCATTTTTCAAAAATAATTCGCAGAAAATCATTATGAACAAAATTCCTCTTGTTTATCAAAATTACATGGATTGAATTGCTAGAACAACCATATAACTCATAATTCATTATGTTCATCATATCTTTATGAATTGAAACTTTTGAACAACTATAAAACTCTAAAACTATGAAAACATAGAAGAACATGATTTTAAAACTTGTTTTTACAACACTTGTATTGTGAAAATCCTTTCATGGCATACAATCACATATGAAAACATATGAACACCGTATATACATATAAATACATAATCATGAAAACCTAATTTTACAAAAACTAAAAACATAATATCTTAATTTAGTATAAGGGTTAGTTTGATACCTTTCTAGGTTGAATAGGAGAAAATATGGAGATGATGAAAGCTTTTCTTTTGTTTTCTCAAGGTTTCCCCTTCTTCTTCTTCTTCTTCCCCTTCTTCTTCCTCTTCTTCTTCTCTATATTCTCTCTTCTTCTCCTCTGTATTCTCTCTTCTTCTCTTTGATCTTAGTTTAGACTTAGTTTATAAAACTAACGTAAGTTAGTGTATATACAATATACATATAACACATATAATTATAGAATATGTAACTCCCAATATAATTACATATACTAATTATCAATTTAATATATAAGTTACAAAAATTAGAATTTTAAAAGCCCTAAGAATTGTTTGGCAAAACCATATTAAAATAATGACTTAATTATTCCTTAAGCCTTGTTTGGCAAAACAAGATTAAAACTACTTTAATTTATTTTAATAACCACTTATAATAAAGTTATTTGTCACACTTCTTTTAATTAAGTTTTCATACTTAATCTAATTAATACCAATAACAATTTATCAATTAAACCATTAAATCACAAAACTCAATACAAATAATTACCCATCAAAATGAAATATCAATATAATAATTCATTTAATCAATATAAACTCTCTAATTTAATTATTAAATTAAATTAGAACATTATCATATAATTATTAATTTCTTTAACTCATTAATTATTTATTAAACAAATAATTAACCAAATCAAATCAAATCAATTAAACAAATATTTATTCAACGATAAACGCATCCATTAAATATTTATATAATTCAATAAATATTTAAATATTATAATTAAAAAATCTGGATTGTTACAGCTATCCTAGACATCATGAAAGACACATATTAGATTCTAAAGGACTCTGGCACATATGCTCAAAAACTATGAACTTAAAGAACTCATCTTGGAATGACTGCAGAACAACGCAGTCGCGCTAGTCTTTAACCTTGGAAGTGGCACAGCTGCGCTATTTCGGCAAAAACTAATTCTTCCTTTGTTCTTTTGCAGAACTTCCACTTCAATGCTCAAACATATCATAATTCTTATATTATACAATTTACATACTCAGGTACTTCCCTAAAATTTTGGTTGAATTAAAAACCAAATTAGATAAACTAGAAATTCTATAATTTTCAAAAGAATTCTTCTCTTTGGCAATATACCAAACAATACATGGGCATGATTAAAATGGTTAAGTATTATAACTTCATTGATTACCCTACATCCCATATTTTAATAGAAATATGATCACAACAAAACAAACCAACCATTTTCTTCCTATCAATTAATGAAAGTCATCAATTCCTTGATTTCTTAGCTTACAAACATAAGACATGAAAATAACCTTTTGTTTGATATCCTTGGACTTGGTTGTTTATTATAACTTCTAAAATCCTTCTTCCTGCAATCCCTGATAAGTGGGTAATATACCCATGATTTAGGTATTTCTAGATTTAATATTTTGCATGTTTTAAAGTATTTTAGGGTATACTACTGTTTATTTTGAATTTTATAGGTTAATGTAGAAGAATGGCAAAATGGGAGTTTCTAGCAAGATGAAGGAAAAAATTGTCATTTGGAAACCCGGGTCAGCGCGCGAGGCGTTCAAACATGAAGGAATCCCATTGTCGGGGCGCTGGGAGCCAATCCTGGTTACTCGAATTCTGGTGCAAGGAAAGGAAAGAAAAACAGATTTCTACTTTGAATAGGATTTCAATGAAGGCTGACCTAGACATTACCAAAAGCTATAAATAGGGAGGATATTATTGATCAAAGACACACATATTTTGAGACAGAGACTGGAGATTAGACTTGGAGATTGCAGAGGAGCACAAAATGATTTCATATTGGATTGAAGACTGGAGACTTTACTGAGTTTTTATTCTTCTACTCTCGTTTGTAATTTAATTGTGGTGTTTTTTATAGGATTTTTTATTTCAATTTTCAATATAGACTAACTTTTTAATTAAGGCTATAATTGAAGCATTTATGCTTATGAATTGATTACTCTAATTATTCTACTTATTTGTTCAAATTGACTTATCTATCATATTTTGTGCTTATTATTTAATTATCAGGCCAATAATTACCATGTTACACTAGATGAATTCGGGAGATGAAATATAGGGTAAGAACTGAATATAATGGCATGTATTCTTAGTTATTTGCATGAGATAAATAATAAGGGTTGTGAATTAAATAGGAATATATGTAAGACCCCAACTTTTATAAATAAAGATTAAATTTTCTCGAAATATAGTTTTAGATATTATGGTGTGGATATGATATAATGTTATAGTTGTGGGTATTATTTACAAGTTTTGCAAAATATGCAAGTGGTTATATAATATTCGATTGGTCGGGGTATATTCGTTTTAACAGGGAATATTCGTACGACGGCGCAATAATTGGTGGACCCCACAACAGAAGTATTGTCATAGTAAAAAAATGACAGAATTATATTTTTATAAAAATAACGGCGAAAGTGTTACCGTTAAAACTGTTGAACTACCCGGTAGTAAAAGTACAGTAATACGTGTGGTTGCATAGTAGCACACGATATTGGTTATTGATTCTTACGCGAGAAGTCACTCAATTATACTAAATTATTGTTACAGTAATTGATGCATCGTATCTTTCATATTATTGATTCAATTATTGTCACAGTATCATTTGCATAATATGATATATTATAAAATCAATAATTGAGACGATAAAGTTATTCATATTATTATTTGCAATATTGACAATGTCTAGAAGTTCTGTCAATGAGAGGTTTGGTCACCTAATTACGCGCCAATAAGGAGAAATCCTTATCGGAAAGCCCCCTCTTTCCTGGGAACGACCTGATTGTTAAATAATATGAGTTATAATATTAATGATGAATAAGTTCGTGTTGATTAAAGATAAATTTGATATTTCCATTGTGTTGGGATTATTAGTATTAATGGAAATCGACATCTATTTCGATAATAATGGATGTCTGGAGGTTATATTGACCAATCCGGTAATTAACCGGATAAATGAGCAATTAGTTGCTAATATTTCAATGCTTATAACTATTTGTTCACATGTGTGTACTATTGATTCACATTCTTGTACTATTAGGGGGGTGGTGCAAGATTGATAATACTTGCAGGACTAAATTAAAAATGAAAAAAAAAAGAGGAAGGTATTATACTGTAATATTTTGAGCCCCAAAACGTGCAATTATTGAAACTATATTTTCCTATAAATAGAAGCTTATTCTTCCTTCATTTCTCACCAATTCACTAAAGCTATAGAGCAATTATTATAGAGAAAAATTATAGAGAAAAAGAAGAAGAGAAGTTTGCTACCTCACTATTCCAGTATCCAGTCTTCTTTTGAGGTAAGGGGTATTATTCTTTCGTATTCATGAAGAGAGTTATTTTATTTCATACTCGTAAGGGTTGTTATTTCATTCTTTATTATTGTGACGCCCCCAAAATAGGTATACAACACCCATTTTGAGTCGTCAATAACATGGTACAGAAACAGCTACAACTTTATTAATACAACATAAAAAATGTGAGTTTAAATACAAATATTTCCATCTAGACAATATTTGTAGCGCCCCCAAATCCGGGTATCTTACAACCCGACAGATGGTGCTATACTGTACAAACATTCATACATTCATTCAATTGAAAGTCTCAAAGAATGAACATAACTTATATATATTTAATTCAATATTTACATTTCCCAGGTTCTAAACCCATTACAAAGGTTCTCTTGTCATAATATTCATTACATTACAACAATAGACCTATACTATTACATGACAGCTTAATAATCTGCCTTAGCTTTTCCTTTATCCTTATTTGATCCTTCAGGAAGTTCAGTCTTAGCTGCATTCATAGGGTTCAAGCAAGAGTGAGCATAACTAGCTCAGCAAGTATAACAATTTAAATAACAACATGCTTGAAACATATGAATCATATATCTTCGATAACTGAACAATAGCTATGAAGTACTATTGATGATTAAAAATAGCAATTCATCTTTACTTTCAAAATGTTTCACAATGAATAATTCATTAAAACATTCACCCGGTCAAAGACCTTGAGCATTCATTCTTTCTTTGAAAAGGACAACCCGGACCTAAGTCCGTAAGCCCGATATTACTTACGAGCACTTCTAGGTGATCAGCCTATTGTACTCTGTATTGATCAATACTACATCCATTAAACGTATGTACGTTTAATCATTTGGCAACCTCGCGTGCCTGTCGTTTTACCGACAAAACGTTTGTTTAACAATTCAGTCTTCTTTTGAAAACTATAAGTAGTTGACAAAAGATACTAACATTTGGTAACAGATGAACAGATTATCAATAATCCACTCAATATGTTAAGTCTAGCCAAAGAAACTGGCTTTAACTTCATTATACTTCAATTCATGCGAAAGGATACATGAACATCATAAACTTGTTCAGATTGAACTGAAACAAGAGTTAGAATACTTGCCTTTAGCGTCTGCTACTGTGTATTTTACTTTACGTTCAAGTCTTTCAAGTCTCTACAATACATGATCACATAATGCCTTACATTAGGTCACATATAATCAAGTATGTATCTGAATATATCTTACCCTTCATTTCAATCTAATAATAGATTAAATTTCATTCTTATGCGTTTTTAACTTATCATTTGCTTTACATTCATTCGACTTGGTTATATTAACCATTGTTCATTACTTTTAAGTCTTTAACAATGTCCCAACAATGTTACTTTAAGTTGTTTAAGGTAGGTTTAGTTCAATCTCTTACCATCCCCTTCTTTTCCCTTCATTTTTATTCTTTACTGTCTAAACTCTGTGCCTGGCGCCGCGGCGCGGGCATTACACTTGCATCTCGCGCTGCGGCACGAGTTAGCAGTACCTGAGCTCCAGACCTCGCGCTGCGGCGCGGTAAAATGGCTTAGGGTTGGCGCCGCGGCGCCAACTCTGTGCACCAGAAAATTTTTCTAACTTTTAATTTTTGTGAATTTCCCGGACGCATAACTTCTTCGTTTTAAGTCTGAATTGGCTCGTTCAAAAGCCTATGGTTCACAAATTACGTAATCTACGCGTTCATGCAAGAATTTTATCTATTTGACTTCGTTTGCTAAAAATTCACCTATTGGTTCATTTTTAACGAAAACGATAAACGTTCACAAACGTTAAACGCTCGTTTCTTCGTTCTAAGTCGGAATTCGTCCATTTTCGAGTCCGCAACTCTTAAATGACAAACATGACTTGTCTCCATTGGAAAATAACATTTCCGAACTCAAACTCAAAATTTGACTTCCATTCCGGGAAATTTACGAATTCGACGTTTATCGTCTAACCGTGCAATTTCCGGCAATTCTTCGTTCTTAGAACTTGTTCAACACTACCAATGGATTCCATTCATAATGTGAACATCTTAACATCCTTATACCAACTATTTATACTCATGGTTGGATTTTAACTTATCTCATTGTAAGCTTATAATTGATAACTTTCAACTACTTATGAACTTATCATTCATAACTTATGATAATTAAAGTTCTTAATCATCATCCATACATGTCTTCATCATATAACTTTAATTATGTATTCTTGATACATATTTTCTTACAAGATGATGTATATACATATACTTTCATTAATAAACCTATCACAAGTTCATCATGCATTCACATAAGTTTACAACTTATGCTATCTTAAATGACTTATTACCAACTTATGTGGCTTAAGTTCATTACTTATACATACTTCTTTCTTTTTCTTATCATTCATGTTCCTTAATCCAACCTTTTCTTATCAACCTATCATGTTAGAGATAGAAGATAATTGAAGAAGGAGTCTTACATTTGAAGTCTTTAATAAGTAGCTTCTTCTTCTTCTTGACTTATGGAATAACTTACTTGCAACTTAATCTTCCTAACAATTAAGCACTTTAAGAGAAAGTGTGGATTGTTTTAATTTCAATAACTACCAAATAGCTAACATTCCTTCTCTATTTATAGAAGTTGCAAGGCTTAGGGCAATGTAGTCTTTTCCATCCTCCCACCTCCTTTGGCACCTCCTTACTATTCATTACTTGACCAACACCACTCATATCCTTTGCTTGGTCACTACTCTTATTACTTGATCATTACTTATCTTGGTCATTACTCATATTACTTGGCTACCACACATTAACCACATTAATATGGTTTTGCTCCATGGATCACCCAACTATTGGGCTTCTAACTTGGCTTAGTTATCTTAACCTTTAGGCTTTGCATTAATAAACCTTAACTTATTTATTAATTATCATTGGGCCTTAACCTTTAATTTACTTGGGCTTGTACCAATTGTTAACCAATCTTCCAAGTCCATTAACATTACTTAATACATATACATATTGTTTATGTATTATTCTCATATTATCATTCGTATACAACTTTGTTATATACGATATTTCATTCTTCTTACAAACTCGTATAATACTTCATATTATACTTGTTTCCTTTCCTCGTATAATGCTTGCGTATTATACGATTAATACTTCCTTATTAATATTTCGTTTTCCTTAATATTCTTGCATTAAGTCCGCAAGCGAAATATTACTTTTTCCATAACTAGATTATTATTACATAATCCATCTTACTTTAATATTCTATCATTACATATTTCTCGGAAATTCAAAAATAAATCCCGAGCAAATACCGATGAATAGTGTTTTTCGGAAAATTTCTCGGAAAACTTTTATTTTCGTCTTGGAAATTCAAACACTTTAAATCCTTCACATAGCTCAAATACTACCATATTCCAATATCAATAAGTTATAAAATGAAAACCATCTTGATATCCCCATGATATGATTTTATTTAATTTAATAAAATCATTTTTACATAAGATCCGAATTTCTCGGTCGTTACATTCTTCCCCCCTTATAAAGATTCTGTCCCCAGAATCTCGTCTTTCTTTACTCAAATAAATGAGGAAAATTTTTCTTCATCTTTTCTTCTAACTCCCACGTTGCTTCTTCGGCATCGTGGTTCTTCCATAATACCTTTACTGATGGTATTACTTTGTTCCTCAGAACTTGTTCCTTTCTATCGATGATTTGAATCGGCGATTCTTCATATGTTAAATCCTTCTCGATATGAATCGGCTTATACTTGATTACGTGCTTATAGTCCGGCTTATACGGACGTAATACAGATACGTGAAACACGTTATGTATTCTTTCTAGGTCTGGAGGTAATGCTATCTTATAAGCTACCTCTCCCACCCGGTTTAATACTTCAAAAGGTCCTATAAACCTTGGACTTAACTTTCCTTTCTTTCCAAAGCGTATCTTTCCTTTCCAGGGAGATACCTTCAGAAACACATACGTACCTACTTCAAACTCTCGATTTAATCGATGTGAGTCCGCATACTTCTTTTGTCTGTCTTGAGCCGTGACGAGACGCATCCGAATTAACCTTACTATATCCGCTGTTTGCTGCACCAATTCTGGTCCTAGCATCCGGCGTTCTCCCACCTCATCCCAACACAATGGTGTTCTGCATCTTCTTCCATACAGAGCTTCATAAGGCGGCATACCTATGCTTGCCTGATAACTGTTGTTATAAGCAAATTCTACCAGTGGTAGATGATCATCCCAACTACCCTTGAAATCCATGACGCAAGACCTCAGCATGTCTTCTAACGTCTGAATTGTTCTCTCACTCTGCCCATCAGTTTGTGGATGATAAGCCGTGCTTAACTTTAACTGTGTTCCCAGTTGTTCTTGCAAACTTCTCCAGAAGTTCGATGTGAATCGTGGATCACGATCTGACACAATCGATATCGGTACTCCATGTCTGGAAATAATTTCCTTGACATAAAGTTTAGCTAACTGGTCCAAGTTATACTTGACCCTAATTGGTAAAAAGTGAGCCGATTTCGTCAATCGGTCGACTATTACCCAAATAGAATCGTACCCTTTTGACGTTGTCGGAAGTCCTACCACGAAATCCATCGAGATATGCTCCCATTTCCATTCTGGAATCTCCAATGACTGTAGCAAGCCACTGGGTCGTTGATGTTCGGCCTTAACTTTTTGACAAGTCAAACACCTACTTACATACTCTGCTATTTCCCTTTTCATGTTTGGCCACCAAAAACTCTGTCGAAGGTCTTGATACATCTTAGTGCTACCAGGATGTATCGAGTACCTTGAACTATGAGCTTCCTGTAACACTTGTTCCTTTAATTCCGTCTCATTCGGAATCCATATTCTTCCTTCAAATCTTACTAGTCCTTCATTATCAAGGCTATACTTATCATCTCCATTATCGGATAACCGCTTCTTCATTTGGTTACACTCATCAGTTTTGAGTTGTACTTCCTTGACCCTCTCTACAATGGTAGATTGTCTTTCCATTGCAAAAAGTATCTGCCCCGATTCACTCGGCATCTTCACTTCTATTTCCATCCTAGCCATCTCTGTTATTAACTCATTTTGAGCCGTTAACATAGACAACTTTTCCCGACCCTTCCTACTTAAGGCGTCGGCAACTACATTTGCTTTACCAGGGTGATACCGGATTTCACAGTCGTAATCCTTTATCAACTCCAGCCATCTTCTCTGTCTCATATTCAACTCCTTCTGAGTGAAGATATACTTTAGACTCTTATGGTCTGTATATATCTCACATTTCTCACCATAAAGATAATGCCTCCATATCTTTAGGGCAAATACTACCGCGGTCAGTTCCAGATCATGAGTAGGGTAAACTTTCTCATAATCCTTCAACTGCCGTGATGCATACGCAATGACTTTGCCATGCTGCATGAGCACGCAACCAAGCCCTCTATGCGAAGCATCACTATATACTACAAAATTTCCTGTGTCATCTGGCAATGACAAAACAGGTGCTTTACTTAGTCTTTTCTTCAATTCTTGAAAACTGTCTTCACATTTATCCGTCCATACGTATTTCACCGTCTTCCTTGTTAAATTAGTCAACGAGGTAGCTATCTTCGAAAAATCTTGGATAAATCTTCGATAGTAACCCGCTAACCCTAGGAAACTCCTCACCTCAGTCGACGTTTTCGGTTGTTCCCAGTTCATCACTGCTTCTACCTTTGCTGGATCGACTGAAATCCCTTCCTGATCAATGACATGACCTAAAAACTGTACTTTCTCCAGCCAAAATTCACACTTAGTGAATTTCGCATATAACTTCTCCTTTCTTAGTGTTTCCAACACTAATCTTAAGTGTTCAGCATGATCTTCTGGCGTCTTTGAATAGACTAGAATATCATCAATAAACACAACCACAAACTTGTCCAAATATGATTTGAACACTCTGTTCATCATATCCATAAATGCAGCTGGTGCATTCGTCAACCCAAATGACATCACCAGAAACTCGTAATGACCATAACGAGTTCTGAATGCCGTCTTTGGTATATCCTCTTTCCTCACCTTCAACTGGTGATACCCCGTCCGCAAATCTATTTTAGAAAAATACTTTGCCCCTTTCAACTGATCAAAAAGATCATCAATCCTGGGCAATGGGTATTTATTCTTTATCGTTAATTTGTTCAACTCTCGATAGTCGATACAAAGTCTTAACGATCCATCTTTCTTCTTGACAAACAACACTGGTGCACCCCACGGGGAAACACTTGGTTGAATGTACTTCCTATCCAACAGTTCCTATAATTGAACCATTAGCTCTTTCATTTCCACCGGCGCCATACGGTACGGTGCCCTTGACACTGGTGCCGCTCCTGGCACAATGTCTATTACAAATTCGATCTCCCTATCCGGTGGTAAACCCGGTAACTCACTTGGAAATACATCCATGAATTCGTTTACTATAGGTATTCGTTCCATGGTTGTTCCCACTCGCTGGGCATCAACAACATGGCACAAGTAACCCACACACCCCTTTCTTAAGAGTTTTCTGGTTTGTGTCATCGTAAGACAACACGATCTCCCCGGTGATTTATTACCGTAGAATACTATAGGAGGTTGCTTCAACATCCTTATGCTCACACGTTTCTTTTGGCAATCTATAATTGCTCCATGGTTAATCAACCAATCCATACCGAGAATTACATCGAATTCTCCCAACCTTATCGGTATTAAATCTACCGATAACTTACATCCACGTATATCTACACAACAACTCCTATGAATACTATCCACCTGGATTATTTCTTCATTTGCTACCTTAATGATCACAGGTATAGGCAACTTTTCGGGAAATAATTCTAATCGTCTAGCAAAATCACATGCTATAAACGAACAAGTAGCACCCGAATCAAAAAGCACATATGCATTAATGTTATTGATTGGGATAATACCTGCAACTACGTCTCCGGATGCCACCGCATCTTGGACTGTCATATTAAAAGTACGGGCCATTGGTCTACCTGGCTGAATTGGACCGCTAATTGATAACTTTCCACTATTAGTGCCCTTATTTCCTTCCATACCCTTCTTCGGGCAATTCTTTGCTATGTGGTCAGTTGATCCAAATACAAAACATCCGTGATTTTTCTTCGGATTTGGACAGTTAGGCGAAATGTGCCCGACCTGTCCACAATTATAACATACGGCCTTTCCTTTGAGACAGACTCCCAAGTGAGTCTTCCCGCAGGTTTTACAGGCCTCCATCCTCCTTTTTGAATTGCCTTGTTTCACTCCGGTATTCCCAAAGTTAAAACCCTTTCTTTTCTGACCGTCACCACTACCACTGGCTCCTTCGGTCTTAATTCCCCCATCAACTCTTCCTTTATTTTTCTTATCTTTGTAGTACTGGCTTAAAGCCTCATTCCCACCTTCGGCTATTATTGCCTTCTCTAATATGGTTCCAAAGGAAGTACTTTGGAACACAGAGATTCGGCTATAGAGCCAGGGTTTTAAGCCCTGCTCGAATCTTCTAGCCTTTCTCTCTTCAGTGTCCACTTGATGTGGAGCAAATCGTGCCAGTTCATTAAACTTGGCAGCATACTGGGGAACTGTCATATCCCCTTGTTTCAATTCCAGAAACCTCATTTCCATTCTCCCTTGCATACTCGTGGGAAAATAATTCTCGAAGAAAATATCCTTAAATCTCTCCCACGTTAGGTTTCCTATTTCGGCCCTAGCCTGGTTTGCCTCCCACCAGAAGTTGGCCTCTCCTTTCATCAAATAGGTTGCAAAGGTAACCTTTTGACCCTCCTCCACATTTGTAATTATAAATGCTTTCTCAATTTCTTTCACCCAAGTTTGGGCTTCTATAGGGTCCGTAGTTCCCTTGAACTCCGGCGGACCTACACTTTTAAAGTCCTTAAAAGTAGTAACTCGTACTACTCCAGGAATTACAGGTACATTAGCCCCCGTTCTATTAAATGCAGCTGTTAAAAGATTAACGAACTCTTGCATTGGATTAACCGGACCACCTTCCGGTTGGTTAACATTAGTTTCTTGATTTCGTTGTCCCCTTCTTGGCGGCATTTCGCTGTTAAGAAAACAACACATCATTATTACTTTTTCCTTGTGATTTAGTTATTATTTGTAATAAAACAATAACTCATACTCATTACTCAATATGTTCCATAAAAGAGGCTTATATTGATTAATATCTTGTAGTATAATACTACATTGTTTACATTATTCAGCCTTAGCTGATTACATTACTCAGTCTTAGCTGATTACATTACCATCCCGCAATTACTTTCCAAAAATTGGGATTTACAAAAAGACTACCCTTGTTTATACAAAAGAGGGTTTTACGTCACTACTAGATACATAATATTTACATATCTACGCTACTCTAGCTATTGCTAGATTACATCTGCCGTAAGGCATTCTCAAAATCTTTGCTGGCCAGACCGGCAATAACATCCCGACTGATGGTATGTCGTGTCTGTCCCGCCTCTACCGGATACCCAGCCACTTGCTGCTGGAAGTCCACATGAGAACTCCTATGTATATAGGACATTCTCTCCAATCTCCTCTGTTTAGTCTTTAGCTCTTGCTTGAGCTCAAAGACTTCACATTTTAGTTCTCGGACCTTGTCCTTAGCTAAAACACGATCATCGTGTTCCTCCTCCCACATTCCCTCCATGCTAAGCTTGTCTTCACGGACAGCTTGGAGTTCCTCTTTCAACTCCTTTACCTCCTGGCAATAATGGACATTCCTATCCAATACCGCCATAAACAATGTTTTCATCGAATCCCCCGTAGACATCTCCTCTGCAGGTGGAACTTGATCAAAGGACATTACGTCCACCTCCTCCTCTAGCATGCCATCGAAAATAGACATATAGTCTAAATTGTCCGAGTCTCCAGACTCTATTACTACCACTTCTGGCTCTATCTCAACGGGATTTGGTAGTATCTCCACCCGATTAACCGAATCCTCACTTACTACATGTATATTTCTATACATATCATTTTCTCCTGACATCTACAATAAAACAATACAGTTTGATTAGTATATGTCAGTAACATAAATAAAAACACATAACATACTATAATGCATTTTTATAAGGTTATCTTTCCTCTTTTACTTCTTTATTAAGGTTATGACTTAAGGTTCTAATTCCCTTTAAGTTTTATAACCTAGGCTTTGATACCAACTTGTAGCGCCCCCAAATCCGGGTATCTTACAACCCGACAGATGGTGCTATACTGTACAAACATTCATACATTCATTCAATTGAAAGTCTCAAAGAATGAACATAACTTATATATATTTAATTCAATATTTACATTTCCCAGGTTCTAAACCCATTACAAAGGTTCTCTTGTCATAATATTCATTACATTACAACAATAGACCTATACTATTACATGACAGCTTAATAATCTGCCTTAGCTTTTCCTTTATCCTTATTTGATCCTTCAGGAAGTTCAGTCTTAGCTGCATTCATAGGGTTCAAGCAAGAGTGAGCATAACTAGCTCAGCAAGTATAACAATTTAAATAACAACATGCTTGAAACATATTAATCATATATCTTCGATAACTGAACAATAGCTATGAAGTACTATTGATGATTCAAAATAGCAATTCATCTTTACTTTCAAAATGTTTCACAATGAATAATTCATTAAAACATTCACCCGGTCAAAGACCTTGAGCATTCATTCTTTCTTTGAAAAGGACAACCCGGACCTAAGTCCGTAAGCCCGATATTACTTACGAGCACTTCTAGGTGATCAGCCTATTATACTCTGTATTGATCAATACTACATCCATTAAACGTATGTACGTTTAATCATTTGGCAACCTCGCGTGCCTGTCGTTTTACCGAAAAAACGTTTGTTTAACAATTCAGTCTTCTTTTGAAAACTATAAGTAGTTGACAAAAGATACTAACATTTGGTAACAGATGAACAGATTATCAATAATCCACTCAATATGTTAAGTCTAGCCAAAGAAACTGGCTTTAACTTCATTATACTTCAATTCATGCGAAAGGATACATGAACATCATAAACTTGTTCAGATTGAACTGAAACAAGAGTTAGAATACTTGCCTTTAGCGTCTGCTACTGTGTATTTTACTTTACGTTCAAGTCTTTCAAGTCTCTACAATACATGATCACATAATGCCTTACATTAGGTCACATATAATCAAGTATGTATCTGAATATATCTTACCCTTCATTTCAATCTAATAATAGATTAAATTTCATTCTTATGCGTTTTTAACTTATCATTTGCTTTACATTCATTCGACTTGGTTATATTAACCATTCTTCATTACTTTTAAGTCTTTAACAATGTCCCAACAATGTTACTTTAAGTTGTTTAAGGTAGGTTTAGTTCAATCTCTTACCATCCCCTTCTTTTCCCTTCATTTTTATTCTTTACTGTCTAAACTCTGTGCCTGGCGCCGCGGCGCGGGCATTACACTTGCATCTCGTGCTGCGGCGCGAGTTAGCAGTACCTGAGCTCCAGACCTCGCGCTGCGGCGCGGTAAAATGGCTTAGGGTTGGCGCCGCGGCGCCAACTCTGTGCACCAGAAAATTTTTCTAACTTTTAATTTTTGTGAATTTCTCGGACGCATAACTTCTTCGTTTTAAGTCCGAATTGGCTCGTTCAAAAGCCTATGGTTCACAAATTACGTAATCTACGCGTTCATGCAAGAATTTTATCTATTTGACTTCGTTTGCTAAAAATTCACCTATTGGTTCATTTTTAACGAAAACGATAAACGTTCACAAACGTTAAACGCTCGTTTCTTCGTTCTAAGTCGGAATTCGTCCATTTTCGAGTCCGCAACTCTTAAATGACAAACATGACTTGTCTCCATTGGAAAATAACATTTCCGAACTCAAACTCAAAATTTGACTTCCATTCCGGGAAATTTACGAATTCGACGTTTATCGTCTAACCGTGCAATTTCCGGCAATTCTTCGTTCTTAGAACTTGTTCAACACTACCAATGGATTCCATTCATAATGTGAACATCTTAACATCCTTATACCAACTATTTATACTCATGGTTGGATTTTAACTTATCTCATTGTAAGCTTATAATTGATAACTTTCAACTACTTATGAACTTATCATTCATAACTTATGATAATTAAAGTTCTTAATCATCATCCATACATGTCTTCATCATATAACTTTAATTATGTATTCTTGATACATATTTTCTTACAAGATGATGTATATACATATACTTTCATTAATAAACCTATCACAAGTTCATCATGCATTCACATAAGTTTACAACTTATGCTATCTTAAATGACTTATTACCAACTTATGTGGCTTAAGTTCATTACTTATACATACTTCTTTCTTTTTCTTATCATTCATGTTCCTTAATCCAACCTTTTCTTATCAACCTATCATGTTAGAGATAGAAGATAATTGGAGAAGGAGTCTTACATTTGAAGTCTTTAATAAGTAGCTTCTTCTTCTTCTTGACTTATGGAATAACTTACTTGCAACTTAATCTTCCTAACAATTAAGCACTTTAAGAGAAAGTGTGGATTGTTTTAATTTCAATAACTACCAAATAGCTAACATTCCTTCTCTATTTATAGAAGTTGCAAGGCTTAGGGCAATGTAGTCTTTTCCATCCTCCCACCTCCTTTGGCACCTCCTTACTATTCATTACTTGACCAACACCACTCATATCCTTTGCTTGGTCACTACTCTTATTACTTGATCATTACTTATCTTGGTCATTACTCATATTACTTGGCTACCACACATTAACCACATTAATATGGTTTTGCTCCATGGATCACCCAACTATTGGGCTTCTAACTTGGCTTAGTTATCTTAACCTTTAGGCTTTGCATTAATAAACCTTAACTTATTTATTAATTATCATTGGGCCTTAACCTTTAATTTACTTGGGCTTGTACCAATTGTTAACCAATCTTCCAAGTCCATTAACATTACTTAATACATATACATATTGTTTATGTATTATTCTCATATTATCATTCGTATACAACTTTGTTATATACGATATTTCATTCTTCTTACAAACTCGTATAATACTTCATATTATACTTGTTTCCTTTCCTCGTATAATGCTTGCGTATTATACGATTAATACTTCCTTATTAATATTTCGCTTTCCTTAATATTCTTGCATTAAGTCCGCAAGCGAAATATTACTTTTTCCATAACTAGATTATTATTACATAATCCATCTTACTTTAATATTCTATCATTACATATTTCTCGGAAATTCAAAAATAAATCCCGAGCAAATACCGATGAATAGTGTTTTTCGGAAAATTTCTCGGAAAACTTTTATTTTCGTCTTGGAACTTCAAACACTTTAAATCCTTCACATAGCTCAAATACTACCATATTCCAATATCAATAAGTTATAAAATGAAAACCATCTTGATATCCCCATGATATGATTTTATTTAATTTAATAAAATCATTTTTACATAAGATCCGAATTTCTCGGTCGTTACAATATTCATATCCAAATAAGTCCTCATTACTATTATTGGTACAATATTTTACAAAAATGGTGAGAACTACTAAAACAACTTCCTAGAACCTTCATTCCATACCCCGACTAGTACTCGCTACATTCTCGCTTCTTGAGAAGAAAAATGGAATAAAAAAGAAAAGGGTATTATGACTAAGATAACATAGAACAAATTATTGTTAGTCTTCAACAAGAAAAAAAATCTAATAGAATACAATAGACAACCAATTTTAAATCAATATTCGCAGCGGAAAAAATAATTCATTAGAAGAGTTAATTAGAGAATGCAATCTACTATCTTCTATATATGAATTTAAAAGTTCATCGTCGAATTTTATCCCTGGAGCATCAATCAATATATATCTGGAATTAAATATTCATCTTTGCACTACAGGCTAAAGATATTTATCAGTTGGTCATGTTCATCTAAACACTTGTTCATCTTTACACTACGGGCCAAAGATATTCATCAAAAAATCATTCATCTTTGCACTACATGCCAAATATATTCAGTAATATCATCATTTAGGACTGAGGATGATGAAAAATATTTTAAAGAAAACGAATCAAGTGAAACAAAAGAATAAATATTAAGGGTTCGTATTTCAGCTATTCCATGTCCAAAAATACCTCATAAATAATCATAGTGGAGTAAAATTCAAGAATAATCAAAATATGGATACAATCAAAGCTAGTATCCATAATACATATTTTGGACGAAAAATGAAAATTTAATTTTTCTGTGAATAGTGCCGTATTTGTGAATAGTGCCGTATTTGTGAATAGTGCCGTATACGTGAATAGTAACCCCGACATAAAAAGTTCCAAATTTGATAAAAAGTTCAAACCAATATTTTGGCATAATGATATTGAAGAAAATAATATCATTTAAGAAGAAAATAACATCCCTTACCTCGAAAAGACAGTACTTCTGACTGAAATACTGGATATAGTGTTGAAGGGAATTTGTACCGTATAGCAACACTCAAAGTCTCAAAATACTCACAAGAATAAGCTCAATATATCGAGAGAGAAAGAGAGAGAGAAGATTTTAGTTTCTGGTGTAATTTTCAATTCTAACCTAAGCACCCTATTTATAGGAAAATACTTAGAACACCAAAGCAGAAAATTTAATAAATTAATGATATTTATTAACCAAATTCCTACGCCCACCTCTAGACATTTGAAATCAGCAACTAACATGTGCAAGTGGAGCCAACCAAATGAAAAAAACATTTTTCTTTTAAAAAATATTTCAAACTTCAAAAATTAATTATTCTGGAACTTCGGAACTTCAATAATTTACAATAAATAGCCCTTTTGTCAGAAAAATTCAAACCTTTTGTCAGTAATTACTGTAACAATTATTGAGTAGTGCCTTCTTACGTAAGAATCAATAATTGGTGCAATACTGTGTGCTACTGTGCAACAACGCGTATTACTGTGTTTTAACCACCGGGTATTCTAACAGTATTAACGGTAACAACTATGCCGTTATTTATAAACAACTTATACTTGTCGTTTTCTTCATCCAATCGCTTTCCGTTATGGGGCCCACACAAGACTGCGCCGTCGTACGAATATTCCCCGACAGTAAGAATATTCCACGACCAAACAAATATTCTCCAATAAAAATGAATATTTTATAACCACTTTCTTATTTAAAATATTTATGCATTTTACCCATAACTAACCACATTAATCAAATCAAACCTTACTATTTCAAAATAATAAATAGAGGAAATTAAATTTTATTTATTAATAATTTGGGGTCTTACAACCTCCCCTCCTTATGAAGTTTCGTCCTCGAAATTGATGTACGTACCTTGTGTTTCGAAAAGATGAGGATAACTCGCTTTCATTTCTATTTCTAACTCCCAGGTCATTTCCTCAATAGCATGGTTCATCCACAAAACTTTAACAGGTGGTATGACCTTTGTACGTAGGACATGCTCTTTCCTATCCAAGATCTTGACAGGTACCTCTTCGTACATTAAGCCCTCGGCTATCCCATCCGGTTCTAACTCAATAACGTGGTTCGGGTCTTTCACATATTTACGAAGCACTGATATGTGAAAAACATTATTTACACGAGACATACTTGGAGGTAACGCGAGTCTATCGGCCACATTTCCTACTCGGTCAAGAATCTAAAATGGACCAATAAATCATGGATTGAGCTTTCCTCTATTCCCAAATCTTGTAACTCCCTTCCATGGAGCAACATGCAACAATACATGATCCCCACTACTAAATTCCATGTGCTTTCAATGAAGATCTGTATAACTCGTTTATCGATCATGTGCCGTTTGTATATGTTGTCAAATCATTTGGATCTTTTCTGTAGTCATACGTACCAACTCAGGTCCCAACAATGTTGCTTCACCCACCTCATCCCAACATATTGGAGAGCGACACTTTCGTCCATACAATGCTTTGAATGGAGCCACACCTATACTTGCCTGATAACTATTGTTGTAGGAGAATTCAACCAATGGTAAATACTTATCTCTACTCCCTTTGAAGTCTAGGACACAGAGTCTTAATAGATCTTCAAGAGTATGAATAGTCCTCTCTGATTTCCCGTCCGTTTGAGGATGGTATGCCGAACTAAATCGTAAATCCGTGCTCATAGTTTTTTGCAAGCTAACCCAAAATCTTGAAGTTAATCTTAGGTCACGATCCAAAACTATGGATATTGGCATGCCATGCAATCACACAATCTCATCTACGTATATACGGGCAAGACGTTCAAGGGAATAAGACTCCCGTATCAGCAAGAAATAAGCAGACTTGGTTAATCTATCAACAATAACCCAAATAGCATTTATGCCTTGAGAAACTGTGGAAAGACCCGTAACAAAATCCATGGTAATATGTTCCCACTTCCATTTCAGAATCTCAAGTGGTTACAATGGACCCTTAGGCACTTGATGCTCCGCCTTTACACGTTGATAAGTTAAACACCTCGAGATAAACTTTGCAATCTCTCTCTTCATATTGTTCCACCAAAATATATATCGAAGATCACGATACATTTTGGTACTTCTAGGATGGACTTCAAATGGTGTATTAGGTGCCTCCATCATGATCTTGTACTTCAAATCAGAATCGTTAGGAACACAAATTCTGGAGTGGACTCGAAGTATTCCTTCTTCATCGATTCTTGCTTCTGGAATAGCACCTTTTTGCACTTTCTTCTTAACACGCATCAGCTCCGGGTCTGTGGCTTGAGCAACTTTAACTTTTTCGATTAAAGTTAGTTCTATACGTATACTTGACATCATTGCATGGGTCCCCGGAGTCTTGAATTCTATCTTCATCTTTTGTAAATCACACAAAATGGGCCTTTGTGTTGACAACATCGCACTCGTTCCCGCGTATGATCTTCTACTCAATGCGTCGGCTACCACGTTCACTTTTCCAGGATGGTATTGAATGGTATGGTCGTAGTCTTTCAACAACTCGAGCCAACGTCGTTGCCTCATGTTGAGTTCTTTTTGGGTGAAGAAATATTTGAGGCTTTTATGATCTGAATATATCTCCACTTTCTCCCAATATAGATAATGCCTCCAGATCTTTAGCGCGAAAACAACTGCTGCCAACTCTAGATCATGAGTAGGATAATTTCTCTCATATTCTTTAAGTTGTCGCGAGGCATAGGCTATAACTTTCCCACGTTCCATGAGAACACATCCTAACCCTTTGCCTGAAGCATCGCTGTAGATAACAAATCCATCCGAACCAAATGGTATTGTCAAAATAGGTGCCGAAATGAGTCTCCTCTTAAGCTCTTGGAAACTCTTCTCGCATTCTTCGCTCCAAAATAGGTATACAACTCCCATTTTGAATTGTCAATAACATGATACAGAAACAGCTACGACTTTATTAATACAATATAAAAATTGTGAGTTTAAATACAAATATTGCCATCTAGACAATATTCATATCCAAATAAGTCCTCATTACAATTATTGGTACAATATTTTACAAAAATGGTGAGGACTACTAAAATAACTTCCTAGAACCTTCATTCCATACCCCGACTAGTACTCGCTACATTCTCGCCTCCTGCGAAGAAAAATCGAACAAAAAGGAAAAGGGTGAGCTCAACTAGCCCAGTAAAGAATATTATGACTAAGATAAGATAGAACAAATTATCGTTAGTCTTCAACAGGGAAAAATCTAATAGAATACAATAGACAACCAATTTTAAATCAATATTCGGAGCGGAAATAATAATTCATTAGAAGAGGTAAGTAGACAATGCAATCTACTATCTTCTATATATGAATTTAAAAGTTCATCGTCGATATTTTATCCATGTATCATCAATCAATATATATCTGGAATTAAATATTCATCTTTGCACTACAGGCCAAAGATATTCATCAGTTGGTCATGTTCATCTAAACACTTGTTCATCTTTACACTACGGGACAAAGATATTCATCAGAAAATCATTCATCTTTGCACTACATACCAAAGATATTCAGTAATATCATCATTTAGGACTGAGGATGATAAAAAATATTTTAAAGAAAACGAATCAAGTGAAACAAAAGAATAAATATTAAGGATTTGTATTTCAGCTATTCCATGTCCAAAAATATCTCATAAATAATCATAGTAGAGTAAAATTCAAGAATGATCAAAACATGGATACAATCAAAGCTAGTATCCATAATAGATATTTTGGACGAAAAACAAAAATTTAATTTTTTCTGTGAATAGTGTCGTATTCGTGAATAGTGTCGTATACGTGAATAGTAACCCTTACATAAAAAGTTCCAAATTTGAGTAGTGAATAGTGTCGTATACTTGAATAGTGTCGTATTGAGTAGTGCCTTCTTACGTAAGAATCAATAATTGGTGCAATACCGTGTGCTACTGTGCAACAACGCATATTACTGTGTTTTAACCACCGGGTATTCCAACAGTATTAACGATAATAACTACGCCGTTATTTATAAACAACTTATACTTGTCATTTTCTTCATCCAATCGCTTTCCGTTATGGGGCCCACACAAGACTGCGCCGTCGTATAAATATTCCCCGACAGTAAGAATATTCCACGACCAAACGAATATTCTCCGATAAAAATGAATATTTTATAACCACTTGCTTATTTAAAATATTTACGCATTTTACCCATAACTAACCACATTAATCAAATCAACCCTTACTATTTCAAAATAATAAATAGAGGAAATTAAATTTTATTTATTAATAATTTGGGGTCTTACAACCTCCCCTCCTTATGAAATTTCGTCCTCGAAATTGATGTGCGTACCTTGTGTTTCGAAAAGATGAGGATACCTCGCTTTCATTTCCATTTCCAACTCCCAGGTCATTTCCTCAATAGCATGGTTCATCCACAAAACTTTAACAGGTGGTATGACCTTTGTGCGTAGGACATGCTCTTTCCTATCCAAGATCTTAACAGGTACCTCTTCGTACGTTAACTCTTCGGCTATCTCGTCTGGTTCTAACTCAATAACGTGGTTCAGGTCTTTCACATATTTACGAAGCACTGATATGTGAAAAATATTATGAACACGAGACATACTTGGAGGTAACGTGAGCCTATAGGCCACATTTCCTACTCTGTCAAGAATCTGAAATGGACCAATAAATCATGTATTGAGCTTTCCTCTCTTCCCAAATCTTGTAACTCCCTTCCATGGAGCAACACGCAACAATACATGATCCCCAATATTAAATTCCACGTCCTTTCGATAAAGATCCGCATAACTCGTTTGTCGATCCTGTGCCATTTGTATTGATAAGTGATATTTTTACTCACTTATTATATATTAATCCATTCGAAGTGTGCCCACCTTGAGTACATTTCATTGTGTTTTAGTCGCATTTCACGTTATTTTGTATTTCATATACTGAAAACTCCTTTTAGTGAATAAATACAGGAATCGGCGTTATTTTGGTGGAAATTGAGGCATCGGTGAGCGTATGTGTGTAGGCTAGTGGAAAGGCGAGGATGTGCACGGCATGGGAGCATAATGAGGCATGGAAATCAAGCAAACAAGAGGTTAAGACATGAGCAAAGAAGTAGTAGCAGCAGCAAAACATAAATTAGACTCAGGATTTGTAGGATACAGGCCGCGCGGCCGCACGAAAATACAAAGGCAGGCTCGCGCGCCCGCGCGAGTGCAGTGCTGGACATAAGCAGCATTCTGCAAGTCAAGCGCCCACGAGACACCTAGCGCGCGCCCGCGAGGCAGAAGCGCGCGACCGCGCGTTAATACGTCTAGAGGCACTGAGCATACTGTAAGTCTCGCAGCCGCGAGACAAATATACTAGAGCCGCGTGCGGCCGCACGCGATGCTGATGCTGTAATTTGTTTTATTTTTAATTAAGAACTTTTATGATGTGTAATTGGTATAAAACAATTTTGACGTGTGTTAGAGAGGGGACTCGACATTATTTTACGTATTTTCATATTAGAATTAGGGTTAGCACAATAGGGGGACATCCAAACAGAGAACGAAGCCGCAACGTTTTATTCTCTTCTTCTTCTTGGAGTTCTTAACCATCGTGGAGTTTTATTATTGAATGGAATTTTTGGGGTTTTCATAGTTAATCATTGATTACTATTCAGCGTTTGGGTTTGATTGTTCTTTACCTCTTACTCTTATTTGCTTGTTTATTGATCATGCTTAACATTGATCCCATAATGGCTTTTGGTTCCGCCATGAACTAAACTCCATTATGGGATTCTAACGGATTTTAATATGTAGTTTGGTTGCACATCTAAGTGTTAGATTTGTTTTGCATATCATTGGGTTATCTATCATGGTTGGTTTGTATGTATGAATGACTGAGAATCTTCATGTTAGTGTTTGTATGGAATTGTAAATGAACATATGAATATGGATGAAATCATGATAGCATGTGAATATGGGGCTAGAGTAAGTCTTGCATATTTTGTGAAACAGATAGGAATATACTATTTTACCGTATGAGCTAGAGTAAGGGTTGTACTTAAAATCAATAGGATTGCAATTGCGCATAGGAATATGGTAATTGTGGTGTTATTGGTGATTACATGGATTCTAACATCTGTAGATGATATGTGAGTTGGTTATAGTGCATTGGAAAATGGCTATAACTCGCTTTTAAGCCCTTGGCTATTATCCTGTGATATGTAAATGCTTCTTACATGACATATGGTGATTGAATGAAATATTGAATAAAGTTAGGATCCCATTGTTTCCACATCATATTTAATTCGTTTATATTCTTATTTTTAGTTGGTAATTATAATTTATTCAAATCAACAATTTAGTCTAAAGTTTCAGCATATAAATATAGTGAGTGATTAATGCATAGTAGTCTAATTTAACAACTTTCTCTATGGGATCGATACTTTACTTACTCTGTATTATTTGTTCACCCGTGTATATTTGCATGAGTTAGAGCTCTTTTATAAGAACTATAAAAGAGGCAACAAGTTTATGGCGTCGTTACTGGGGACAGGCGTTAATGTAGATAATTATCATTAGTTTAAAGTTGTATTGTATGACTTAGACAAATCTGATCGTTTCTCATTTCTATTTTTTGTTTTATTTGAATTTTCAGGCACAATGGGTGATTTTGTTTATCAATGGCCTTTTGCAAATAGGACTCAACCAAGGGACATAAGCACTGAGGGACTCAATGTATTTTCTACATTGTCAGGACAAATTGAAAAACTTTCAGAGAGGTTGGATGTTCTTGCAGTGCAACCTACTCGAGAGATAGCAGTTACATGTGAATACTGTGCTGGCGAGCATCCGAGTTATCAGTAAAACATCAAGGTTGGACAAGTGCAGTTTGGGGGTGATTTTTTCAACAACGATGGTTATCCTGATTACCAGCAAGGTTGGGGGTATCACCCAGATTATGAATGGAGTCATAACTATCAAGATCAATATTACATCTCAAATCCAACATATCCACCAGATTTCTCATATCCACCTCCAGTGCAACAAGAAGAAAATTCAGAGTTGAAGGAATTCATGTCAAAAAGCATAGCCGACCATGAGGAGATGATGATGAGTCAGGAGTTATCAAGCCAAAATCTTAACAAAAAGGTGGAACAACTCATTAGTTCATCAATGGATGGTCCTCAATACATGGATTTCAAAAGTAAACAAGATGATTCAAGATTGGAGGATTTGAGGTTCAAATTTGTAGCATCAACTGAGGAGAAGATGATTGAGCAAGAGAGATCAATTCGAAAGCTTCAGAATCATATGGATCAAATGTTCGAAGCCTTGAACAATCGCCCTCCAAACAATTGGTGCTATGACATGGATGATGAAATCGATAGAGAGCCGGAAGTGCACATGCCACTAGATGAACTTAAAGGAGTGGACATTGTGGAGATAACTGGGGGTATGGAAAATGAAGAGCATGAGCCAACTTGTATTATACCTTAAGTGCCTTCTTAGTTAGAGTTGAAAAATTCAGTGAAATTTGCACACCCATGTCCCCTAGGTAGTCACATCCAAAGCAATAATTTCTGCGATTATGAGGCATCTTATAAACCATGGTGGGCTGAGGAAGAGATAATAGAAGAAGAAAATCCCATTGTATCCTTCATGCCTCAATGCAAAAATCTATTCACAGATACAATGGGAGAAGCACGTGGTATTACAATGGAAATAGGAACATCATGTATAGAAAATATGCTAGGTGGCTTAAATTCACAGACTCTCATGATGGGGAACCTACCAAAGCAAATAGCGGTTTTAATGGATGGAGGGTTCTTATCTTATCGTAGAGGAATTAGATAGCGGTGTCAAGAAGAGACAGTCAAGCTAATTGACTATAACTTAGCGCTGAATGGGAGGCAACCCATCAATTCTTCACCCAAGAATTCAATTATTGTCGTTATTTCCTTTTGATTATTTTAGTTAGTAGTTCAAATTCAGTGATAACAAGTTATAGGATAAGCGAGCGTATACGCATGATATTAATATCGCATAATGCCACCACTATTATATGTCTTATTCATATGAATTAATATCTGTGCAGGTACAATGATTAGAGAGCACCACCGATGGAAGAGTGAGATCAAAGCAGAATGGCAGTAATTGGAGTCTCGCGGCCGCGCGGCCCAAGCAGTATCAACTCGCGCACCCGCGCGTTCAGCCAGTTAATCCACGAACCTTTCCGCAAGTCTCGCGCCCGCGCGCCTAATGCAGTATATCTGAGGTGAACTACCACTGGCAGCATCCCACACGCCTCAGTGATAGCCATGTTATGAGCGCAGCAAGGGGTTCGTTGGGGCAATGAGCAAATGCAGTATCTCAGCCAAGATATCACGCATTCCACAATTGCCAAATTTGAGGACTGGGCAGGTGGCGAGCCACATCCGCGAGGACGAGTATTCATTCTCTGACCCACCTTTTCTGAGCCAACCCAGCAGCCCCCACATCCCGATGAAACAGGTCCATCCACCTGTGAGCAGCCTGTCTCTAGCGATCGACACCTCCGAAGGTTGGAGCGCAAATTCGACGCATTGTATGACAATCTTGGGACATTCGCTAAGGGACTTTCTAGGGCTTTGGCCGAAGCATTCGCTCAGCAAGGAACCATGCTTAAATGGCCCCGGTTTGGGACCGTCGTGCCGTATCCACCACCAGATTCACCACCCGAGGAGGGTGGTCATGCCGATCAGTAGGGGAGTTTTCTAGTACCCTTTACCTTCATTCAATGAGGAAATTGAATATTTTAAGTTTGGGGGTATTGGTGTACTTGCATAGTAGTTTAGTTGCATTTGATTTTAGCATGTTTAGTTTAATTGTGCATGAATATGTGTTAGTTAAATTTTAGCATAAAGTTTTTTTTTATTCATTAATAGTATGCTTAGTTTAATGTCTCACATAAATTCTTGCGTATAAATAGAAATTTTTGCCTAAGCCAATGATGATAGTGAATTGTGAACGATTTCAGAATATGTTGCATAACACAAAGTGGATATAATGTTTTACACAATGCGATTCATGTGGCTGTTTATATGCTTTCGGTTTGCACAATTGTGTTCATATTCACTTGTAGGTCTAAGATGTGTGTCTTGCAATGCTCAATAGAACATGTAGATTTAAAATGAGAAACATGAGGAAAGTGTTGTAGATTGTAAAGTCATTGAGGTGCAAATTTTTGGGGAACATGGGTATGCTCTGTATATATATATATGCAATAACGTGACTAGTCTTAATTCGGGGCCCTGGCTACTTGAGTAAGTACGCCCAAGGGGATTATCTCTACACCTAGCGCCCTAAGGTCTTTCATGGTCTGGGAGTCGTTGGTTGAAAGCTCTCTAAAGGGTAGAAGTGTGCCTAATGGATTGAGGCATTGCACGGTCATGTGAAAAAAAAGGAAAAGAGCAAAAAAAAAGAATCAATAGCAATAAACACCACGGGAAAGTGCAAAATTGCCCTCGTGAGTAGCAATAAAGCAATAAACCCATTGTTGAACCTTAGTTTATGGTGAGATGTCGAAACAGTCTATGTGCATGAGTATACATGAATCTTGATTTAGATTATAATTTTCTGTGAGAAGCAATGTAGGATACATAATCTTTGCTTGGATCAAGTTTTTATGAACAACACACACACACAGCATCTCTATAGCATTCATGAATTATCTGCGTGTATGATGTTATATCTATGGTTTGGTTTGAAATTATGTTCTAGAATCCGGATAGTTCACTGAGGTAATTTGGGCTGAAATTCTGTTATGGTCAAGATTATGTGAGACTAGTTTGCATCATAAAGTAGTTGAATAGTTTTTTTTAGTTACATTTTCAGTGTTCATGCATATGCATTGCTTGAGGGAAAGCAACAGTTCAAGTTTGGGGGTATTTGATAAGTTATATTTTTACTCACTTATTGTATATTAATCCATGCGAAGTGTGCCCACCTTGAGTACATTTCATTGTATTTTAGTCGCATTTCACGTTATTTTGCATTTCATATACTGAAAACTCCTTTTAGTGAATAAGTGCAGGAATAGGCATTATTTTGGTGGAAATTAAGGCATTGGTGAGCGTATATGTGTAGTCTAATGGAAAGGCGAGGATGTGCACGGCATGGGAGCATAATGAGGCATGGAAATCAAGCAAATAAGAGGTTAAGGCATGAGCAAACAAGTAACAGCAGCAGCAAAACATAAACCAGACTCATAATTTGCAGGACACAGGCCGCGCGGCAATACAAAGGAAGGCTCGCGCGCCCGCGCGAGTGCAGGGCTGGACATAAGGAGCATTCTGCAAGTCAAGCGCCTGCGATACACCCAGCACGTGCCTGCGAGGCAGGAGCACGTGACCGCGTGTTAAGACATCTGGGGGCACTGAGCATACTATAAGTCTCGCGGCCGCGAGACAAATATACTAGAGCCGCGTGCGGCCGCGCGCGATGCTGATGATGTAATTTGTTTTATTTTTAATTAAGCAATTTGATGATGTGTAATTGGTATAAAACGATTCTGACGTGTGTCAGAGAGGGGACTCGAAATTATTTTACGTATTTTTATATTAGAATTAGGGTTAGCACAGTGGGGGGACATCCAAACGGAGAACGAAGCCGTAACGTTTTATTCTCTTCTTCTTCTTGGAGTTCTTAAACATCGTGGAGTTTTATTATTGAATGGAATTCTTTGGGGTTTTCATAGTTAATCATTGATTACTATTCAACGGTTGGGTTTGATTGTTCTCTACCTCTTACTCTTCTTTGCTTGTTTATTGATCATGCTTAACATTGATTCTATAATGGCTTTTGGTTCCGCCATGAACTAAACTCCATTAGGGGATTCTAATGGATTTTAATATGTAGTTTGGTGGCACATCTAAGTGTTAGATTTGTTTTGGATATCATTGGGTTATCTATCATGGTTGGTTTGTATGTATGAATGACTGATAATCTTCATGTTAGTATTTGTATGGAATTGGAAATGAACATATAAATATGGATGAAATCATGATAGCATGCGAATATGGGGCTAGAGTAAGTCTTGCATATTTTGTGAAACAGATTGGAATATACTATTTTACCGTATGAGCTAGAGTAAGGGTTGTGCTTAAAATCAATAGGATTGCAATTGCGCATAGGAATATGGTAATTGTGGTGTTATTGGTTATTACATGGATTCTAACATCTATAGATGATATGTGAGATGGTTATAGTGCATTGGAAAATGGCTATAACTTGCTTTTAAGCCCTTGGCTATTATCTTGTGATATTTAAATGCTTCTTGTATGACATATGGCGATTGAATGAAATATTGAATGAAGTTAGGATCCCATTGTTTCCGCATCATATTTAATTCGTTTATATTCTTATTTTTAGTTGGTAATTATAATTTATTCAAATCAACAATTTAGTCTAAAGTCTCAGCATATAAATATAGTGAGTGATTAATGCATAGTATTCTAATTTAACAACTTTCTCTGTGGGATCGATACTTTACTTACTATGTATTACTTGTTGACCCGTGTATACTTGCATAAGTTAGAGCTCTTTTATAAGAACTATAAAAGAGGCAACATGTATACGTTGTCGAATTATTTGGATCTTTTCTATAGTCATACGTACCAACTCGGGTCCCAACAATGTTGCTTCACCCACCTCATCCCAACATATTGGAGAGCAACACTTTCGTCCATACAATGCTTCGAATGGAGCCACACCTATACTTGCCTGATAACTGTTGTTGTAGGAGAATTCCACCAATGGTAAATACTTATCCCAACTCCCTTTGAAGTCTAGAACACAAATTCTTAATAGATCTTCAAGAGTTTGAATAGTCCTCTTTGATTGCCCGTCCGTTTGAGGATGGTATGCCGAACTAAATCGTAAATCCGTGCTCATAGCTTTTTGCAAGCTAACCCAAAATCTTGAAGTGAATCTTAGGTCACGATCCGAAACTATGGATATTGGTATGCCATGCAATCTCACAATCTCATCTACGTACATACAAGCAAGACGTTCAAGGGAATAACCCAAATAGCAAATAGCATTTATACCTTGAAAAACAAGTGGGAAGACCCGTAACGAAATCCATGGTAATGTGTTCCCACTTCCGTTTCGGAATCTCATGTGGTTGCAATGAACCCTTAGGCACTTGATGCTCCGCCTTTACACGTTGACAAGTTAAACACTTCGAGATAAACTTTGTAATCTCTCTCTTCATATTGTTCCACCAAAATGTATGTCGAAGATCACGATACATTTTGGTACTTCCAAGATGGATTTCAAATGGTGTATTGTGTGCCTCCATCATGATCTTGTACTTCAAATCATAATCGTTAGGAACACAAAGTCTGGAGTGGACTCGAAGTATTCTTTCTTCATCGATTCTTGCTTCTGGAATACCACCTTCTTGCACTTTCTTCTTAATACGCATCAGCTCCGGGTCTGTGGCTTGAGCAACTTTAACTTTTTCGATTAAAGTTGGTTCTATACGTATACTTGAAATCTTTGCATGGGTCCTTGGAGTCTTGAATTCTATCTTCATCTTTTGTAAATTACACAAAATGGGCCTTTGTGTTGACAACATCGCACTCGTTCCCGCGTATGATCTTCTACTCAATGTGTTGGCTACCATGTTCACTTTTTTAGGATGGTATTGAATGGTATAGTCGTAGTCTTTCAACAACTCGAGCCAATGTCGTTGCTGCATGTTGAGTTCTTTTTGGGTGAAGAAATATTTGACACTTTTATGATCTGAATATATCTCCACTTTCTCCCCATATAGATAGTGCCTCCAGATCTTTAGCGCGAAAACGACTGCTGCAAACTCTAGATCATAATTTGGATAATTCCTCTCATATTCTTTAAGTTGTCGCGAGGCATAGGCTATGACTTTCCCAGGTTCCATGAGAACGCATCCTAACCCTTTGCCTGAAGCATCGTTGTAGATAACAAATCCATCCGAACCAGATGGTATTGTCAAAACAGGTGCCGAAATGAGTCTCCTCTTAAGCTATTTGAAACTCTTCTCGCATTCTTCGCTCCATACAAATTTTGTATCCTTCTGAGTTAGCTGAGTTAACGGGGTAGCGATTCGAGAAAATCCTTCCACGAATCTCCGATAATAACCAGCTAAATCCAGAAAGCTACGTATTTCGGTCACCGTCTTCGGTTGCTCCCAACTTTATATTGCTTCAATCTTCGTCGGGTCAACAGATACTCCATGTTTTAACACCACGTGCCCAAGGAATGCTACTTCCTCAAGCCAAAATTCACATTTCTTCAACTTGGCATAAAGCTTATTTTCACAAAGCCTTTGGAGTACCAGCTTTAAATGGTGCTCATAATCTTCACGGCTTTTGGAATATATGAGGATATCATCAATGAAGACAACAACGAACTGATCAAAATAATCCTTGAATACTCGGTTCATCATATCCATGAAAGCCGCAGGGCATTAGTCAATCCAAAAGACGTGACTAGAATTTATAATGCCCGTACCGAGTTCTGAAGGCAGTCTTTGGAATATCCTCAGTTCTAATCTCTAGCTGATGATATCCAGAACGAAGATCGATTTTTGAAAAGAATTGGGCTCCTTGCAACTGGTCAAACAAGTCATCAATACGAGGTAGCGGATACCTATTCTTGACGGTGACATGGTTCAATTCCTGATAGTCAATACAAAGTCGCATACTCCCGTCTTTCTTCTTTACAAATAAAACAGGAGCACCCCAAGAAGATGTACTAGGACGAATAAAACTGATGTCCAATAACTCCTATAGGTGGACCTTTAACTCCTGAAGTTCAATAGGAGCCATTCGATATGGGGTTTTAGAAATGGGCTTTGTACCAGGTTCAAGATCAATAAAGAATTTAACTTCACGTTCCGGGGGTAGACCGGGAAGTTCTTCAGGAAATACGTCAGGAAAATTACTAACAACAGGAATATTATTAAAATATGACGTGTCTTTATTCAAATCCATAACATGGGCTAAGAAAGCTTGACATCCATTTTTTAATAAACGAATGGCTTTATGGCTTGATATAATAGTGATTGATTTTAATGGTTTAGTTGCTTGAATTCGAACAACAGGTTGTTTAGGAATATGAAAACTAACAACCTTACGAAAACAATCAATTTTGGCATGATGAGTAGTTAACCAATCATTCCCTAAAATTACATCAAAAGCAAGTATCTTTAGAGAGATAAGGTCAACAGGTAATGTGATGGTGCCAACTTGGATCAAATAAGATTTATAAATAGTGGATGTGATGAAAGGTTCTCCTACCGGAGTTTTCACAGATAGGTCAAAGTCTAATTTCTCCGGAGTTAAATTTAAACGTTGAGCACAAGTAGGAGAGATAAATGAATGGGTAGCATCGGTATCTAATAAGGTATAAACTTCAAAAGAATTTATGATTAGCTTACCCGTGATCACCTCGTTTGGGTTCCTCGCATTTTGACCAGTCATGACAAACGCTCTTCTAGGAACCATTGACTTTGACTTTTATGGGACAGCCTTTTGAGTCACCGTCCCCGCTGAACTTGGTTTCGCTACCGTATAATCTAGAGCGATATGTCCTTCCTTTCCATAATTATAGTATACCTTGAACTTTTGTGGGTAGTTTGGACTGATATGTCCTTCTTTCCCGCATTTATAGCATATGACTGGTGGTCGTTCTCCTCCCTTGGAACCAGTTGCTGCTGGTGCTAACGTCTTCGCATTGTCATTGTTGAATCTCCTTTTTTTAAAATCTCCCCCCGACTCGCTTCTTCTATTCTCATGCCCATGATTACCACCAGAGTGGTTGCCGCTCTTGTCCGTATTCTTCTTTCTCTGCTGGTTATCATTGTTCTGATGACTGCTGTCACCGGTATGATCCTGGTTGTGGTCCCTCGATTGACCGTACTCGTTATCTCGCTCTAATAATTGAGCCCTGTTGACAACATTTGAATAGAGAGAAAATTTATGAGAAATGAGATATTAACGTATGTCGGGTTTCAAACTTCTCAGAAACATCCGCGTCATACATTCCTCATTCTCCACCAAATGAGGTGCAAACCTGGATAACTCCGCGAACTTCGCCTCGTACTGGGACACCGTCATGTTTTTTTGTTCCAATCTAATAAACTCTACCTCCTTCATATGACGAACACTTTCAGGAAAGTATTTGTCATTGAACAGTTTCTGAAATGTCTCCCAATACATGTTGAGCGCGGCTGGATGAGTACGCTTCACAGATTCCCACCAGTAATCTGCCTCATTACGGAACAAAAAAGTGGCGAATGGAACTTTCTGTTCCTCTATGCATCCAAAGACATAGAATATCTTGGTAATTTGCTTGACCCAAGTCTCCGCCTTAATTGAATCCGGCTTTCCCCAGAATTCTGGTGGTCCCAACTCTTTGAACTGCTTGGTTGTGACCAGCTGTGCGTTGCCATTGTTTCTTCCTATATTTTGAACAGGAATCTCCTTCGTCTGGTTTTGCATGAACCGTAAAAAGCTTCTGAACATCTCATCGTTCATCGTCTGCTCAGTGGTGTTGTTTACAGGAGGAACATTGCCAGCCTGTTGCACGTTCTCCTCATTGGTGAGCAATGATGTCTCCACAGTCTCATTTACTCCACTGTTAACATTCTCAGTCAGCATTCTCAAATACTGCCATAAAACAAGGGTTAATTTAACAAATTAACATATCACATAATATCCCTATATTATGACCAACCAACAAATAAGCTTAGGTAGGATACACTAGCGAAGGATTTACTCGTCTCTCCCCTCCTAGTTCTATTCCCCGATCTCCGCCAGAGATCATATCCCTAAGCTCTGATACCAACTGTGACGCCCCCAAAATAGGTATACAACACCCATTTTGAGTCGTCAATAACATGGTACAGAAATAGCTACAACTTTATTAATACAACATAAAAACTGTGAATTTAAATACAAATATTTCCATTTAGACAATATTCATACCCAAATAAGTCCTCGTTACAATTATTGGTACAATATTTTATAAAAATGGTGAGGACTACTAAAACAACTTCCTAGAACCTTCATTCCATACCCCGACTAGTACTCGCTACATTCTCGGCTCTTGAGAAGAAAAATGAAACAAAAAGGAAAAGGATGAGCTCAACTAGCCCGGTAAAGAATATTATGACTAATATAACATAGAACAAATTATCGTTAGTCTTCAACAGGGAAAATTCTAATAGAATACAATAGACAATCAGTTTTAAATCAATATTCGCAGCGGAAATAATAATTAATTAGAAGAGTTAAGTAGAGAATGCAATCTACTATCTTCTATATATGAATTTAAAAGTTCATCATCGATATTTTATCCCTGTAGCATCAATCAATATATATCTGGAATTAAATATTCATCTTTGCACTACAGGCCAAAGATATTCATCAGTTGGTCATGTTCATCTAAACACTTGTTCATCTTTACACTACGGGCCAAAGATATTCATCAGAAAATCATTCATCTTTGCACTACATGCCAAAGATATTCAGTAATATCATCATTTAGGACTGAGGATGATGAAAAATATTTTAAAGAAAACGAATCCAGTGAAACAAAAGAATAAATATTAAGGATTCATCTTTGCACTACAGGCCAAAGATATTCATCAGTTGGTCATGTTCATCTAAACACCTGTTCATCTTTGCACTACGGGCCAAAGATATTCATCAGAAAATCATTCATCTTTGCACTACATGCCAAAGATATTCAGTATTATCATCATTTAGGACTGTGGATGATGAAAAATATTTTAAAGAAAATGAATCCAGTGAAACAAAAGAATAAATATTAATGATTCGTATTTCAGCTATTCCATGTCAAAAAATACCTCATAAATAATCATAGTGGAGTAAAATTCAAGAATGATAAAAACATGGATTCAATCAAAGCTAGTATCCATAATAGATATTTTGGACAAAAAATAAAAATTTAATTTTTCTGTGAATAGTGTCGTATCCGTGAATAGTGACGTATACGTAAATAGTAACCCCGACATAAAAAGTTCCAAATTTGATAAAAAGTTCAAACCAATATTTTGGCATAATGATATTGAAGAAAATAATATCATTTAAGAAGAAAATAACATCCCTTACCTCGAAAAGATAATACTTCTGACTGGAATACTGGATATAGTGCTGAAGGGAATTTGTACCGTATAACAACACTCAAAGTCTCAAAATACTCACAAGAATACGCTCAATATATCGAAAGAGAAAGAGAGAGAGAAGATTTCAGTTTCTGGTGTGATTTTCAATTCTAACCTAAGCACCCTATTTATAGAAAAATGCTTAGAACACCAAAGCAGAAAATTTAATAAATTAATAATATTTATTAACCAAATTCCTACGCCCACCTCTAGACATTTGAAATCAGTAACTAACATTGCAAGTGGAGCCAACCAAATGAAAAAAATATTTTTCTTTTAAAAAATATTTAAAACTTCAAAAATCAATTATTCTGGAACTTCGGAACTTCAATAATTTACAATAAATAGCCCTTTTGTCAGAAAAATTCGAACCTTATATCTTTTCCATAGAAAATTCTATTATTTACAACTTTGCAAAAGAAAGTTTTTCCAAATTTCAAACAAAAATTGACCGAAATACACAAACGAACGATTTTACAGGCTATAATCAAATTTCAGTCAAGAAATGGGGTCCACAAACATGAAAAACAAGTTTTAATCATTTAATGCAACAAAAATACGCTTCCTCCTTATATACTCATATATCCCACATTCATTGTAAAAATATCATCATTATTATATTATAATAATATAATAAAATATTATTTTATCAGAAAAGATAAAATATCAATTTTCAACAATTGTCACTTTAAAAGTTTTCTCCATCTATATCTACATAAAATGAATATTTTCCTCATCATATAAATCAATAATTAATTATTCACAAATAATATTACAGAATCACAATACTGACAACCAGACAGTTCCCAGGAAAGAGGGGGCTTTTCAATAAGAATTTCTCCTTACTGGCGCGCAATTAGGTGACCAAACCTCTCCTTAGACAGAACTTTCTAGACATTGCTAATAATGTAATCTAATAATATTATTCAGATAATATGAATTATTGCTTCGATAATGGAAAATATTGTGTAGTGACAATTATTGAAACAACAGTAATATAAAATATCAACGCAACAATTATTGAATCAATAAATTTGATGAGTACAAAAATAACATAAAAACAAATAAAATGCACTAAAAATTACTTAAAGATAGAAATTACTTTTATACTTATTATTTTTCTATCTTTAAGTAATTTTTAGTGCATTTTATTTGTTTTTATGTTATTTTTGTACGATGGTGCAAGAAGGGGCAAATCTGAAAATTCTGGCAAAAGAATGACAATTTGGTAATTCTGGAGACGTGCAGCGTCAGGGAACTGCTAAATGAACTAAACCCAACGCTGGGGTGCAAAATGTTATATGAGGTTTTTACAGTTGGGTCAAAGTTCGATGATTCCTAATAGGATTTGTGTAAATCACAAATTTTATGAATAAAGATTTAATTTTCTCGAAATATTTTTTCAAAATTATGGTGTAGATTTGAGATAATGTTATAGTTGTGGGTAATATTTATAAATTTTAAAAAGTATGCAAGTTGTTGTATAATATTCGACAGGTTGGGGAATATCCGTACGACGGTACAATCATTGGTGGACCCCACAACAGAATTATTAGTCGGATTGAGAAAACGACAAAAATATTTTTATGAAAATAACGGCGGAAGTTTTACCGTTAACTGTTGAAACACCCGGTGTTAAAAGTACAGTAATACGCGTGGTTGCATAGTAGCACACGGTATTGATTATTGATGCTTACGTGAGAAGTCATTCGGTTTTGTTCAATTATTGCTACAGTAATTATTGCATAGTATCTCATGTTATTTGATTCAATTATTGTCGATTTTTTATATATTATTAAATCAATAATTGAGATGACACAGTTATTAATATTATTAGTTGCTGTGACAACCCCAAAATAGATCCATCCCATCCAACCCATTCTGAGTCGCCAAATACATGGTACAGAAAACAACTACAACTTTATTACAACAATTGTCGTACAAAATATAACAACACATGTGTTGTGAGTTTTAATACCAACTATGACTCATGTCCCAACTATGGACAGCACCTCACAGTGATACCTTACATAAAGGTACAATCTAGAACTGTTTTAGAAATTAAAACCTTTGGGAAGTGCTCAAGGAAACCTTCGTACATGGGAGGCCATGCGTCTAGGTTATTATAGATATCATATGCCCATAAAATTATCCTTGGTTGACCCAATAGACCCCAAAGAAAAATGAGAAGATTACTATCATATTCTTCCCAATGGTGTGTCTTCTCTTGACATATCATTATCTCCACCGTCTCTAATTAAGAATTATACTTCAACCAAACTCCAAGATTATATAGGTAGTGCTTGTATATATACTCAGCAAGTGGATGAGCACATCCCTATCTTATGATGACTCGAGGTTGTATGCCATTAGACATCTTGCATGATAGTGACAAAACACCCTTTCAAAGTTGGGTTCGCCTCACCTATTTAGGGAGAACCTCAACAGCTATAGACCACTGTTCTATTCCTCTGTTATTCCCGCTCGACCCAGCTATACTCTTATTACCTGAAAGGAATTGTGAAGCAAAAAGGGTGAGCACAACTAGCTCAGTAAAGAATATCATGACTAAAGATAAATAAATTATCAATAGCCTTCAACAGTAATAAATCAAAGATTTAAAACATATGGTAGATGATAAAACTTTTTAACCATAGTTGTAGCAGAATGAGCAATCCATTAGAAGAGTTAAATAAACCATAAAGTCTATTATCTTCTCCACATTAAAAGTTCACCAACAATGTTTTATCCCTGCAACATCAATCAAAAGTTCCTGTCCACAATCATGTGAATAACTTATAATCATAATTGTAGTTCTAAATTCCTTTTCTCATCCATGACGAAGATAATTTTCATCACCTTTCTTTATCTGAAACATCAAAGATCATGGTTATACCAAATCACAGTTCATGTTCATAATCATACTAATAAATTCATCTTTCCACTACGGGCCAAAGATATTCATCAAAAGTTCATCTTTGCACTACTGTCCAAAAATATTCAACAACATGTCATCGTTGCACTACGGGTCAAAGATATTCATCAACAATTAATCTTTGCACTACAGGTCAAAGATATTCCTCAACAGTTCATATTTGCACTACAGGCCAAATTTATTAAAATCTCAAAGAAATATATAATCATTTCAGAATTTATATAAACAATAATTATAACCATGTTGATCAATTCACCTTTGCACTTAAGCTAAAGATATTCAATTATAAATTCAATGGTCATGATCATACCAGTCACAATTCAACTTTTCACTATTGGCTAAAGAGAACCCTAGTCATGATCATACCAATAATCTACCCATCTTTACACTCCAGTGAAAGAGAATTTCAACATCAGGGTTATAAAAATGTTATATATAATAATAAAATCAATATAATCAATACATAGTTTTAATCTCCAAAGTAATATTCATAAATCAACTATAATTTGGTTAGAAAAAGAAACCAATTTATAGTGAATAGTAACTCGTGAATAGTAACCCGTTGTGAATAGTAACTCATGAATAGTAACTCCTGAATAGTAACTCATGAATAGTAAATCATGAATAGTAAATCATGAATAGTAACTCATGAATAGTAACTCGTGAATAGTAACTCATGAATAGTAATTCATGAATAGTAACTCGTGAATTGTAACTCATTAACAGTAACTCATGAATAGTAATCCTGACATGAAAAAATTCCAAATTTGATAAAAATTTCAAACTAATATTTCAACATAATGATATTGAAGAAATAATATCACTTACGAAGAAAATAACATCCTTTACAATCCCTTAAAATCACTTACCATCCCTTACTATCCCTTATAATCTCGTACTTCAAAAGAGCAGTACTTCTGACTTGAATAACGCTGAACGAACTTACACCGTATAGCAATACTCAAGATATCAAAATACTCAAAAGAATACACTCAATAATATAGAGAGAGAAGTAGAGAGAGAAAACTTTAGTTTCTGGTGTGATTTTCAATTCTAACCTAAGCACCCTATTTATAGGAAAATGCTTAGAACTCCAAAGCAGAAAATTTAATTAAATATTAATATAATTTTCTTAAACATCCTACGCCCACTTATTTGGCAAAAACATCAGACACACATGTACCAAAACAACAAAAACATTTTTCTTAAATAAAACAATTAAAACTTCCAAAAATCAATTATTCAGGGAATTTCGAAACTTCAATAATTCATAATAAATAGCCCTTTTATCAGAAAATTCTAATCTCGCAACTTTTTATAGGAAATTCAACTTCTCTACAACTTTGCAGAAGAAAGTTTTTCCAAATTCAAAATAGAAATTGACCGAAATCCATAAACGGATGATTTTACAAGTTATAATCAAATTTCAGTCAAGAAATAGGGTCCACCGACACACTAAAACATTTGTTAATCATTTAATACAACAAAAATACTCTTCCTCCTCATATACTCATATATCACACATTCATTATAAAAATATCATCATTATTATATTATAATAATATAATAAAATATTATTTTATCAGAAAAGATAAAATATCAATTTTCAACAATTGTCACTTTAAAGATTTTCTCCATCTATATCCACATAAAATGAATATTTTCTTTATCATATAAATTAATAATTAATTATTCACAAATAATATTACAGAATCACAACATTGACAACCAGACAGTTCCTAGAAAGTGGGGGCTTTCCGATAAGAATTTCTCCTTACTGGCGCGCAATTAGGTGACCAAACCTCTCCTTAGACAGAACTTTCTAGACATTGCCAATAATGTTATCTAATAATATTATTCAGACAATATGAATTATTGCTTCGATAATGGAAAATACTGTGTTGTGACAATTATTAAAATAACAGTAATATAAAATATCAACGCAACAATTATTGAATCAATAAAATACTGAACAGTAATTACTGTAACAATTATTGAGTAGTGCCTTCTTATGTAAGAATCAATAATTGGTGCAATACCGTGTGCTACTGTGCAACAATGCGTATTACTGTATTTTAACCACCGAGCATTCCAACAGTGTTAACGGTAACAACTACGTCGTTATTTAAAAAACTTTCCTTTTGTCGTTTTCTTCATCTGACAGTTATTCTGTTATGGGGCCCACAAATGGTTGCGCCGTCGTACGAATATTCCCCGACAGAAAGAATATTCCACGACCAAACGAATATTCTCTGACAGAAAGAATATTTTATAACCACTTGCTTATTTTTAAAAAAAATCATATATCACCCTTAACTTTAAACTTTTATCAATTTAACCATTTACTGAATAGTAATTATAAGAAAAAAATTGAATACTTTTATTTCATAAAATTTGGGGTCTTACAGTTGTAATATTGACAATGTCTAGAAGTTCTGTCAATGAGAGTTTTGGTCACCTAATTGCGCGCCAATAGGGAGAAATCCTTATTGAAAAGCCTCATCTTTCCTAGGAACGAGCTAGTTGTTAATATTGTGAGTTATAATAATATTAATAAATGTTGTTAAAAATATTGAGGTGATTTTTATGAGGTGTTTATTATATTTTTGGACCCCCCCCCCCATTTATCCATTTTCAAAATAATCGGTAGAAATTTTTTAGTATTTTAGTGGAGGCCACATGTGGGGCCCACGTGTGACTTTGGAAATCTGATCATTTGGGGGGAGTCACGGGAAAGTTTCTATATATATATATATATATATATATATATATATTATTTTATTATTATTATAAATGTAATAAAACAGAAAACTTTTTATATAAAACAAAATACTTTTTATAAAGTTTTGTTTTATTTGATTATAAATAGAATATAGTATATTTTATTATGCATAGTTCCTGCATAGCGTTTGCATAGTGAAAATTTTATATAAAACAGAATACTTTTTATAAAATTTATTTTATTTGATTATAAATAGAATATATTATATTTTATTATTCATAGTGTTTGCATAGTATTGCATAGTCAAATCTTTTTATATAAAATAAAATACTTTTTATAAAGTTTTGTTTTATTTGATTATAAATAGAATATATTATATTTTATTGCATAGTGCAACATAGTATCATTTCCATTTTCCTATAAATAGGATGCTTATTTAGAATTGAAAATCACACCAGAAGTTCAGAGAATTCTTCTTCTATAATCTTGAGCATATTTCTTTAGAGTTTAAGAAAGCTTTGAGCATAAAAAATAGTGCAAGCTTTCTTCAAGTATGTCCCCGCCCTACCCGTCGGAATACTCTTCTTTTTAAGGTAAGGGGTATTATTCTTTCGTATTCATGAAGAGAGTTATTTTCTTTTAATACTCGTAAGGGTTGTTATTTCATTCTTTATTATTATGTTGGAATAACCTGTCTATGCGAAGTACCACATACATGGTGAAATTCTTCTATTATTCCATTCTTTATTATTCTGTTGGAATAACCTGTCTGTACGGTCTATCGCATGCCTGGTGAATTCTGTTGTTATTTCATTCTTTATTATTTTGTTGGAACATCCTGTCTATGCTGATTACGCATGACCTAGTTTCATTCTTTATTATTCTGTTGGAATATCTTGTCTATGCGGATTACGCATGACCTGGTTCTATTCTTTAATATTCTGTTGGAATATCCTGTCTGTACGGGTTACGCATGACCTGGTTTCATTCTTTACTATTTTGTTGAAATAACCTATCTGTGCGGATTACGCACGCTTGGTAAATTCTTCTGTTATTCCATTCTTTATTATTCTGTTGGAATAATCAGTCTACGTGGATTACCGCAGGGCAGCAAAAATTCATTTGCGGTTTCATATATTTTATTATACTCAGTTGGTTAAAGTTTTGGCTTCTATACTCCATGAAATTAGTGGAATATCATTGATATTTGCGCTTCATCCAGTATCTTTTCATGAAATATTCTTCTGAGCATTCTTTTATTTCACTCCACATAGCATTATCATGTTGACAATTTGGACGTTATTGAGTTCATGATAAATTAACTTATAAATCTTTAAAATTTATTCTTGAACTTATTTTATTGAATTGTCATCATCTTCATGCTTATATTATGTTGAAAGTCATTCGTGGCCTGTAGTGCATAGATGGGCTTGGTATGATTATGACCAGAGATTATTCGGTACAATCATGACTGTAATGTTATAAATGATGTGGAAAAAGTCCTCATTGGCCGTAGTGCATTGATGGACAGTTTTTGGTATGATTATGGCTATGGATTCTCTTCGGCCAAGGGTGCAAAGATGAATTGTTTTATTGCATGATCAGAACCATTGATGAAAACACGATTATCTTTGACCCGTAGTGCATGAATAAATCGTGGTCGTGATACTAAAGAATATCCTTGGCCTGTAGTACATGGATGATTTAATGATGTGGATTATTTATTAAGTTGAGTCTCAGCGATAAAAGTGATGAAAAACCTTTTAAATCATAGAAGATAGTAGATTTTATGCTCTACTTGACTCTTCTAATGGATTGCTTATTCCGCTGCAGTTATTGATCTAAAACTTGTTGTCTATTATATTCTATCAGTTGTTATAATGTTGAAGGCTAAGGATAATTTATTCTGCATTATCTTAGTCATAATATTTCTTAATGGGCTAGTTGAGCTCACCCTTTCTTTCAATATTCTCTTCATGAAATGAGAATATAGCTGGGACTAGTCGGGGAATGGATTGACGGTCCAGATGGTTGCATTAGTAGTTCTCACTATTCTGTGAAATAATGTGATAATAAATGTATTGAGGACTTATTTTGAGTTTGAATACTGTCTAGAAGACATTATTTGTATTAAAACTCACAGCTCATGTTGTATATTTAAGTTTATATTTATATTATGTACCATGTATTTGACGACTTAAGATGGGTGATGTATACCTATTTTGGGGGCATCACAATTTGGATGTTAAAGAGCCTAATTTTTGTATGGGAATTAATAGTAGATTTGGAAAAAGAATTTTATTATAGTAGTTTATTAAAATTAGGATATTGTGTATGTAATTTTAATTGTATTTTAACTCATTTTAGGGTTAGGAAATTAGGAGGCCTATAAATACATGTTAAAGGGCTATTAGAATAGTTAATTCTTTTATCGTGACGACTAGACTTCAGGTTTGGAGATCTAGTGTAATACTCTTAACACCAATGGAGACAGGGAATTGAAGGATGCTTGGAGATGGAAGATGTATTCACACGATTTTTCTTCTCTTGATACTTGTATTATCCTTGGATTTTAATTAATATTTGGAAAAGTTTAATTTATTTGTTATGAATTAAACTTCTATCTTTTAAATTAAATTGGCTTGATATGAAATTGATATTTAAAAAATATTAGAATTAATTCCTCGTGGGATCGACAACTTTCTTATCATTATATTACATGTTGACCGTGTATACTTGCACGTATTTATTGATTGCTAAATCAACCAAAAATTATCAACCGAACCTTGGAAATAATGTTGAAACTTCAGACTAGCCACTATCAATGCATAGGCAAACTTTTCCAGGTTCGGATACCTAGTCTCTGCATCCTAAAGTGCATTACTGACATAATAAATAGGAAACTACTTTCCACTTGCCTCTTGCACCAGAACTGCCCCAACTGCCAACGAACTTGCCACTAGGTAAAGATAAAGTTGTTTCGAGGGGATCGACTTCATCAAAAATGGTGCCGAAGACAAATATCTCTTAACCCCCTGAAAAGTGTCCTCATACTCCGAAGTCCATTGAAAAGTCTTCTCATTTTTAATTCCCTTCAGAGTGTCGAGGAAAGGAAGGCATCACTCTGCCGATTTGGACATGAACCTTCAGAGCGATGCAATCCGACCCGTTAGTTGTTGAACATCATTGAATGTTTGAGTAGACTTCATCTCCAGTATAGCTTTAATATTCTCTGGATTGGCCTCAATCCCCCGCTTGCTTACCAAATACTCAAGAAACTTCTCCGAACCAAGACCCAAGGTACACTTGGTTGGATTCAACATAAAGCTCCACGCTTCATCCCAATTTCTTTCTAAAGACATTGTTGATCATCCACTAATACGTGGCTTAATCATTTATGAACCCAAAATTCATCTTCTTATACGCATAAGAGCCCAATGAGTAATTAAGGTCGTCTTCAGGATATCCTTCTTATACATCAAAATCTGATTGTATCATGAAAAGGCATCTAGGAAACTCAACAAAGCAAACCCCGAAGTAGAATCGATCAATTGATCAATGTGTGGAAGGGGTTAGAAATACATTGGGCACTTTTGTTCGTTTTCCAATAGAGACAATTACTTGCAAATATATAAGATCAACAAGTAATAAACTGATAACAGAGTGTCGAACCCACAAGAATCTTTATCTAGTAAATCCCAACTACTAACTTTTTTTATCAATCCAATTTTATTTCAACTATCGAAATTTGTGAATATTAATTAAAAATAATTCAAATTAAACCAAGAGTAAATTTAGAACAAAGATTTATTTCAGATATAAAAGCTTAAAACTACAATATACCCAATTATGCAATATAAATCAATTATCCAATTCATCTAATAATTAAATTCACGTGAGTTGTTAACATGAATTCGTAATTATTTATAAGCCATTTCCCAAGGATCAAATAAAAATATTCAATTCACTTAATCTTGCGATATTCCTATGCAAAATAAAAGAATCAAATTCATTAAGTATTAACTCTCAATAGTTACATGCACTAAAAAGAGATATCTCTATTCAATTCACAACCCTAATTAATCATCTCATGCAAACAATTAAGAATATATGTTATAATATTCATATCTAACCCTAGGTTTTAACTCTCTAATTAATCTAGTGTATCACACTAATCATTGGTCATACAATTAATTAATAAGCATAAAATACGATAGGTAACTCAATTTGAATAAATAATTGGACTTCAATAAATAATTATTCATAAGCACAAAAAGTTCAATTTCAGTCTTAATTGTAAATTTAGTTCATGCAGAAAATTAAAACCAAAAATCTGAAGCAAGCCATCACAATTAAATTACAAAACTAAATAAGGAAGAAAAGAAAAACTCAGTAACTGTTCTTCAGTCTTCAAGTCTTCAGCCTGATATCCTTGTGATGCTCTGCAACCTTCAATATTTCCCTTCAGCTATCCAAGTCAATCTTTGTATCTCTTCACATAGCAATATTTCCCAGTCAGGTTTGATTAGAATCCTATTTTCAGTAGAAATTGGCATGAAAATCCTCAACTTTGAAAAATCCACGTTCAAATTTCTCTGCTCCCCAATACCCCGACGATGGTTTTTACTCATGGGTTAGCGCCCCGGCGCTGCAACATGCTATAAATTACTACTTTCCCCCTTTTTTAGCCCAAAATTCTTGTTTGGCCCCTATTTTGACCTAACCTACGAAATAATAATAAAACCAATAAATATGCCTTAAAATACTCAAAGACTAATAATATATTTAGTCTAAAAATACTCAATTCATGGATATAATACCCACTCATCAGGCACGCCTTATTCAGATATGTGTAGTCGATGTAGATCCTCCACTTTCCATTCTTTTTTTGGACTAACACCACGTTTGCCAACCACTCTGGGTAATCGATCTCAAAAATAAATTCAGCTGCTAACAACTTGGCCACTTCGTAATCTATAGTTTTCTGTCGTTCCGGGCAAAAATCCTTCTCTTATGTCGAACTGGTATCTGGGTAGGATCCACACATAGCCTATGTACAGCTACCGACTCATCTATCCTAGGTATATCACTTGGTACCTGTAACAATCGAGAAATTTGTAATTTAATTTAAATATTTATGGAATTAAATAAATATTTTAAATAATTTATTTATTGAGAAAATAAATAATTGATAAATTGTGGTGGATTAATTTTGTAACTAAATTAATTAATGTTAATTTGAATAATGACAATTTTATCTAATGGATTTAATTTAAGGAAATAATTAAATTAAATCAATTGCTTAATATTTAAGAAAATAAGTAAATTAAATGAATTGTTTAATTTAAAGGAAATAAATAAATTAAATAAAGTGATGTGTATAGTTTATTAATTAAATTAGATATGTAATTATTTATTAAATTATAAGTATAATGATAATAAGATTATTATTAATATTATTATAAGCTATTTAATGTGTTGCATGTGTGACAAGTGGAACTATATAATATAAATAATAAGATTTTGATTCTATTCTTATATACGTTTGATTAAGCTCTTATAACCTAATTCGTTACATCGAGCAAGTTTCACTTTTCTAATTATTATACAAAGCATATATTGTTTTAATACGTCGATTCAAATGAGATTGTTCTAATTCTTTTGAACATAGTACTTTGCATGTGTATTATGTTTATTCAGCTATATATTGTTAATATCCGATCTTTGACTTTGATAACCTTTATTAACGGAAATTGAATAAGTGTTCTAAAATTCTAGAAACACTGATAAGCTAGTTCCAAACTAAACTTTCTTTAGTACGGAAATTCTAAATTCAAAGTGAGACGAACAACCCTAACATAGGGGATTTTGTATGTGTAACGTTTAGATGTTTGTGCACAATACATGGTACAAAGGGCTGATCTCCCTGAGTACGTTAAGAAGAGTCTCTACAGACTAATGACTGTTAAGGTTAAGGTAATAATACCTAAACACCGTGGACATAGTTCGTGGTCTTAAGACCCTCAGATAATTAAAGTTCGAGCTTATTTTCTATTTTGATTCGTAGATCAAGTTCTTTATTGTTCAGTATTCGTTGTTCACTCTCATGTTGTTATTATACTATCTTAATGTCAGTGAGCAATTGTTTGCTCACTCTTGCAATTAAACAATGCAGCTAAAGTTGAAAGAGGTGATGAGCCATCTACTAGCAAGGGAAAGGGCAAGATGTCCAAGTGTTGAAGAATTAATTAAAGTTTATTTAAATGCATGAAGTTATAAGACTTATTTTATTTTATAATGTATTCCGCAAACTGATGTAATAATTTAAGGTTAGATTACCTGGGATTGTTAATGAGATGATGTAACCATTTAATGGAAAAGATTATTGTTTAAGTTATTTAATGTTTTATCCTTTATCATGGGTAGTTAGATGTAATTATTTTGATAGTGGGCACCAAATTCGGCGGAAATGAAGTACCCGAATTTAGGGGTATCACAGTACCCATGCGAAGATGCCTGCATATACCCATAATAGCTTGATCAGTTTGGTATGAATGGGCTCCTCCAGATCTTGACAATCTTCTCCTTATTCCCTAGAATCTATTCAATATCCTCCATCTCTTCGGTTAACAAAGCGAGGGGTTCAGTGTTGTCTTCCGTGAATGGCTCCACCTCGATTGCCATCGTTTGTCTTTGCTTACTGACCCCGACTCCCGAAGAGATTAGAGTATTCTGATAACACCTTCTGCAATCTCTAGATCCCCTTTAACTTCGCCAACTCCATTCGGTGTAGGAAACTTCAACTTGAAGTGGGGTATATAACTCACTACTTGCAGAACAACCAATTTTGGCGAGCCCAAAATGTTTTACTTGCACCTCAAAAAATCTAACATTCACACCGACTCGCTGAGGAGTTGTGCCAAAGATAACTGGTAGTTCAATAGTCCATGTCACGTGTAATGAACCATTACTAAATCCGTACAAAGGGGATTACTGGTCCACCTCCATCTTCTGACCTTTTAAATCTAATCTCTGATATGTAGACCTGGCAATTTAGACCCGCCCGTAGAAACATGGGCCATGGCCCGCAATATTTTAGCCCAAGAAAATACGGGCCATTTTGGCCCGGGACATTTTTGGCCCGGCCCGCGAGTGGCCCGGCCCGTGGCTCGCGAATTATTTTTTTATTAAAAAAATGTTGCTACTTGTGGGTTATGAGGCTTGAAAATAAGACTTATAAGTAAATAAATAAGAGCTCAAACCAACTAAGCTACAACAACTTTTTATTTTTAATATAATTTTCAATATATTGTTTCTTTACTTTATAATGTTAACATTATAAAATATTGTACAAAAATTCATATGAACGGAATTTATCATGACAAGTGAAATACCAGTTCCGTTTTCCCAAAATCATACACCAATAAGAAAATTAAATTACAAAAATTATACACAGTGTTCGGGTAATTAGTATTACTATTTAAATAGTTTAAGATTTTACAATTGTATTGTTTGAATTAATTTATATCAGTTTAAAATTTAAAAATAGACTTTATAAAATCAGTACTAATTTTATATTTTAAAACCGAATGAACATTCAACATTTTATAATATGGACAAAAATGAAATGCACATAATCGCATAAACAAGTGATAGAATATTTACTGGATCTTCTTCTTTATGAATAATGCTGAACAAATGAGTTTTCATGTGATGTGATAAATTAAAAACTAGCCAGAAACAAATATGGTAAAAACAGCACGGTCACAGGACGTGGTTTTTGAACACACATATTTATTATTATTATTATTATTATTATTGCAAAAAAAAAAAAAGTAAAAGCCCGCACACCATACCGGTCCGGCCCAACCCGGGCCACGAATCGCATAATAGTAGCCCATCAAAACCCGGGTCATTTTTGCCCGGCCTGCTTCCGACCCGGCCCGCCCGGCCCGTTTGCCAGGTCTACTGATATGTGTGACTGTATAGGATGTCCACCGATAAACCTTTATCGATCATCATCCTCCTCATGTCCAGCGGTCTAACCTGGGTAGTGATTACTAACGCGCCTTCGTGTGGTTCTACTGACTCGAATGGATAATCTTCATCATCGAATGAGATAACTGTGTCAGGATAAGCCTGATCTGTGAGACCCTGAATTTTATAAAATAAAAGTATTCAATTTTTCTATTTTGGTAAATAGTTTAATTGATAAAAGTTTAAAGTTAAGGGTAATATGTGAAAAAAAAAAATCAAAGTAAGCAAGTTGTTATAGAATATTCTTTTTGTCGGGGAATATCCGTACGACGGTACAATCATTGGTAGACTCCACAACGGAATTATTGTCAGATTGAGAAAACGACAAAAATATTTTTATGAAAATAACGGCGGGAGTTTTACCGTTAACTGTTGAAACACCCGGTGTTAAAAGTACAGTAATACGCGTGGTTGTATAATAGCACACGGTATTAATTATTGATGCGTATGTGATAAGTCACTCAGTTTTATTTTATTGGTATTAGTAATGTAATAAAATAGAAAAGCTTTTTATATAAAACAGAATACTTTTATAAAGTTATTCGTTTTATTAGGCTAATAGTAAAATCTTTTTATATAAAACAGAATACTTTTATAAAGTTATTCGTTTTATTAGGCTAATAGTAAAATCTTTTTATATAAAACAGAATACTTTTATAAAGTTATCTGTTTTATTAGACAATAATTAGAATATATTATATTTTATTATGCATATTATTTGCATAGTGCCTGCATAGTGTTTGTATAGTAAAATCTTTTATAAAGTTATTCGTTTTATTAGATCATAAATAGAATATATTATATTTTATTTAAAAGATTTTGCTTTAAATATGGACCGTCAGATTAAAATAAATCAATCTGGACCGTTCATGAGTTAGTTACTATGCAGTCCATTTTTCTATAAATAGAAGCTCATTCCTTCATTATTTCTTACGAATTCGCTGAAACTCAAGAGAGAGAAACTATAGAGAGAGTTCTTCTTCTATAATCTTGAGCGTATTTCTTTAGAGTTTAAGAAAGCTTTGAGCGTAGTGCAAATTTTCTTCAAGTATATTCCCGCCCTACCGATCGAAATACTTTTCTTTTTAAGATATGGGATATAATTTTCGTACTCGTAAAGGATATTATTATTATTATTATTATTATTATTATTATTATAGTAAGGGATATTATTTCGTTCGTATTCATGAAGAGAACTTCTGTTATTCCATTCTTCATTATTCTGTTGGAATAACCTGTATACGCAGACTATCGTATACATGGTGAAATTCTTCTATTATTCCATTCTTTATTATTATGTTGGAATAACCTGTCTATGCAAAGTACTACATACATGGTGAAATTCTTTATTTATTCCATTCTTTATTATTATGTTGGAATAACATGTCTATATGAAGTACTGCATACATGGTAAAATTCTTCTATTATTTCATTCTCTATTATTCTGTTGGAATATCATGTCTGTGCGTTTTACGCTGGACCTGGTTCCGTTATTTATTATTCTGTTGGAATATCCTGTCAGTGCGTATTATGCCTGACCTGGTTCCGTTATTTAGTATTCTGTTGGAATAACCTGTCTATGCGGAGTACAGCATGCATGGTGATTTCTGTTATTATTCAATTCTTTATTATTCTGTTGGAACATCCTGTCGGTGCGAATTTCGTCTGACCTGGTTCCATTATTATTATTCTGTTGGAATAACCTGTCTATGCGAAGTACCACATGCATGGTGATTTCTTTTGTTATTCCATTCTTTATTATACTCAGTTGGTTAAAGTTTTGACTTCCATACTCCATGAAATTAGTGAAATATCCTTGATATTTGCGCTTCATCCAGTATCTTTTCATGAAAATATTCTTCTGAGCATTCTTGAATTTTACTCCACAAAGAAGTATCATGTTGATAATTTGGACGTTATTAGTTCCTGGATAAATTAATTTTTGAACTTATTTTATTAAATTCTTATATCATTGTCATCATCCTCATGTTTATATTATGTTGAAAGTCATCTGTGGCCTGTAGTGCATTGATGGACTTGGTATGATTATGACCAGGGATTATTAGGTATAATCATGACCGTAATGTTACAAATAATGTGGAAAAAGTCACCTGTGGCTTGTAGTACATAGATGGACTTGGTATGATTATGACCAGGGATTATTCGGTATAATCATGACCGTAATGTTACAAATGATGTGGAAAAAAATCTTCATTGGCCCGTAGTGCATTGATGGATAGTTTTTGGTATGATTATGGCTATGGATTCTCTTCGACCAAGGGTGCAAAGATGAATTATTTTATGGCATGATCAAGACCGTTGATGAAAACACGATTATCTTTGGCCCGTAGTGCATGGATAAATCGTGGTCGTGATACTAATGAATATCCTTGGCCTATAGTGCAAGGATGATTCGATGATGTGGATTAATTATTGAGCTGAGTCTCAACGATGAAATATTAATTCATGGATGTGATAATAATGAATATCTTTAGCCGTAATGCATGGATAATTCATGGATGTGATACTAACGAATATCCTTGGCCGTAGTACATGGATAATTCGATGATGTGGATTATTTATTAAGCTGAGTCTCAGCGATAAAAAATTGGTTATACACTTTTAATTTGTAGAAGATAGTAGATATCATGCTCTACTTGACTTTTCTAAAATACAGTTGTATATCTTTGGCTTGTAGTGCAAAGATGAATTATTAATGAATATCTTTGGTCGTAGTGCAAAGATGAATTTATTAGTATGATTATGAACAAGAATTGTGATTTGGTATAACCATGATTTTTGATGTTTTAGGTGAAGATAGGTGATGGAAATTATCTTCGTCCTGGGTGCGAAGAGGAATTTAGAATTACAATTATGATTATGAGTTATTCATATGATTGTGGACAGGAATTGTTGATTGATGTTACAGGGATAAAACATTATTGGTGGACTTTTAACATATAGAAGATAATAGACCTGATGGTCTATTTGACTCTTCTAATGGATTGCTCGTTCCGCTGCAACTATGGTTGAAAACTTTTATCATCTACCATATGTTCTAAATCTCTGATTTATTAATGATGAAGGCTATTGATAGTGTAAATTAGTTTTAGTCATGATATTCTTTACTGGGATAGTTATGCTCACCCTTTCTGCTTTACAATTCCTTTCAGGTAATAAGAGTGTTGCCGGGTTTAGTAGGGATAACATGGGAATAGAACGGTGGTCTCTACCAGTGGAGGTTTTCCCTAAACAGTATAGAAAAGTGTGTTATATTTTATACATCATTTAGTAGTTATATTTGTAGAATCAAATAGGGTGAGACGAACCCAACTTTGGATGGGTGTTTTGCCACTATTATACAAGATGTCAAAGGACATACAACCTCGTGTTCTCATAAGATATGGTTGTGCACATCCACTTGCTGAATATATCTACGAGCACTACATATATGATCTTTGGGTTTATGTGAAATATAATTTTAACTTGGAGACAACAGAGATAGTTATATGTCAAGAGAAGACTCACCATTGGAAAGAAGATGATAGTAATCTTCTCATTTTTCTTTAGGGTCTATTGGGTTAACCAAGGATAATTCTGTGGACATATGATATCTATTATAACCTAGACGCATGGCCTCCCATGTACGAAGGTTTTCTTGAGCACTTTCCAAAGATTTTAATTTCTAAAACAGTTTTTTATTATACTTTTATGTAAAGTACCATTGTAAGATTGTGGTCGAGGCACCATGAGAGTTACATACATTTGTATTAAAACTCACAGTTAACTGTGGTCGTATTCTATACGACAGTTCAACAGTTGTATAAATGAAGTTGTATTTAAATTTTGTACCATGTATTTGGCGACTCAGAATGGGTGATGTATACCTAATTTTGGGGGCGTCACATGATCCTTCTTGGCAGGCTGTGCAAACACTGTTAATACGGAGTCCAATAATCGTTGACATTTTTTCCCGCTCACTCGTCCTACCGATCCTAATGTCATGACATCTATTATATTCTGAGGGTTTGGGTTCTGCTCGAATTTTTAATCTTAGGATTTCTCCTTACTTGTAATTTCTGGCTTCTTTCCCGAACCTCCTCGGCCAACAACGTACTGGATCAACTCACCGTTCTGAACATTTTTTTATAAAAAAAATTCAGATGCCGACAATCTTCAATTGTGTGCTCTATGGTCTGATGGCAATTGCAATACCGATTCTGATCTCCCCCCTCCACGGACAAATATCAGATGGACATGGTTCTAAGTACGGATTATCCCTAATCTTCTCATATATTCTCTCCTGATATGTGTTAAGAGGAATGTAGATCTTATTAACTCTCTGACTCAAGAAGGGTGGTCAACCACCTCACGAACCCCCATTATTGAAGCTTCTCTTCGGATGTGTTTCTAATATAGTGTTGTTGCTCCTATCCCGATCACTGGACTTGTTCTAGGTATGCGCTCCCGACTTCAAACTTCCCATAGTCTCCTTAATAGAAATAAAATTCTTTGCCCTGTTATATGCTTCTGAAAAGTCTTTTTGGAGGGTTAAACATTATGTCTTTCATCAGCTTTTTAGACTTTACCATGTCCATCCCCGTAGTGAAGAATCCGAGGGCTTGCGGACCATTAAGTTCAGTCATGGTGCCAACTGCCTCCCTGAACCTCTTGACATACTAACTGAGGCTCTCATTCGACTATTGTTTGATTTTCATAAGCGAAGTGGTCACCTTCACCCTTTTTATTGCACCAAACCGATCATCGAACTTATCACAAAGTTCTTTCCACGACCCAATAAAACTTGGTGATAACGATGTGAGCCAGAGTCGGGCACCTTTCTTCAATGTTGTGATAAATATCTTGCATTTGGCGGCCTTAAAATGATCATAATAACGCATCAAACGGTAGTATACGTGAGTATGATCATAAGGGTTGTCGGTTCCATCATAAATCTTCATGGATGACATCTTCTTCAATGTATCAGCCCGAACTCGGTCTATCTCTGAAATAATGGGTGATGTCGGATTAATCGGTAACAATTTCTACTAGCTAGTAGCTACTAAATTCTGTTCTAACTCCGCTACTCTTTGTACAAAGGGGTTGAATTTTTCCTTCACAGGGGAAGACTTGTGTCAATCCCTTACGTGTTCCGGAGAAGCCACCTGTTGTCTGCGTCCGAACCTCCCCTAACCTTTACTACTTCCTTCCCTGGAGGGGCTTCGTCGCCTGCTTCTATCTTGCCGAGAGCCTTCCAAACGATGTGTCTTGGATCATCTCTATAGCGTGGTATCCTAACGGCGATGTCGACTTAAGGATACCTCCCCTTCACCCACCAACTCACCTAGTAAGGCGTCTAACTCCTTTTGTTGATGTCATAGGGCCTCCATAACATCCTTATTATTTTTTGTCTATTGAACCAAAATTAGTTCGCGCTTATCTTGACCGCTCTGCTCTCGATCTCGTTCCCCTTGCATATGTGATGAGTTGGTTTCATACCTTTGATTCAGGTATCAAATTACTGGAATTATTACTTATTTCCTGTGTTTTATGTGATTTTCGTACATTTTAGTTTGCTTTTATAGATTTACATGCTTGGGAACTGGTTTGATGATATTTTATAGCAAGTGGATAAGAATGGATGCTAAATGCGATCAAGGTTTAGGAAGCAGCGGTGAAAGAACCAGGAAAACAAAAATTGCCCTGCAGCGCGCCTGCGCCCAGTAAAGGCTTAAAGGTTCATTAATCAGTGCAATTAAGTTAGAATCTACGTAGGATTTCATAGTAGAATTAGGATTTATGTTATAACTTATAAATAACAGTTTATGTCAATTTATATGGGTATATTTTATTTTTGATTCAAAAAACCCTAGTTCTAAATTAGATTGGAGATTGAAGCAATTGGGGGAGCGTGAAGGATTCAAGGTAGGAGGCATTGGAGGGAGTCAAGAGTGCTGAATACAAATTTATATTCTTCTCCTTTACTCTTATTTTTGTATCTTAATGTTTACTCAATTGTGGATTATGGGTTTTGATTATATGAAAATGAACTAATTCTTATTTTAAGATCACAATGGATCTTATTATTTAGTTTATATTGATATGTTTCCTTATTAATTACTGCGCTCTATTCGTAGGATTGCCTATTATGATTTGTGCTTAAGTGATTAATTTCCTGATCAATAATTACCATGATAACCTGTATGAACTTGGAAAATGGATTATAGGTTTAGATCTGATCATAATAGCATGTGATTGCATTTTTTGCATGGCAATAGAATTCATAATTTATGTTTAGGATAGAGATATACCTACACACCGCATGTAATCTAATATGAAACATGTGCTTAAACTCTCTTTAATTTTAATTCACATAGGAATATAGTGAATTAGTTAATTAGGGTGTTCAATACAATTCTATCGACTGTGGATTTGGATTGACATGTTTGTGATGCATCAGAAGGTGGTTATAAATACTAGTGAGTTCCTGATTAACAGTTCAGAATAGTGAACATAATTAAGAGGAAGTGTATTAATATAAGTGAACCAATAAGTGACGTTGTGATCTTAAATCTCCATAATCTGATTTTAAAACTTGTGGTAGTTAGTTTAGCTTAATTATTAGTTTTTCTTTTCCAAAATTCACAAACTGGTCAATTGTTTAACAAAATCGAGATAATACAAAATTGGTACTTGTTAGTGTAAATTTCAAATATTTTCTCCGTGTGAACGATACTTTTTTTATCATTATATTACTTGTTGACCATATATACTTGCGTACTGTACTTACGTACTGTACTTAATTAGATTTTTACCCAACAATATGTGTCTAGGATTGAGTATCCGCGAATCAACCGTGGGGCTCAAGGGTCCTCTGACTAGATGAAAATAATTGACGTCGGGTCAGAGCCAACCGAGCCTTTGTTGGACCCATAAAGTGGCTATCGGGCCCAAACTTATACGTGACACGCTTGACGAGTCCTAGTTTATCTTTTGTCAAACCCCTGGGTTACGATGTTGGATTGACCGAAGACTTCTCCTGGTCATAAATTATATTCTCTTTACTCGCCGCCATGACTCCTACTAAATTTGTGGGGTGATTGCAAAATCAGGTAGCACTAAAGGGCCCTTTTTCTAACGTTAATGTTAACACCAAGATCCGTCCACGCTCTCAATCACCAAATAACGCGCTGAATCTTGCACAAAAACGCGATCACACTGAGAAAACTTATGGCCATGGCTGTCGGGGGATAGCTCTGGTGTGAGAATAAGTACGTGTTGAATAATAAGTTAACAATGAAGAATTAATACTCTAGTGCTTAATGAGTTGTTACCTGTGAATTAAGGTATAACCATGTATTTATAGTTATCACATCTCATCATCGGTCCGTCCCAGAGTTGGATATGTCTCCTTATCATAATAGTTATCATACTATGATAGAATTCAGTCTCCTTAAAGATGAGAAGTCGAACTCAATCCGGACTATTCCCATAAAAGTAAAAAATTAAATGGAATCATGATTGATATTCCATAATAGTCAAACCCCCAATTAAAATGAATTCATAAATGTTTAAATGAAATATGTTTTTGTTGTTACAAGAACATCTAGTTTTCAACTTTTGAACCAAGCCGTACAACAAAAAATGAGTAAACATGCTTCATCTTACTTTCCGAAGGTTTATCTAAACTAGCTTTGTTATAATTATTGTTTCATTGGCATTATTAAGTTTACATTATAATAAAATTATGATTTTCATATTAAAAATTCAGATATTTTGATTTCCAAAATGTGGATAGCATTTCCGTCTCCAAAAGTTATTTTACATACAAAGTTGTCCCACATGGTCCCAAGTGCACGCCACGTTTTGCATTTGGTAACATGGCTTTTTCTTTCTCCATTATTACATCTTTAAGAGAGAAAAAATCATAATAATTTTTTTTAAAAAAATTAATATAAAGTGGTTGCTTTGTGTTATACCTTAATATTGACAAAATATTGAAATGAATAATACTCTTTTTCAAGAACGAGATGTACTTTTTTGTGTTATAAATGAGTCCTATTTTATTTTATTTAAATTTAATTTTATTTATCGATATTTATATTCTCTCCTGCATGAATAACTGAATAAATATTAATGTTAACTCTATTTAATACTTCCTCCATTTTTATATGTAGGTCGTTTTAGACTCTTTTTTATTCTTAATTATTTGTCGTTTGTGGTTATCTAGGAGAATTGTTTACTATTTTTCCCAAATTGCCCTTTATTACTCCACCTAATCTTTTGATCCATATTTATGAAATAAGTGAGGTGAAGTGTATTATGGACAATTGATACTATAGTTAATGATTTTCAATCAGTTCCTTAATTCTCGTGCACATATCTAAAACGACTTATATTAAAGAACGGATGAGTACTATATATTGATACGTGTCACAATTATAATTCGACACACAAGGGTAATAATGGGAAACACAATATATAAAGTTGCGTAAACTTGAGAAAAACTCAATTGACTTGCTATACTAGACTACTAAGTAGTTGTGGAGTTAAAAAGCTTAGCAGCATGAGAAATGGATCAATCAATAAAAATAATTTAAAAGAAATGGGCCCAAATCAATCACCAAGTCAATAAATGCACAAATCAAACAATAATTAATTCATTACCCAACTCACTTGTAAACTGAAAGTAATACCATCGTTAATTCATTACGTGTACAAAATAGATAAGGATGAAACATGGGCATGGGGATCAATAATGTCGAGGGGTGTTTTGGTCAACTCACAAGTAGTAGTTATGGTAAGAAAGTTTTGTGAAAGGGTAAAAAGGTAAATTGACACGAGAGAGGGATTGATAAGCAAGGTAGGTAAACACATCCAAGGCAAATGGGAGGGAGACAAAGGTGAATGGTACGTAATTGATGATGGGAAGACTACTCACATTTTTCTCACTCGATATAATCCATATGTAACGACTTGGTATTTTACAAGCTAGATTAATTCTCTAATTTATTGATTACCGAAAAGATCACATAACCTTAGGAATATTGATAATAATATAAGATTTTATATATATATATATATATATAGTATACAGTCGTATTATGGCGACGATTTTTTAGGCTATAACGATGGTTCAATTGTAACCATAAACTAGAATATGTATGACGACGGTTCATCGTCTTAGTCCAAAAAAATCGTCGTCATAGACAACTGTGTACTACACAGCTGTGTATATATATTTTTTTCTAAAATTTATCTTACGATCACTACCATTTAAATTTATGACATCCTCGTCAGAATAAATCGAATCACAATTCATAAACAGATTATTATGAAATTACGAGTAGTAATTTGATCCATTCTAAACTTGGAATTTGTCTTTAAATTTAAGAAATTGATATTTTCACATTATTTTTTAATATTTTTACACGTAGGGCCTACATATTAGCTGATGTGTCGAATTTTTATTAACTAATATGTGGATCATACGTGTGAAAATATCAAAAAGTGACGTAAAAGTATTAGCTTACAAAATTTATTACAAAATATGTCTACAGCGACCGGTGGGTTCCGACCGGCCGGAAATTTATTTATTTATTTTATTTTATTGCTTTTGACTCCCAAATAATTAATGTGATTTATTGGAATTGAAATTTTTACAAAATGTAGTAATTTAGATGTCATTTGGATACATGTAAAAAATAGAATTGTACAATTTATGCAACCCTATTTTTAACATGTATCCAAATGACATATAAATCAATGTATTTTATAAAAATTTAAGTTCTAATAAATCACATTAATTATTTGGGAGTCAAAAGCAAAAAAAAACAAAAAAATTGGCATTCGCCACTCGGGTCGGAATTCCCTGCCGCCGTAGAAGGATTCAATTTATTATCCTAAGTATATCACTGGATATGATTGATTGATGTGGGACGTGTTAGAGTCGAGTATTTGCACAACCAACAAATATATCAATATATGGATCCGGTTAACATGAAATTATTTTTTTGGTAAGTTGGTCAATTGACCAATAGAATACTGACACAAATACAACCTCGCGCGTGTCAGTATTTTATTGGTCAATTGACCAACTTACTCCAAAATAAACTTCATACTAACCACTTCCATCAATATATGTGTGTGTACAAAAACATTTATAAATATTTATATATAAATACTAAAATACATATAAATATGTATAACCATTGAAATAATAGTGTATGTATATATGTTGGGTGTGGAGCGGGTAGTACATTACCCAAATCCGACCCTAAAACCTATATATAGTCTAAATACCCGCCCCATTGAGATTGACTTCGGATAATAGCTCGAGGTAGTATTAGTTAAGTGTCCATTTAAGACCACGCGTTTAATATGAATACGACTCTTTTAATACGTAAATTAATTAAATATTCACTTATACATATAAATAATTTTATGTTATAGCATTATTAGTTAAGAAGCAATTCCCACTCCTATAATTTATCACTTTTGTATTATAACTAAATTTTTGTTTGAAATATTATTATTTAGACATTTTAATTAATTAAATTATAAACAAACTCAGTTAAAACTCGAGCTCAGTCAGACTTGCTTAACTCAAATAAATCCTACGAGAAACTTGCTCATAATTAAACGAGTTAGATTTGAATATTAGGTTACACTAGTTCATTTAAATCATGACTGGACTCTACTCGACTTGTTTTATTTTACCTGTATGTGCTTGAACCTGACAAGTTAAAGATCGAAATTCAGACTTGTTTACAGCTTTATGTATGTATGTATATATGCGTATTATTGTAGTGCACAAATGATTCGGTGGAACTCATTCCACGTGAAGGAATTTTTTTGGCGTAAGAGTATATTTTAATTGGGAGTTTTTGTCTTTTAAAAAATCTCAAACCTAATTCTATTTTATTTTCTATTTTTGTGGGAACTATTAGGATTGGATGCGACTTCTCATTCACGAGGAGATTGAATTTCATCCTAGTATGTTACCTATTATGCTAAGGAATCCTATATTCCGATTCGGAGACGGCGTTATACGGAGGTGTGAATGTTCTATCAAGAACTAAATCTATAAATCTCTATTGTTAACCTGATTACTTATTCTCTCATTTTAGAGATATTTCTCAGTAGCTCATATCGTCAAGTTCTTACATCTAATTTTATTTCTATGCAGAAATATTAGACGAATAATTAGATGATTACACATATAGACGAATCTTGAAGTTAACATATATATATATATATATATATATATATATATATATATATATATATATATATAATATGTATGTATGTATGTATGCGTAAGTGTGTAATTGCTTGTATTACAATATTATGTTATATATTTTTACTGATTTGTTTTCATGCGGCGCTCTTCGATGGCAATGGCCTTTCCTAGCTGTTAGAAGATACCCTCCGTTCCCACTATTCCACTATTTACGGGTGAAATCGTAGAACTCTCTCTCTCTCTCTATATATATATATTATTTTGTGTATATATGTATATGTGTAAGCACCACAGGGGGAGCATATGCATAGGCCGTAAAGAAATGTAATTAATATAATGGTTAAATGCCAATTACAGTTGGGTCATCACATGGCAAAATCAGGATGTTGCTAGGTACTGGTAATTATTTGAGAATTGTAAAAAAATAAAAAAAAAATGTATGTAACAGCTCATCTTGTTGATTACATAGAGCATGGAATGCGTAATACTAAAGTTAAAAAATAGTGACAAATTACTAAGTACAGATAATTACTTAGAAATTGAAATGATATATATATATATATATCAGGGACCGGATCTGGTCCGGGAGTCCGGATTTTAACAAAATCCGGACCTTTTTTTTTTTTTTTACTTTTTTTTTTGAAACAACTAAAAAAAAAAAAAAATTATGGAACTGAAATTTTTCCATAATACAGTGTTTTGGGCGTGATTTGGATGCCTATACCAAAACATTTCTGTACAGTCTGGGCAGACTGTACATACATTGGTTGGTGTGGGTGTTAAAAACACACCCAAAACAGTGTATTATGGAAAAATTTCAGTTTCATAAATTTTTTTTTTTTTTAGTTGTTTCAAAAAAAAAAAAAAATGGTCCGGATTTTGGGTCCTGTCCGGACTCCCGGACAGGATCCATTCTATATATATATATATATATATATATATATATATATATATATATATATATATATATATATATATATAGGGTCTCCATCCACAGCAACCGGTTGTTGGGGAGCAACCCCTTTTTGGCCAGCCGGTACAGCTTGTATCGGCCTTAGAAATTTTTTTTTTTTTTTTATAAGCCGTAACAGCTTGTACCGGCTGGCCAAAAATGGGTTGCTCCCCAACAACCGGTTGCTGTGGATGGAGACCCATATATATATATATATATATATATATATATATATATATATATATATATATATATATATATATATTGTGCAGTATAACACTTGAATACGTATTTAAAAATTCAAACATTTAAATTTTTTAGAAAATATAGCATTTTTTTGGGTATAATATTGTCAATTTCATAGACACTTACCATGTTTGTGTTTATTCAGTTATATAATCACCAGTAGGCATAAAAAACATTTTATGTTATACTTTAATTACTTGCATGTTTTAATTAAAATTTAACATATTCTACCAAACAAAGAAAAATTGAATTATGTCAATGAGGTCTTAGCTTAGTGGTTAAGACTGAGATACCGTAATCTTCTTGATTATAAAATTATATTATATTTCTCAAAAAAATAAAACTTTTTAAAAAAATAAAATATTTAATTTCAAAATCAGCCTCATTGGAATTAAGCTCGAAATATTGAATAACTAAGCCCATTTAATTTTTTAGGTGATAACGAATATTTTTATTTGCTGAGTAATAAAATAAAGTGACTTAATTCTTAATATATTTTATTTTTATTTTTAGCTAATTGAATATTACTGTGTCCCTGTTATTATATTTTTAATTAATATTACGCATAAATAAAGATAATTTTATAAATTATCGTTTTATAATATCTCTAATTTTAAATAAGAGAACATAGTAAAATAATCCGGTGATGAGTATGTCATGTCGGCAGATGACCCCACTGTCTACATCTTTAAACTGATCCACATCGCACATCGGTGGGCCATGCGCCACATGACACGGGCGCAGTAAAACATGGAGCATAATCTCTTTAATTGTAAAGTAATTTTATATTAATTTCAATATAATTTCTTATGAATTTTTTATTTTTTTAAACAAAAGTTATATATATAAATAAAAACGATAACTTCTTGTTTACTGGGTTATCTAGTAATCATTGTAGTATAAAGATCAGGCTATATATAGGGGTGATCGTTCGGTTATAACCGAACCGAATAAGCTATTCGGTTATAACCGAAAATCGAATTAATGGCAATTTTACTATCCGAAATAATAACCGAAATTTAAAAATACCCGAATTACCGAATACCGAATTACCGAATTATAATTTCAGTAATTCGGGTAAAAACCGAATCAGCATCAATTACTCAAACCCAGATTATAGAAATTACGCTGTTTTACCGAAATTCTTCAAATAGACTCTGTAAATGTTTCTCATCCTAAATAGACTCTGTAATCTTCTTCTTCAAACACATAATTAGGCTTGGATTATTTGGTTCCATCCTAAAGAGACTAAAGATCCATCTCATCCAAATAAACACAAACAAAACCACAACTAAATTATTCAATACACACCAAACCCACATATATACATATATACACACATAGAGAGAGAGAGAGAGAGATTTGTTCGCCGACGACGACGAGAGGGACAGTTTCTTCGCCAACGACGACGAGAGAGGCGGATGAAGAGGAGTCTGCTTCAGTGTTGGTGGGTTTAGGTGCGACCGTGCGGCAGGGCTATTGGTCTCCTCCGTAGTGTTGGTGGCATCCTCCGTCTGCTTCAGTGTTGGTGGCTGGCTCTGTGTAGCTGACTACGTAGGAAATTGCTTTTGATTTGAGAAATTGCTTTTGTGTGTCTGTGTGCTTTTGATTTGAGAAATTGCTTTTGTGTCTGTGTGCTTTTGATTTGGAAAATTGCGTAGGAAATTGCTTTTGTGTAGAGAAATTGCTTTTGATTTGAGATCTGGGTGATAATCTCTGTGTAGATCTCTGTGTAGCTTTTGATTTGAGATCTGGGACTGAATCAGAAATAGTGAGTATAATATCATAATAATAGTATAAAATTATTATTTTTTAAATATTAAAATTCGGTTATTCGGGTATCCGAATAACTTGTTTTTTGAAACCGGAACCGAAATCGAATAATGAGTAATAATTCGGATATAACCGAAATTCCAAAAAAAAAAACGAAAAACCGAAATAATTCGGTTAAAAAAGTTCGGTTCGGTTCGGTAGTTCGGTTTTATCCGTTTTTTGCTCACTCCTAGCTATATATATATCAGTCGTACTTAGGGCTTTTCGATTTTTTCTGTTTTTTGATTTTCCGAACCAGACCGAAACGGTCGGTTCGGTATAAAAAAGAGCCGGTCCGGTTCGATATAAAAAAACCGGTATATACCAATTTTTCGGAACCGGTTTCGGTTCGACATTTTATGGTTCTGTAAAAATCGGACCGGTTATACCGATTTTCTAATTTATTATTATTATTATTATTATTATTAATAAATAATGATTATAATAATAATAATAATAATAAAATAATGATAATAATAATAATAAAATAATGATTATAATAATAAAAATAAAAATAATAATAAAAATAAAATAATGATTATAATAATAAAAATAACAAAATAATAATATTATTAATTTTAGCTAAAAATCGGTACCGAACCGGTACCGCCGGTTCGGTATACCGGTCCAACCGCTACCGGTATCGGTATTAAGATTTGGGCGGTTTCGGTACGGTTCGGTACCGATCCGATAAAAATCGGTTGAACACCCCTAGTCGTACTATTCGTGTTTTTGACACTGCGTACGAAAGGGATGAGAGATGGAAAAGTCAGAAGGCAAGCTCGAGAGGAGGAGGATTCGAGAGTGATAGAGAACAATTTTTTTTCTTTGAAGTTAAAGAGGATATAATGGACGATGAGATTTATTTCAAACTTTGGACGACGGTTCTGATCGTTTATTAGAGTGAGCGAAAAATTCAAAATCAGTTGTTTTTTGTTAATTAGATATATATAAAAAATGGTACTCTCTCCGTTCCAGTATAAAAGTTCTTATTTCTATTTTAGGTAGTATCGTGTTAAATGTCTATTTTTCTTTAATAACAAAATTTTTACACAATTTTTCCTATTATACTCTTAGCATTAAATATATCATATATTTTTTATTATATTTCTCTCTCCATATTGAATAAGTATAATTAGTTATGTGCTTAAAATATTTTAGATTGAAAAGCTAAAAAGTCATTGTCTACCTACATTAGAAATGATTAATGACATATTATTATGGGCAATTTTATCATTTCATTCATCTTCTTAATATACGTGAAAAAGTCCACCAGGATTTTTATCCTCGGACGGATGTAGTAGTACACAGTCGGCTATGACGACGGCTTCACTCGTCGCCATATCTATTCTAGGCTAAGGCGACGGGTGAACCGTCGTCATAGCCCAAAAAACTCGTCGTCATAATTCGACTGTGTAATACACAGTCGTGTATATACATATAGTCCATATATGTATATACACATATACATTTGCTGCTCCTTTTCTTGTTGATAGAAAAAAAAACCCCACTAATTTGTAGGTCCATTAGCTTTGTTAACAAATTGTATGCAACAGTGCATTAAGAGTTTGTGGCTGGTTATGTAAGCCCTTCCTCCAGCCATCATCTTTCCAATTATGCATTATTATTTTTTATTTTAATAATTTTAAATTAATTAAAATGTCTCAAATAATAATAATAATTATTATTATTATTTGTGCAGAAAATAAAAGGGATTTAGCTTTTATAGCCCTTTTCCCTAACATGTAAAAATTAGATACCCACTAAAGTATAAATAAAGCATCTTATACTAGTGTGCTTATTGCTTTTTCCAACAATAATAATCGTAGTAGTATTAAACATAGGTACCTTTTTTTTATCTTGCCAATAAATAATTAAATCCAATGAATTATTTAAGACTCATGGTTGCATCATATATAATTAATTATTAATAAATATGATATTCCATCCCACATATTAGATAACAATTGTAATGAATAAAAAAAGTGGTCACATAAGGGATTATTATTTTGGATAAACGTGAATCCACGACGTCTATAATCTCACTATGAACTTTATAGAATAAATGGCATGGGCTTAAAGTTAGGGTTTATTTTAATTTTTACTTGTATTTAAAAGAAAACAAATATTCCTCCATTATATAATAATTCACAAAAGAAAAGTGAAAACAAACATTCTACGTTGAAAACGAGATATCCATTTAATTTTGGTAAAAACACTTTTATCCCAACTGTGGTTGTAGTGTTTTAAATAATTAGTCCACTGTGGTTTAAAAAATATTCAATTGACCCACTGTGATTTTTAAAAATGTACAATCTAGTCATTCCGTCCAATTTGACTAACAGACGTTAAAAAATTGGACCAATTTTCCAACGTGGCTTTTGAAAAAAAAACAAGCTATTTCTCTTTAGGTAAAAATCCATAGCATGTATATTTGTTATAAAATCGCTCACATACCGCTCAAATGCATATTCTGATGGCCCACGTGCAGAGCAAGTCACGTGGGCCATGCCAAAAATATGCATGCGAGTGTATGTGAACGACTTTATGTGATAGTAGACTTACTGATTTCCTATGAATTAAAAGTGGGCATACATCATCTTTATCGTTCAATACAAGAACTAACGACCGAGATTAGAACTAAAAATGGTGTTTGTCTATTTTTAATTCATAACAACTATTTCTGCAAATCGATAAAAAAAGTTCAAAAATTAAATAAAATTTTCAATTGAGTGAGGGTAGGAAGCAATCTAGTTGTAAAATAAACACAACCTAATAAATTACATATTTCTCAAAGATTAAAAAGTATTGAGATGGACCAAAAATGAGCTGTATGAAATAAGCATTGTTGGGCCATAAGAAAAGTTACAAGACAAAGGGGGTTTAATTGAACATGGTAGGCATGTGAAAGTAAAGATAGTATCATGTGTCATCCATGTGGATTAACCCCTTCTCCCTTTGCCTTTCATCACTTAGTTTATCTGGCAATAGCTAAGCAACCAACCCACCACTTGTTCATCCTTTTTATATATGTTTTATTTATTTATTTATTTTATCTTTAATTTTGTATGTTTTATTTATGCACAGTTTGTCAAAACTACGTCGTTTTAACACATTTATTTTTTATTTCTAATTTAGGAGAAGAGAAACTATTTTTTTTATAATAACAAATCTGTCAAAACGATGTAGTTCTGACAAACTACGCACAACAATTGTGTATGACCATATTGCCCATATATATATATTTATTATCAAATTTTTTTATTTATAAATATAGATAGTTGTTGTGATAAGTAATTAAAAGGGGGAATGGACTGTATTTACAATCAACATTCCCATGGAGCCCACTTGAAAGAATTTGTGACTCAATCCCGTTTCCATTGAGCAAAGGGAATCACCAAAAACCACACGATTAATAGTCAAATCTCTATTGCTTTTCAATGACGGAGGAGGAGGTATAATAATGATTGTGATCCTTTCAATTTTATTTTTATTTTTATTTTTATAACTAGGTCCGGTCTGGTCTGGTATGATCAGAGAGAACCTTTCCCATTCCCGCTCTATTAATAATTAGCTATCTCCCGAACTTGACCTCAAAAACAATACTCATACCCGCCTTGTCCCCATCCCGTTTACCCAATTACTCGATTATTTAGTAATTTTTTCAAATTATTTTGTACAACTATTTTTATTTCAAAATCAAACAACATGCAATATTTCTATTACTAGTAATATATGATATTATTAATCTTATGATTTATAATGAAATAACTTAAACAAGTACATAATTATATATATACAAAATACTAATTTTAAAAAATTTATATATACATATAATCGGGTCGGGTCGGGAGTGAGAAGTATATCTCAAATCCGACCATAACTCTATAGGGTTAAAAAATTGGGTCCCATTAGAGTCAAAATCGGGCGGGTTCGGCTAAAATTATCAGATTTATACATAATAAATTAACAATATAGTGATACCTTTACATTCGGACTTTTTTGTGTTTAAAAGAGTATTTTTTTATAATAATTTTTTGAAAATGAGTTATGTTTTACAAATAATGGCTCGTTGCGCAAAATCAAAGGCAGTGTTAAGAATTCACAAGTGAGTTGAAATTCGACATCGGTGAAATAATAATAAAAACTAATATCATGATTCGTGAATTAACCCAACACTTATCGACTTAAATTGTTGAGTCAAGTTGGATTCCAAATATGCAAAATGTTTATAAGAAAATTATTAAACTTCATTTTCCTAAAATGAATCGCATTTGTTTTAATTTTTCTTAACCTATATTTAGGTTTTTCATATGTATAATTAGAAATATGCATAAAATAGCTAAAAGTCAAATAATGCTTCAATGTAATATTGTTTATAATGTCATCTATCTAATAATTTTATAGTTATACTCCTTTATTATATTTGGGCCAATATTAAATTTTCTAATTAACAAAAATTCTCTATTATAATAATTTATAATAACTTTTTTAAACCCATTAGAAATATTTATTTTGCAATGTCTTAATATAAATGCATGTCCATATTATTCCTCATTTCTCTCCTTTTTTTTTTTAAATAATATCTAGTAAAAGGACCTTATTAAACTTTCCCCAGAAAAGGGTAAAAATTATATTACTATATATATAGAGGAATAAAGGGAAGATAATTAAATAGCAATTTTGTGATGGGCAAGTAAATGTAAGCATGTGCCACGAGCTAGCTACTAAAGGTGGTATATGCATATATATGTATGTATGTAGCTTTCAATGGACAAGATTAACAACGAACATGAAAGCATGTGAACATGTTTAACATGATAATTAAGATGATTATGGCCATACATGAATATGTCCCCCTTGTTAAAAGCTCTCATGAATTATGCATATAATACAATTCAATTTTAGTTATATTTACAATAATACATTAATATTTTGCGAATTTTTAAATAAAAAATTCAATTTAAATTATATTTACAATAATACATATATGAAAATTATATATGATAAAGTTAAGAAAAATCAAATAATAATAATAAATATACACACACAAGAACATACATTTTAGTTGTGTAATATATGATAGTTTAAATATTAATTTAATTCATATATAACTATTCAATACGGGGATCGTCATAAGAACATGACAAATTGTCATCCCTAACAAAGACGGTTTCATTTTAACCTTTTAAAATTAATTTATAAAATTTTAAAATGTAGAATTAATTTTAATTAATATATACGTAAAGTCGTTATTACTGTAAACTACCTACAATATACACAAAGTAAAAAAGTTTTAAAAAAAATAATTTAAAGTTGCATGTAAAAATTTAGAATTTATTTTGAATAAATTAATATTATGAACAGTAATTCAGTTGTTTTTTTAAATATATTTTCTCATTTAACATTTCACTGCCCAGCGCATCTAGAATAAAAGTATATTACTTAAAGTAATATACAAGAAAACCTTCCCATTTTACTGAGAAACACAAGATAAAAAAAGATTTAAATAAAAAATACATTGCACCCCTATAAAAAAATAATTAAAAAAAGGAAAAAGAAAAAACCAAGTACATTATTTTTGACGTTGTGGGTGAACTATATCTTTGGCAAAACCAACTTGATTGATTAAATTTATTATCTCTAGCTAGTTTTGCTTTGTTTATGATGTTCGAGGTTCATATAAGATGCCTTCAAGGTCATAAAGTTTTATTGTGTGGAAAATAGGTCATAAAATTTTAACGTCTGGAAAAATACATGCAAAATATTTCATTAATAAGTGAGCTTTGACAGAGTAATACTACATTCGGGTCAAATCTCGAATCTGAAACAAATTTTGGATCAAATTCCAAGTCTGAATCAAATCAAATCCATCCAAATAAGCCCTTTACAAACTCTATCACCCAAATTTCTGACGTCTCCGTTAGAACCGATTGTGGGATAATATCGCTGATTTCGTGTCCCCACCTGACTCACCCAAAATGTCATGACTAAATGTACTATTGATAATAGTAACTTAATTCCTTATATATATACGGACAAATATATTTTTTTCATATCTTTTCGTGTGAAACTGGGGTGTTACAACACCAACAACATGTTTTTTTTAAGATGAGCTTAATTGCTATGGACATTTCAGATGTCCAATTCAACTGTATCTTTCATCATCCCACTCACCTAAATAGGAATTATATATACATAGAGGGAGTGATTAATTCATAGCACATATTAAAGATGGTTGTATGAACTTGTATGGTATTTAGATTTTACACTGTTTATCTATATAATGGTTATAAGAACTTGTAAGTTCATCAGAATTTATATCGAGCACCTTAAGATTTGTCCGCCATAATTTAAAAATATAACTCTCTTATCGCAATACAGTATTAATAAAAAGACTTACCTAACTGTGTAAAAAAACTTTCCTATTACAACTTTAGTGTTATGGACATATTCAAATGTTTTTAAATTGAGTCGGGGCCGTCAAATCTTACAATGAGTTTGGATAAAATGTGATGATCATATAAGTTTTCGTAGTCACCATGTCATATGGATCAAACTAGTCCGCTTCTCCAGCGAACGTGAGGGAGTGAACCTAAAAACAAACAGGCTATAGCGACGGTTTTTTCCGTCGCTATAGCGTTGAAAGCCGCTTTCTATGCTATAGCGACAGAAAAAATCGCCGCTATAGCCGGTTCGTTCTTAGTTCGTTTTCTCCTGTTTGCTGGAGAGAGCCGGTTCGTTCTTATGTTAGATATTCTTTTGAATTTTTATGTCCATTAATCATTATTTTCTAGTTTAATACTAATTCTATCCGGGTAAAAGAGTTCTATTTTGACTTTAAAAAGTCAGTTCACAAATTTTTTTTGTTATTGATAATATTATTTTTTCGATAGGTTACAATTTTCTTGATTAAAATCAAATAAATAATAATTAAAAAAATAGAGTCATAATGTTTCTCAATGATTGATTGTCTTTCAATTCCCAAGTGCAGATGACTGATCATATGATATTACTGTTATATTGAAAGGATGTGATGATTAGAGAGGTAATCTTGTTCTCTTCTCAATTAAACACTACAAATCATAACCCAATACGCAACCAGAATGACTAATACTTAAAAACAACCATTTTTTTTTTATAATTCTTCAATTTTTATAATGATTAAATTCCAACCTTCACATCATTTTAATCTTCCAAAATAAAACCAAATTTTTTATTATATAATCATATACTTATATCTTGGTTTGGAATAATACACCTATAGAAACTCGAGTCAGTTTTGAATATTAAATGTATTTGGATAATAAAGCTTGGCAATTACAAAAAATTAATAATAATATATTTATTTATTTTAACTCAGATTTTTACAGAATTCAGTGATTTAAGTGTAATTTATATACATGTAAAATACAGTATTGCATAGACTGTATATATTTGTAATTTGTATACATGTAAAAAATACTCTCTTCGTCCCAAATTAATTGCTCAATTTTGACTTTTTAAAGTCAAATTGACCATTTTTAAAACTTATATTTTTACTATTTTTGCTAAAATATAGGTGAAAAGATTATAACCAAAAGAAAGTATATACAATTTATTACTAATTCTAATTTTTATAATTTTAGAAATATATTTATATATGCTTAATTATTAATTCTAAAAACAGTCAATTTGACTTTAAAAAATTAAAACTGAACAATTAATTTGGGACGGAGGGAGTAAGATTTAGTATTTTGGGTTTAGTGTTTTGAATTTAAGGTTTAGTGTTTTGGGAGTCGAAAAAACAAGAAAGACAATTCAATAAATAAAAGGACATGTGTCAAAATTTAAGTGGAGGGACACAAGAGGAACAGAAAATTTGGAGACAGAGGATCTGCTCTCCAGAATCCCTCTACTTTGTTATGTAAACTTTACCTTTGTTGTAATTTCAATTACAAATTGCATGTTTAAATAATGGTATTAGGGTAAATTTCATGGTATTAGGGTAAAAATTGTAATGGAGTAGATCTTTTCCATTTACATGTACATTGACATAGATAAAGATAAAAGGGAAGAGAGAGAGAGAGAGAGAGAGAGAGAGAGAGAGAGAGAGGCATAATATGTAAATTACAAAAGAGGAAAGCGTTGCACTCTCTCACGTCCACTTCTATGTCTTTTACTTCGTTACTCACGTCCACTTCCATGATGTGAGCCCCCATTCATATCAATATAGATAAGTTTTTTTTCTCCTACTTTAATGGTGTATTATTTGTTGATAAACATTACTAATGTCCAAAAATCTTGGCCTAACTTTTCCTTCTTTTAACTACTTATGTCTCTGTCCCATAATATATCACGTTTGAAAATTATGCATAAAAATTAATAAAATAATTATATAATATTAAATATAATATTAATATTTATTTCATACTCTCTTTCATCTGTAACATTTTTTTACGAGAAATAATTTTATAATAATTGTGATTAATTCTCTTAAATTATATAAAATATTAAATAATTTAAAAAAATAAAATAATCTAAAACGTAGAAATATATGAGTTATTTAAACCAGCTTACGTACACTCGGATTGACTAACCGAGATTAAGATTTTCATCCAGTCATAAACGACTAACAAATATCTAGGTTACAAGCAACTCATTTTATTACACGTACTCAATTCATTTATTAACGTTGTCTAGTAACTATAACTGTCCCCACATGTATACCATTAAACCTAGAAAAGAAATTAGGATATACTTCTTTAACTACAAATTATAGAGTTTTCTTTACAGACATATTATAAAGAAATTTAGACTTGCAAAAGAGAGATGATAAGATTTCCAACTGTTATCTAGAAGTTTCTTTCACTTGGCCAGAACAAATAAAATAAACATTCAATTATATCAGGAAAGAAAAAAAGTCAAAATTTGCAATATACCGTATTATTTTAGACCATGATGTGGATCATACCTCATTATTCATGCAATTAAATAATATATTTTCATTTAAAAATTTCAACTATGGAAAAATAGTTCTCAACACTATTTTTAGTACGGTGCATTTATATTCCAAACGTTGTGTTCGTTAGTTAAATAACTTGGCCTTTGAAAAAATTACTTTCTACGCAAGTAACATTTTACGGTACGCTTTTAAACTTTCAAACACATTACGTGTGTCAAACGCCCTTTAATCGAACAAGAATTTAAGCACGGATAGCGAGTTAGGGATCCGTGACCTCGAAAAAGCGAGCCACATCACCTAATGATTAGAGATGGCAAACCCAAAAATATGCCCTCCCACCTGCAAATTTTTGGTGCTGACAGTCCTGAAGACAACAAAACCAGCAAACAGCCTCAGTTTTTGTGACTTATGCAATAACTATATAGTTATGAACTTAAAGGGACAAACAAACTCTTACAGCCACGTGCAATCTGACTTGGCCAGAACCCCAGTACCGGCAGACCTGAAAATGAAAGCACCCTAAAATTATGAACTAGTTTGCAGGCACAAATTTAAAGCACAAGTATAGTGATGACTGATGAGATTAGATGGGGACAGAACCTTGCATATGAATGAATGTTGCTACTAGTACCATGTTGTACTTTATCTCTCTTATGCAGTGGAATTCATTTAGAAGGAATCTAAAACAAATATACAATGAATGATGATAAAAATGCAATTATTTTTAGTTGGTCAAAATTGAAGGAGGTGACTACAGTACCTACTTAGGTTAGGTAGACATTTATATGATACTAGCAAAGTATCCTATTAGAACAGTCCCTAACATATTTTTCCTGCATGGGGTCTTCTCCTTTTGACATATTTTTCAAGAGGCAAAGAGAGGACTCAAGGACAAGACAAGACTCAGACTGCGGTCACACGTACAGAAATTAGAGAGCTAACTTGTACAGAAAGCATGCATACTCTTAAGACCTGACCGGCTCATAGAAAACCAGAGGTGACACCATATGGAACCACCGAAAGACAACCTCATGAATAATTTATCATGTACAGATCAATTGCAGAGAAAAGAACAAAAGATGGAGCAACAATTAACTCGCTAGAATGCAGACATGGAAAAGACCAACTGAACACACCTAAAACATAAATTCAACTCAACTCAAACATACAGCCTGTATTTTCAACTATAAAGGGGTTCTTCACTATTATAAGCTACCAGGTGGAGGATTTTTTCAACATACAAGTCATACAAGTAATATTGGTATCAAAAATATTAGAAATTATCTCAAGTTAAACTTGATATTTCCATAACCTTACTTATAAAAAATCTCTCAGACAATTGGAACTTGTAAATAATAGAGGATAATGTTATCTGTTCAGTTTGTATATATCTTGTAATCTGTATTTTTATCTTTAGGAAGTTTGATTTTTGAATTTTCCTAGATTAGATTTAGTTACTAATTTGTTTCTAACTTCCACAAATGTATTAGGCTATTTATACTCCTTATTCAATGGAAAAGTAAGAAGATTATTATTCTTCATACCATTATTCTTCATGGTATCAAAGCTCTACGTTCCTCATTTTTAACTTAGCAGCCACCAACATTCTCTTCCTTTCTTAATTTTTTTTTCTCTTACTCTTTCGTCTATTCTTCATCATGGCTGATGACACTCAACCTCAACAAATCACAATTCCAAATCCACAAAATCCCACCACAACTCTTCAACTTATTAATATTTCTCACCAGAATATTATTAAATTAACCTCCACCAACTATCTGTCATGGAAATTGCAGATCGAAGCTATTCTCATTGGCTATGATTTATATAAATTCATTGATGGCTCCCATCCATGTCCACATGAAACAATAAGTGTTAATGATACATAAACATCAAATCCTGATTACTTGCCATGGATTCGACAAGATAAACTTCTGTTTGGTGCACTTGTTGGTTCCATCTCCTCTGCTCTTGTTCAACTTATTCAACAGGCTAAAACCTCCCGCAATGCCTGGATTATTCTAGCCAATACCTACGCACGCCCGTCTCGAGGCCACATCAAACAAATCAAGGACTAGATTAAGAAAGCTGTTAAGGGTTCTCAAACTATTTCTGCATATATGCAGTTTATCAAATGTCGATCCGATGAACTGGCTGCTCTTGGAAAGCCGATGGATCATGAAGATCTTATTGAAAAAAATTTAGACGGTCTTGATGATGATTACCGTGCTATTATTGACATTGTTGAAGGTCGTGAGACTATGATTTCATTTGATAAACTTCATGAGAAACTTATCAATCGAGAACTGTCTCTGAATAGTGCCCAGACCCTCAGCTCTCCCTTACCGGTAACGGGGAACTACACCACCTCCAACTTTCGTCCGGGCAACATCACTTGGCGAAGCAACTTCAGGCAGCAATTGTCGACCACCAACATGCAAGGCACACAGGTCCAGTCTCGGCCTCCCACACGCTCCTCCCGTCCTTACCTAGGTAAGTGTCAGGGATGTCGCACCCAAGGGCACCCGGTATCTCAGTGTCCTCATTATCAAATTGTCCCAATCTCGAGTGCCACCTCTTTTGCTTCTCGGTAGCCATCTCAATCATCTTGGACGCCGAAAGCCAACATTGTCATGACACAGACTGATTCTACTCCATTATGGCTCCTTGACAGTGGCGTTTCTCATCATGTCACTGATGATCTTCAGAATTTGTCCTTGTATTCGCCATACGACGGACCCGACGACATAATCATTGGTGATGGTACCGGGCTACCTATTACCCATACTGGTTCCACTCTCTTACACACTCCCTCTCACAAATTTTCCTTAACCTATGTTTTGTGTGTTCCCAACATCAAACGAAAACTAATCTCTATATCTCAATTTTGCACTTCTAATAATGCATCTGTTGAATTCTTACAAACTTGTTTTCGTGTGAAGGATCTGCAAACGGGGGCACCACTACTCCAAGGCCGAGCTAGAGATGGTATCTATGAGTGGCCAAACAATCCAACACCCAACTCTCCAATAATTGCTTTTTCTAGTGTCAAAGCCACTCCCTCTGAGTGGCACCAACGTTTAGGGCATCCGTCGAGTCAATATTTCGAAGTCTTGTTTCTAAATTTAAGTTAGATTTGTCTTTGGGTTCCAAAACCTTTCATTGTAATGACTGTTATTGTTAGAGTTTATGCCCTAGAGGCCAATTATTTGATATAATTGCTTAACGTTTTGATATTATATTTGATTGAATAAATATATGATTTTATTATGGTTTTATTTACTGCATAATATAATTGTTAACATAATAAAATTCCTTAGAATAGTGATACAAATTATATAGTTTCAAGTATGTGACTTGAACATGAGATTATATATTACCATTAGTATCAGTGTTCTTAAATGTCCCTAGTCGAGTTTCATTGTTGATGGGACAACAATGATGCATTGAGACTAGTATGTGGATTGACTGATGACCAAATCTCATTGGTCATAAATATATGAGATATTAAGTCAATGCATAGGTACATGTTAGAGAACGATGTACTGGACAGACCCACCATGAGAATTATATATGGAGCATTATGCGAAGTGTCATTAGCAATTCTCATAGTGACAATGATGTAATGGTCTTCCGACCTGAAATCGCTATATTACTACACGAAAATTTATGTACTTTGATATCATTAAATGTCACCTTTAATAGGGAGGACTATAAAGGTGATTATTGGGTTCATCATTAATCGTATGAGAAATATGAGTGATCTAGATGGAATTTAACCATCCTATATATTATGGGTGATATCCATAGGCCTCTTGATTGAGTAGAACTATGAAATGCATGGTCATGCTCAAATAGTGATTTGTTTCATATAGTCTACTCATTGATCAAGAAAACTCAGATTAAATTATGAAGAGTATAACACATTCCATGACTCGAGTTTAATCTAGGATATTAAGGTTAAAAGGATTCAATTACATTGAAACATTGGTCACGAAAAGGTTGCATCGAATCATCGATCTTATTATTACTTGGGTAGCAGTGATGCATTACTAGATGCCGCTCACTGTTTATAATTTTATAATATGATTTTAAAATTATTGCCAACGTAATAATAACATATAGGGTCACACACATAGAACGTTATTTAAAAGGGAATTAATTTAAATTTTAAGGATTTAAATATATTAATATGATTAATAGTATTTAAATCACGAATTTAAATTAAAAGGATAATTTGTATATATGTATATTAATTAAGTAAGACTTAATTAAGATATATATATATATATATATATATATTCGGATTTTATGAAATTAGGTTTTGATTTGATTAATTCCTTTTAACTACTATATATATGATATATAGCATCTACTTAGGGAGATATCATAATTGAAAAACCCTAGCCGCTCTTAGAGAGAGACTAGAGAGAAAATAGTTTCAGAAAATCCATTCCTTTTGGTGGCTAGTACCGCAAGTCCTTCTTATTGTAGAATCGTTCGACGGTTCGTGCGGCGTTCGTGTGGATACCGTAGAGGCGCAATCAGTTTGTATTGCGTTGGAGATTCGAGGCGCAGTCGGTTTCAGATTCTCGTTTTTTTTTCATATCTGGTATAATCTCTAAACCTCTGAATTAATTGATTTTTGCATGGATCCTGTTTTAGGGTTTCAGAAATTGCTTTAAAATTTTAATTTCGATGTGCGTTTCTGTACCGAAGCCCAACAGTTATTACAATAAAAGTCACAAATTACCTTTTGCTCAATTTACTCTTATATCCACTAAGCCATTACAAATAATATTTTCTGATGTTTGGACTTCTCCACTTTATTCTATTGATCATTACAAATACTATGTTATCTTTGTCGATCACTTCACTCACTACACATGGCTTTACCCCCTAATCCGCAAATCTGATGTAGCCAACATCGTTCCTCGCTTCAAAGCTCTTGTTGAAAACCATTTCCAAACAAAAATTATTACATTATACTCTGATAATGGAGGTGAATACACTGGACTTGCCTCATTTTTAAGTCAACACGGTATCTCTCATCTTACATCTCCACCATATACTCCTGAGCACAACGGTTTTGCAAACAGACGACATCGTCACATAGTTGAAACATGCTTGTCCATATTTCGAAGTCTTGTTTCTAAATATAAGTTAGATTTGTCTTTGGATTCCAAAACCTTTCATTGTAATGACTGTTATTGCAATAAAAGTCACAAATTATCTTTTGCTCAATCTACTCTTATATCCACTAAGCCATTGCAAATAATATTTTCTGATGTTTGGACTTCTCCACTTTATTTTATTGATCATTACAAATACTATTGTCGATCACTTCACTCACTACACATGGCTTTACCCCCTAATCCTCAAATCTGATGTAGCCAACATCGTTCCTCGCTTCAAAGCTCTTGTTAAAAACCATTTCCAAACAAAAATTATTACATTATACTCTGATAATGGAGGTGAATACACTGGACTTGCCTCATTTTTAAGTCAACACGGTATCTTTCATCTTACATCTCCACCACATACTCCTGAGCACAACGGTTTTGCAGAAAGACGCGTCACATAGTTGAAACATGCTTGTCCCTTCTCACTCGTGCTTCTCTACCTCTATCGTTTTGGTCATTTGCATTCTCCACTGCAACCTACCTCATAAACCGCCTCCCCACCCCAACATTAAACATGTCGTCTCCATACCAATCTCTCTTTGGCTCTCCTCCCAACTACTCCAAAATTCGTGTTTTTGGGTATTTGTGTTATCCATGGCTTCGCCCTTATACTACTCACAAACTCCAACCTCGTTCTTCTCCTTGTGTATTTCTGGGTTATTCTCTCACTAAAAGTGCATACCTCTGTTACAATTCAACCACCAAGAAATTACACACCTCTCGTCATGTTCGCTTCGTTGAGTCTCTATTCCCAATGTATATCAATCCTAGTGTCTCCCCTAACCACAATGAGTCCACCTGCACCTCTTGGCTTAATCTTCAGGTTGTCCTTCCGACGTCCTCGTCACCATCTCAAACTCAACCAATTCTACCTCGGCTGGATAACCCCCATTGCAGATCCTTGGTACATGCACACCACTCGCCATCGGTCACAAACCTGCCTACTCCCTTGCTCGTGACGAACCAAGCCCATGACTCATCAGAGTCCCTTCCCGCGTCTGCCCATATCTCGTCCGAACACCACACCACTACACCCGAGCCAGTTACTGCGAACTCTCCCTACACATGCATATCAAACACACCACCCACATCTTCTCCCTGTGAGCCCACATCTGCACCCACCATCTCAACTCGTCACTCTCCTATTGTCACCAGGTCTAAAAATAATATTTATAAACCTATCACCAAACTAAACCTCTCAGCCCATCTTGCTCAAGAAGTGGAACCCACTTCGGTAACTCAGGCGATCAAAGATCAGAAGTAGCGTCATGCCATGTCTGCAGAATTTAATGCTCTTGTCCATAATGGCACTTGGGAGCTTGTTCCTTCCACTGCGGCTCAAAATATTGTTGGTTGTAAATGAATTTTTTGAATTAAACGTTTACCTGATGGATCTGTTGACAGATATAAAGCTCGCTTGGTAGCGAAGGGATTTCATCGACCCGATGTTGATTATCATGATACATTCAGCCCTGTGATCAAACGTGCTACCATTCGTCTGGTGCTCTCCATTGCTGTTAGTCATGGTTGATCCTTACGCCAACTTGATGTTAATAATGCCTTTCTCCAATGCACGTTGAGTGAAGATGTATTTATGGTCCAACTATCGGGATTCATTGATACGGATTTTCCTACCCATATCTGTAAATTAAAGAAGCCAATTTACGGTCTGAAGCAGGCTCCGCGTGCATGGTATACCGAGCTTCGTCAGTTTCTTCTCCAATGGGGCTTCATCAATTCCACTACTGACACTTCCTTGTTCATTTTTAAATCTGTTGGTATCACCTTGTTTCTCCTAGTTTATGTCGACGACATAATTATTACTGGGAATGATACTACTGCAGTTCAACGCTATGTCACTACATTGGCAGCCCGCTTCGCTCTCAAGGACTTAGGCTCATTGTCGTATTTCCTTGGTGTCGAGGTTCTGTCTCATCCATCATGACTTCTTCTTTCTTAGCGTCGCTACATTGCTGACCTCCTGGCTAGCACCAAAATGACTGATGCAAAGCCGATGGCCACCCCAATGCCGACTACACCAAGTCTTACCCTTCTTGCCGGCACTACTCTACCTGATCCATCCGAATATCGCACAGTAATTGGCAACCTTCAATATATGTCCATGACTCGTCCGGACATTGCATATGCTGTCAACAAGTTGTCTCAATTCATGCATCGTCCCACCACTGAACATTGGAACGCTGCAAAACGCATCCTTCGCTACTTATGTGGATCTATTGATCAAGGTCTCTTACTTCATCGTCAATCTTCTCTTGCCTTACATTCATTTTCTGATGCAGACTGGGCAGGTGACAAAGATGATTACACTTCTACTGGTGCTTATATTGTATACATTGGTCGGAATCCAATTTCTTGGAGCTCAAAGAAGCAACGTACCGTTGCACGCTCCTCTACTGAGGCGGAATATCGATCAGTCGCTGCCACTGCGGCAGAACTTTCTTGGCTAACTTCTGTTCTTGGTGAACTTGGCTTTCCATCCTCTCAGAAACCTGTCATATATTGTGACAATGTGGGCGCAACTAGTTTGTGCTCCAATCCCGTCTTTCACTCCCGCATGAAGCATGTTGCTCTTGATTACCACTTCATCCGTGAACAGGTTAAGAACGATGCTCTCCGCGTCACCCATGTCTCCTCTACTGATCAGCTTGCAGATGCACTTACTAAGGCCCTTCCTCGACAGCGGTTTCAACAACTTATGACAAAGATTGGACTCTCCTCTCGGAGCTCGATCTTGCGGGGGCATATTAGAGGATAATGTTATCTGTTCAGTTTGTATATATCTTGTAATCTGTATTTTTATCTTTAGGAAGTTTGATTTTTGAATTTTCCTAGATTAGATTTAGTTACTGATTTGTTTCTAACTTCCACAAATGTATTAGGCTATTTATACTCCTGCTTATTCAATGGAAAAGTAAGAAGATTATTATTCTTCATACCATTATTCTTCAGTAAACAACCCTTCTGAGCTATCCCGCTCATCTGGGGTGGAATACTAACTGAATCAGAAGTGAGCAACAGAGCTGATAATTAGACAAGTGAACAGTTACGGACTGCAAATAAATAGCAACATTTGTAAGGACGCCTGAATATATGATCTCACTTTTCAGTCCATCGCTGTTTGACAAAAGGAATCAGTTCTATATCTAAATTTATCTAGAACAATTAAAAATATCAGACAGAAGGTTTCATACGTGATGCGACTCAACTGGCATGTTATTATTTAAGCCAAGCTGTATTCGGTAATTGGTATTTCAGCTGTCAATTGCGTATTCAATACAAATTAGAGTCTATTGATCATTTTACTTCTGTAAAACTTCAAGCTCCTAACATGATTCAGAAGACGAGCAACGCAACATGTCCAAAAAATATCGTGCAAATGTAAGTCAAAGATCCAATATACAACTATGTTATAGTGCTCTTCAACAATCAGTACCCGATACCTCTTTCGCTTTTTATGCAACAGAGAATTGTGTAACCCTAACAGGAAACAGCTCTGGCCTAGCAATTCTAAGGACCACAATATGCTAGTTAACTCTATTTGTTTTGCATTATCATCTGCAGTCTTTTTCGCTCATGTCATGTGTCCTATTAATCTTTACTGCAACAATTATGTGCTTTGCCTCAAGGCCGGCAACTTTACATTGTATACCATGTTTTTGCACCTTTATTGTACTTCAATTATTAGAATTTATCAAGAATCAAAAAACCAGTCCATGAACAATGGAGGTGGAATTGATCAAGAATCAAAAAACCAGTCCATGAACAATGGAGGTCCACGGTAACAGTTTCCACACCAGAGATTGCAGTCTTGCTATTTTTCCTCCTTTTGAGCTAAAAGAGGTAGTTTTGGTACAAATAAAAGAACATTTTTAACTTTAACTTCTGTATTATCCTCTGCAGTGATTGTTTCACAAGAGAGGAACTCAAAAGATGCATGGTCAAGGTTCCTGTCCTAACAATAAAAACCTTAAGTCGTGCTCAAATAGATAAAAGATAACTATAATGCTAATAATTTGCTCTCAAAGAGAATATGAATTTGATACCAATTATAAAATGTTCTTTATAGGTTAGTCTTCCAAGAATACTGACTAAAGTAACAAGGCTTGTGATACCAATTAATTCAATAACCAAATAAACACCTCAGGGAAAAAAAATATTATAATAGACCAAATGATTTGGGCAGGCTTACCTTAAATCAACCAGCTCTCTTTTTTACTCTCTGTATTTACAACAAGCCTTTGTCAAGCTAAATATTCATCATATTTCAAATTTCAAATTTCAAATTTACTTGCGTCTTTCGTCCAATCCATATGCTGCCATGTTTATCATCTTCAACTCAATCAAAACACTTTAAAACATTCTCATTTAAAAACTATCAATCTGGATTTTGTGATGCTCATGACACAAGCAGTTATTGAGCTTATTACTGTTACCATCAACAATTCATGAATTCTATTTCTGATTTCATTCTTCTCTTTCCACACAACAATTTCAGCACAAACTACAGAGGGAAGATCTATTCCAAAGGTACAGTACAAGATGAGGTAGCTCGCTCATAGTCATACCTATTAACACCTACCAACCCTAAATTTCGTGTATATGATATGCTATAGTCATAGAGACAACATGGCTAGCTCACACCTTTATAAACGTGATTATCTCCATTTCTTTTGACCATGCATCTCTCATATTAAAACGGAAACAATACACTTTATTATGTACAAACTTCAAGAGCTCATTGTTTCTCTAAAAATCCACGTTAACTATTGTGCCCACTATTCATTTCCATAGCTGTCATGGCGCCAAGGCGGGACGCAGTGGTAGTTGACCGCCATGACGCCTAGGCGATAAGGCGTCCGCCATAGCGTCCGTATGGCGACAAGTCGTTAACAATGTGCAATTTATACATTATTTATTTTATTTCTAAAGTATATTGCACAATAAAATTTTATATACACTAAAACCCAAGACATAATAACTAACATTATCAAAAAGTCTCCACTCTCTACTCTGTTTCTAGTCATAGCTTAAGTAAAGTCATCAACTATGAAGTCATTTCTGTCTCCCTCATGAGCATTACTCTCATTCAAAGGAGTAACGTCATGGGTTAGGTTAAGGTCATATGTTGAGTTACTTGGGTAATTGAAAAAGTTTATGGGTTATGATGAGTCAAGGTAAAAAATGACTTAATCACTTAACTTGAGCCTGCTACCAATGCATGAACTTTGGCGGCTCGGCGTCCAAGGCGTTGCCTTGCCCTTCCTCCAACGTCAGGACTCCTAGTCATCACCTAGTTGTCGCCTAGACGACACCATGACAACTATGTTTATTTCTAGATTCTCCAACAAAACTTACATTTGCAAAATTAGGAGTCTATGCCTTATTTGAAATATACATTTTCAAGAGAAAAAAAATAGATGCCGAGGATGGAGAGTGACTGATATCAGCCAAAATTTAAATACAAGGTTGAGTGAATACAGAGAAGCAACCACTATGAGAAATTATTCAAACCTAAAGGTTGAGCTAGTTTGCCTTAAATAGTCGAGTTGTTTCTGTAGAATGACCCAATTAAAAATTAAATTAGGTTAAATGTTATTTGGTCAGTTTTATTAATATTTTTCTCCTTTGAGGAGTCGAGGAATAGTTTGACAATTTTTATGAGCTAATGGATATAAACAAATAGCACAACCTTCCACTACTGGAATACTTGTATGCTTAATCAATGCAAAGTAGGTTATCTACATCCTCATATGAGAAGGGTCATTTGAGGCGTATCTATTTAGACACCATGTTTCCATAGGGATCCCTTCGTCGTTGCATTACATTTAGGATTAGAAATAGGCGTAGTAATCGGAAATGTCGATGGATAAGGGTCTAAGGGTATTATTTTGCCTGTATAGAGGGTATCGGGTCTTTTATGTATAGGACCTACAGGTTTGCAAGGCTTGGTCTCTTAGTCAAGCTTTTTTAGTTCCAAATAGGAAGTTCAAATCTTTCTGAGTTTGAGAAACTATGAGCCCATATAGTATATGTGCCTACTCTTTCAGTTCAAAGTATTGTTCTAATTATAACACTTGATATAATTAATTTGTGATTTAGATCAAATGCTGAGGTTTCTCCATTTTTGCACTTTCCATATATTCAAAATACCATATAACAAGGGATACGATCATCACCAATCCAATCCATAAAAGGTTGACATGTGTCCCAATTGTAAATGAATGATCCAGATTTGTCTTTAACTAATTCTAATTGAAATAATCTTTTTCACTCGAAATATGCCGTGTGAGTGGCAAACTCCTCACCATCCATTTAAGATTGGAGATCCTCCAGTCCACTATAGAACTGGAGAGAATCTAATCCCATATAAGTTATATCAAAGCATTCAAAAACTCACAACCAGATCTGGAAATCTTATCAAGTTCCCAATCATTCAACCTAAACCCAAAAAGAACTCAAATACATCATTAATACTGTTCACATGTACTATTACAGCACCAAAGGAGTCAATCTTTCTTTGTGGTTTGCGTAATAATCTCGAAACCCTAACCCTTCACTACGCCTTTAATAAACTTCAAACCCCTATTGTAACATACTCTTTCAACCCATAATCAAGCATAAAATAATACCTCAATAACCTTTTCCCCACTGCCCAAGTTCAGTTTTGAATCAAAAACCTATAGGCTATAGCAAATTGATTTTCCACAGCCATCCTAATCAGTTATAATCAAAATTTTACACGCAGTGAAATTTCCACAAAAACTATAGCCAAGATCAATTTACCTTCAATTAAACAAGGAAAAAAAGGTCAACCCAACTTTGTCAAGATCTTAGAGGCAGTGCCGCAGTGGTCACTAATTCTTTAAGAAGGTATAGTCAATAGAATAGATGCATATTGCACACTTCTTTGGAGAGAATAGGGTGGAGAATGAAAATTTCCAATAGCACATAAAACTCTTTACTGACGTACATTGGTTAAAACAGAGAAAACTCTTATATAGAGATCAAGCCATCCAATATAGATATCACACAAAATATGGTTATAAGAACTCTAAAACCAGTAGAGCACTGACCTCGCAAGAAAGTAAAGCACGTCTCTTGAAAGATCTCAAACCACCTGAGAGCTACAAAACTAGGACATCAATATAAACAAGTAAAATGAGAGCTAAAAGATAAAGACTTCATACACAATGTCTCACCTCAGAATATCAACTTTCTTGAGTTCCCCCGAGTCACAGTCCAGAACTTAAGCAGCTTGTTGCAAAGGTGAGGTGATTATGAGATTAGAATAATTAAAAAAAGTAAAAAGAAAAGGTTGTCTAACGTTTCCGCGCCAAACTGTAACAAAGCCATTTTAAGCCAGGCTATTTCTGGATGCAGAAACAATTCCTCTCAATAGAACTGGAAATCTATCCTTGTAAAACAAACTACGGATGCAATTCATATCGTTAAACCATTACAACATGATATCTGGCTCAGGATTTCAAACACTCTAAGGCTTTAAAGCTCTTCTTTTTTTAACCTTTTCATGTTGTTAAACCTCCTCTCCATTCACATGGTAGTTGTTGAACTTCAGAGTATGATACCATGAATATACAGTTTCCATTCAAATTCAAATGCATCATCTACTAAAGATAAGAGTACACCTTGTATCTTATATCTTTCAATTTTAATTGTTGGAAAACAATAAATATATTATTCTAAGAGTATACATAGCAGTCCATTTCTGTTGCAAAGAATATATTACTATCATTACAAAGATTAACCTAAAGATAATAAATACCACTTGCAATAATAGAAAACAGAACTTAAAACTAACAACTGAATCAGAGATATAACTTTATAAAGTAAGTGATAATTTCTTAGATTTCAACAGTGAATCTAAGAAGTCTCTGACATTGAAGCGATAGTGTGCTATCTTGTAGCCTAGCGGCCCTAGCCCGTATTTAATTCTCAGCATACTACATTATGAAATAAACAAATAAAACAACATACTATAGAAAAAGTAGAATGAGCAGCAAAGCGGGAACTAGGAAGAACTAAATACACTACGAAGGTTGACGACTACATAAGCTAAAAGACTACACTCCAACAAGAAGTACATTAGAACCTTAAATCCAATGACTAATATATGCATGCATATAGCATATATGTAAATGAGACAACATGACGTTCTCTTCAACTTCAACACAACAGAACAGAACAACAGGCTGACTACTCATTAAATGATTTGGCGCTTTTGTTAACTACAACAATCAGTGTTATTATATAGCAATTCGACAAACAACGTTGGTCAACTACAAGCAAACAAATTGTTTTTTTGGATTCTGAAGCACATTCAGAAACCTGCCAAGCAACCAAATTACATTCACTTCCAAAAAAAAATTGGATATACAAATGGCTGACAACTCTAGAGACTGCAGAATGCGAGAACAGGATGAAACTTTTCCACATATACAAATATCAATCTAGAAATTAATCCTACAAGTTAGTATGCACTCTTTTTGTTTGGAAAATCACAACAATGTTCAAAGCCAAGGTGAAATGGTGTCAAATAGCATTACTTAATAGGATACAACAGCCTTCAGACAACGAAGATAAAAACACTTCATTGCACGAAGTGAAACAAAAACTAAAGCAAAATTGCAAGTCAGTTCAAAATTGCTTAAGCATGATATGGATGATTGGTATAACTATGAAAAGAACACTCTTGTAAACTTTGGCAAGTCAGTTCTACAAACAGAAATAATTTTATCTTCTTTTTGCATTCAGCTGCTAGTGTCTACCATAGAAAAGACTACAAAAATTAGAGGTCTAGCATTCTAAATAGGTATTTTAAATACTCTTTTATTTTGTCAGCTGCGAAATGTATGCATTGGTTGTGTCCCATGAGGTTTCTTTGGTGTAATTTTATCATATTATGATATAAAAGAGAAAAATTTAACAAAGAACTTTAAAGATAAAGAAGAAAGTAAAATAGCACAAACAAAATTTAGATCTAGCATTACATGTTCAAAAGTTACACCAGAGCCCAGAATAATAAAATGAATGGGAGAGGGTTCCACATTGAAAACATATGTTCTAGACTCAAGCAATAAGATCCAAGTCAGATAGTAAAAACTAATAGTTTAGCATATGCAAGAAGGGACATCAGATCCAAAAAGGTTTCCAGACCAAAGTCCAATGATCCACAATATATAAAATGGCAGCCGAACAATGCCAAAACCTCACGAATTAATCTAGTTTGATGACACGGCAAGATTAGTTATTGTTTGCCCCCATCTCCTTACGCTTCAATTCTAATGCCATGTGCTCATTCTCAAGTTTCAACCTCTTATTTTCCATTCTCATCATATCCAGCTCCCTGTCTCTTTTCTGGCAAAACCATTGCCACTTGTACCGCTCTTTCTCCAATTCCAACATCTGCACCTCAAGTTGTAGATTCTGTTCTTGCAACTGGAACGAATGATGATTCATCCACTCTGTATGTAACAGATTTTCCTTCATACCTTCTGGTAATACTTGATTCATATCAACATGAGCACTTTGTGGTTGAGAGTTGAAAGTTTTGTTACAGTATAAGGAAGACAAAGAATTACCAAAAGCAATATTTTCATGATTCTGACATTGTTTAATCCTCTTCGTAGAAGCCCCAGGCATCCCATATGTTCCCCTGCGATCCCCGTTAGATGGATGATTTTCCACAAGATCAACACGATCTTCCATTTCATTGTCTTGATCATCCTCATCAACATCATCATGTGGGTGCTTCCTCACATCATTGTTCTCATGATCATCTTTACTTTTGAGAACCAACCGCAAAGAATGCTGCAATTCAGGATCTGGAGGCAGATGCAATCGGTTGCCATTATGATAAGAACACATCTCTTCATAATACAAATGCTTTGAGCTAAGAATTTTCCTAACCTCCTCCTTTGCTTTCTCTGGTATGTGGTCCATCATGTCCAAAAGTGAGTGATTCTCAACAACCTCACAAGAAGTTCCCCTCCCAAGGATCTCATTAAGTCTCTTGTACCTTTTATTCAGGTCATTGAACTTATCTTCGCATTGTTGAGGTGAGACGAAATGACCCCTTTCAGCCATGACCTTTGAAACTGATTTCCACTTACCTTTCTTCTGTAGATTTGCGTATTTCCTTCTTGCCCCACCACCATACTCTGCGGCCGCATCCTCACCTATGTAAGAAACAGCAGTTATCAAAAGCCTCACCATTGTATCAGTCCATTTCACACGATGCCAGGGAGAGTTTTTCTTTCCTCTACTCCCATCATTGTGACTATCGGCAGCATCGTCAGTGAAACTCGGTTCCTCATCACTTGCAGAATTTTTTCCCCTCTCTCCTTTAGAGTATTCACCCATAGAAATTGTCTGATCATTATCTTGCCTGTTTCCAATTGAGAGGGGGAAAGTTTCATGCATCGATGGATGAACAATAGACCCTTGTCTAGGATGAGAGAGAAGTTGTTGGTGGAGTGATGACGGTTGCTGTTGATGATGAACTCGCATAGACCTTTCCAAGTCAAGGCCTACTCCTCTATAAGATCCCGTACCAGAAAACATATTTCCCAATGGTAAATTGCCTTCCATTTTTTGCCAAGTCAGATCAAACTCACAAAACCCTTCCCTCAGAACCCTAGTTCAGGCTTAATCTTTTTACTCTGACACAGCTATTTGCCAAGATATAGTTTATATTCCCATTTTCTTTATAGCATCATTCACCGCCATTTTTTGCTCCATGGAAGCCACATGTCTATATAGTTCTTGGAATCTACAATTAAGAAACAACCAAACCCATTTCACTATATTACCTCCTAAATCATTCCCAGGTCATCATAGAGTCATCTAAATCATAAATAAGGCAAAACTAAATTCCAAATAGAGATAAAATTATGCACACAGTAGTCTAATTAATTTCCAAAATAAACTCAAACAAATAAACCCATTAACACAATCACCAAAATTGAATGTAAAAGGAAAAAATCAAATATAAAAGGGAAGGGAAAAAAATAAAACACACTAATCAATAACTCCAATTTAGTTGTTTTCCATTGAAGGGTTAATGAAACTTACATATTAACAGCTGAAACTCAAGCCATATGAGACCTTCTTGCCACTAAGCTCATAATTTGTAGTTCAAAATTAGGAAGAACACCAGAATTTCAGCTTCAGAGGGGTGAAAAGAAAATGGGGAGATCTGTATGTAGGTATATATAAGGGTGACAAGTAAGCCAATGAAGGGTTTATGCAGATTCAGTGTGGGAAAATCTGCTGGGTATTTTTTAATCTTAAACCTCCCAGAAACAGGCGGAAAAAAGGCCAAAAACTGATGCCAACAAACATATAAAGAACATGAATGAAACAAATGTTCTAATTAAAAGTAAACACTTTCTTTGTGAGTTTAAGTGTACTGTTAACCGATACTTATAGGGTAATGATAGGGTTTGAAATGGGTTTTTTATTTTCATTTTTTTGTCTTAAATGTATAAATAGGGAGTTATGTTCACATTAGATTTGATATTTTCACAAAAATTTCTATAGCATAACTTTAAAATTCATTTGTTGTTCATGTGAAGATGTGCTAGTGGAAATATCATATTTTATGTAAAAATATATGTTAGTGAAAATATCATATTCTAAAAAATTTGTGGTTTACAACTTTCAAAGAGAATAAATTATTTATTTTTTATATTACCCCTACCTACTCTCATTGTCCTAAGAAATTATCTTCTTTGTATTAATAGTTTTTAACTTCCCATAAATGGATAGTGATGAAATTTCAAACAAATTTTATTTGGTAAATGATACTTTCTTAATCCATGTGCCAAAACTTTAAATGACAATCTTTTAAGAACGGAGGTAATAGTTTCTTACCAATATCTGTATTATTAATTATTAATTATTATTATATGAGTTGGTTGGAAGGATTAATTACACTAAATATAGATACTAGAAATAGTATCATTTGACTTTTGAAGTGAAACTATAGAAAGAGTATCATTTGACTTTTTCGAGTTAACTTTAATATTTTCAAATTCAAATTGATTTCTAGAGATTTTAGTCAATATGAGCAATCGTGTGTATTATGATAGTATAATTAATTATAAATAAATATTTTATCTGTCTCAGGATAAAAATTTTGGTAGACTTTTACGCATATTAAGAAGATAAATAAAATTATAAAATTACCCATAATAATGTCATTAATTATTTTCAATGTAGGTAAGGGAGTGACTTTCTAGCTATTCAATTCAAAATATTCTCTCTCCATACTTATTAAATATGGAGAGAGAATTAGAATAAGAAAAATATAAGATATTTAATGTTACGGGCATAATAGGAAAAAATATATAAAAATTTGGTTATTAAAAGAAAGTGAACATTTAACATGTGACTACCCAAAATAGTAATAAGGACTTTTATCATGGGACGGAGAGAGTACTATTTTTGTTTCAAAGTATAAGATTTTTATTGGTTTTTGAAAATTAATTTGAAACATTTTTAAGCACAAAAATTAAAATAACTGATTAATTATAAAATATTTAATTTTACAATGAGTAATACTTTTTAAATAGGTTACAATATTATTGGTCATTGTATTGATTAAAACTAAAAAAATTCATGTTAATTTTGAATTTTTATGAAAATGTCTTAAGTTAATTTTAAAAAATTTATAATAATCTTATATTTTATAATTGAGAGAGTATTATTATTAAATTTAAATAACTTGCATCAATTTTAAATTATAGGATTTTAACTAACTTCATCAAATCAAAACATAACTTTCTTGAAACGGATGTAGTGTATATACAATATTTAGAACAATAAAAATAACTATACAATATTTAGAACAAGACTCAAAACATCTAAATTAATAAAGATAGAATCCAATTTGAATTTGGACGAAAAAATACAAGTACGGTTCAGATTCATTTTAATTGATTCGGGTGGGAAAGCACAAGGACGATTCAGATTCATTCTAATTGATTTGAACGGGAGATGAAGGAGGAGAGAGAAGAAATGAAAGTGAGATTATTGAAATAGTGATAAATCAACTTTTGGTACTTGTATTGGGACACGACTTATAATTTGGTACTTGAAGTGAAAAAAGTTATAAACTGGTGATTGTACTCGAAAAATGTTACACTTCGTTAAACATTAGGGACAAGACTTACAATTTGATACCCTATGTGAAAAAAGTTACAAACTGGTGATTGTACTAAAAATTTTTGTAATCTGGAGCTAGTACTTTGCAATTTTTAAATAATCGTTAAAATTAATCCAACAGGAGAGACAAACAAACAAAAAGAGAAGCAAAGTCGACGCGAAGAAGGTCCTTGATATTTTGTTCCATCTTTTCTTGCCTCCCACATTCGCACCATTGCTCCACAGTGGCACCGACTTGGGAACTCTTGTGTAATTCATTTATTTTTGTTGCATAAACTACAATCTTCTTCCCCGATTTCATTTATGATTCCACTCCAAGACGAGCTCATCTTTTCAATTAAACACTAAAACCCCTTTAATAAATATATGAGAACTAGTAATTAATGGAGAATCGAAAGAAGAAGAAAGAGAGAAGAAGGACAGCAGAAGAGAATCCTAATTTTCAAATAGAATAAAGATGAAACCGTACTGTATAACGGAGTGTAACATTTTTTGAGTACAATCACTAGTTTATAACTTTTTTCACTCCGGGTACCAAATTGTAAGTCGTGTTCCTAATGTTTAACGGAGTGTAACATTTTTCGAGTACAATCACCCGTTTGTAATTTTTTTCACTTCGGGTACCAAATTGTAAGTCGTGTCCCAGTACAGGTACCAAAAATTGATTTATCCCTTATTGAAATGGAGAGAAATAAAGGATTTCGTTACGCCGTACCATTAGGCACGGACAATTATTAGTGTTCTATCATCCATGCAAATGCTTTACATGTTCATCCTGCTCTTGAAATGATGAAGAGCTTCTTATTTTCTTTTTTTTAGTGTTTAATTTTGGTTTAGTAAATTAAATGTCCAAAGATAAATGATATATTTTCATTCATTTAGTACACGAGTCTTTATATATTTCACTAAAAAAATAGATATATTCTTCCTACCCCAGCCATCAGAACTGTCTTTAAGATAAATGCCAATTGCACAATAAATACTCCATTTAAATTAAAATATTTTAAAATTTAAAATTGACATGAATTATTGTAATTTTATTCAATATAATGATAAATATTATAAATTATCTAAAAATATTATTTACTATATATAGTAATTACTTCATAATTTTTAATAAATTATCTTAATTTTTAATTTTTGAGTTTGAAATTTGACTTTCAAAAGTAATAATAATATCCTAATTTAATTTGGAATGAAAGAAGCATATAAAAATTGCAGCGTTTTGAATTTTTTAAGCTGATAGCTGGATCACTAAATCCCAAACTACGACCTAAACTTTAACCCTAAAATTAATTTACACCCTAAATTTTATTTGGAATTAAATACATTCTAAATTTTGAGTTTCATAATAATTTGTGTGACGCCCCCAAAATAGGTATACATCACCTATTCTAAGTTGTCAAATACATGGTACAGAATTTAAATACAAACTTTCTTATACAATATGCCAAAAATATAGCTGAGAGTTTTTACACGAATATTGTCCAGTAGATAGTATCCAAACTCAAATTCAATCCTCATTATATTTATTATCACACTATTTCATAGAATAGTGAGGACTACTACAACCACCAACTCAGGACCATCACTCCGTTCCCCGACTAGTCCCGGCTACGTTCTCATTTCCTGAAGAGAACAATGAAAGCAAAAGGGTGAGCTCAACTAGCCCAGTAAGAAATATTATGACTAAGATAATGCAAAATAAATTATCGTTAGCCTTCAACAGTGTTAAACTGATAAAATATAATAAACACCAAGTTTAACTGCAGCGGAACAAGCAATCCATTAGAAGAGTCAAGTAGAGCACGATATCTACTATCTTCTATGATTTAAAAAGTTTATCTTCAACATCACTAAATTATTCATGCACTACGAGCCAATGATATTCATTAGTATCACGTTCACGAATTATCCATGCACTACGGGCTAAGGATAATCGTGTTATCACCAATGGTCATGATCATGCCAACAACTGTCCATCAATGCACTACGGGCCAATGAGGGCTTTTACCATATCATTTGTAACATTACAGGTCATGATTATACCGAATACTCCTTGGTCATAATCATATCGATCAACAGTCCATCTATGCACTAAGATGACTTTCATCACAATATAAGCATGAGTATGATGACAATGATATAAGAATTCAATTAAATGAAAGCAAAAGATAAATTTTTAAAGATTTATAATTTAATTTATCCAGAATTCAATAATGTCCAAATTGTCAACATGATACTACTTTGTGGAGTAAAATTCAATAATAATATTGTATCAAAAATAACTTGGACGGAAAAAATCAATTTTTTTTGTCATGAATAGTACCCAGGGTGAATAATATCTGAGTGAATAGTACCCCGTGAATAGTACTTAGGGACTAGTATCCCGTGAATAGTACTCCGACATGAAAAGATTAAAATTTATCAATAATGGTCAGAATAATATTTGCATGAAAAGATACTGGATGGAAGCACAAATTTCAAGGATATTCTACTAATTTCATGGAGTATAGAAGCCAAAACTTAACAAATCGAGTATAGAATTCGGAATCTGAAACGAAATAATATTACTTACATACTACAGAGTATGGAAGAAAATATTATTTATTACGAATATTGAACAAAAATAATATCCCTTACCTTAAAAATGAGAGTATTCCAATTGGTATAGCGGAGATATTCTTGAAAAAAACTTATACTATTTTCTACGCTCAAAACTTGTAACGTCCCAAAATTCGGACACCCATATCTCGAATTCGGTGCATCACGTACAACTACGAATATCTTACTAAAATCAACAACGAAAATACTAGAATAATTTACATTGATGTATTATAAATATTTGCGTCCCAAGGTACCGTAACCATTACTACGACAATTCAGTGATTAACTTAAACATAAATTAATCATCCTTGAATACATCATAACAAGCATAACAATAATAATAATACTTCTAGTCTTAAGGACTAAGTTATTCTGACGCCTTGCCCTCTCCCTTGTCCTGTCCTGAAGTACCGCCTTGCTCTGCCTTAACTGTAATGTTTTAGGAAACAAGAATGAGCAACGAGTTTGCCCAGCAAGTAATATAGCCAGAAGAACAAGCAGTTATAGCATTTAAATCTTTCAAGGGTATAATAATAATTGGTAGTTCAAGGATATCAAAAAATATCAAGAGTATTCAATAGGTGTCGCTATAGACTGAAGGATATTAACAAAATTTCAGGATTTATTCATTTCGAGGTTCAACATGAATGAGTACTGAGCAGTCACTAAGGACTAAGAACTCTTACTAGAATTAACAGTATTACACTGTAATCCAATATAAATGAGTACAATAGGTGATCAGCCTAAAGTACCATATGTTATGCATAGCATTTAATCATACTCATGTGCGCGCGTCGGTTCCCCGACCATATATAATTTTCCCTTCAATGAGGGTTGTTCATCTCAGTAGATTTACGATAGTCCTCACCAAGTCAATTGGTTTGGATAGCTTTTAACACATGATAATAGTCTAGTCGAATCAAAGGCTTAGACAATTTTATAATGCATTTAAGAACGATAAGTCCAATGCTTGCAACAACGTCAAGGTATATAAATGATTTTCGAATAAAAACAGATATTTGCTTGAGACAACAATTCGAATGTATACAGTGTAAGAAGTGAGGAACTTGCAACACAATAATAATAGTGTTCGGATACTTGCTCAATGTAAATTTGAGTGAGGTTAGAGAACTTGCCTTTAGCGTTGATTACTACTTATAGCGAAAATCACCTCAATGGACTATGTTTGTCCTATTTATGTAAGTATAGATATTCATTAGCCAAACACACTTGATATACATATATAAACAACATGTACACATAACACATTTTTTTTTCTATCTATGTATACTACTGCACCCATCAAAACTCATAGCTGTACACTAACATGCTCATACTTTTGACCACTGTTAGTTTATTCATAATCTTTCTTCTTCGTAGTTCCAAGAGGTTCATTGCTTTAAGTAGACCATAACATCTATTAATCCCACGGACCCTTTTCTACACATGATTGCAGGCATTAGATTCATTTTCCCGAAGTTAGTAAAATTCTCTACTTAAAACTCATTCGTGTAATAATAGTTTATAGCAGTATAGGAATATTTATTAATCCATCCTTATATCAAGTTATGATGCTATCTCCGAGTCTCAGGACATCTCGCCATGTCCGAAGCCTAAGACGTCTGGCCATGTCCGAAGCCGAAGACATCTGGCCATGTTCGAAGCCGAAGACAACACGCTTTGTCCAAAGACATCTCCGAAGTCGGCTCTTTCAGAGACTTCGGTCTACACTATTTCGACAAGGTCTAAGTTCATTGGGTTAATTTCATTAAGACTTTACTATATGCATACAACCTAAGGGAATTTCTTAATACATGGTCTAACACGATCGAACCCATTAGCTGATTCTTAAGTACGGTGCAGCTGCACCCCATGGAGTTCAGAAGCAGTGAACATGCTCTGTTTTGCAGAGTAGCCACAACTTGATTTCAGGCAATTATTAACGTATTCATGCACGAAAGTAAACTTTCCAAACACCCTATATCATGCTAATTCATCATACTTGACCTATTAATTTAGGAAAACCGAGAATCAAACAAGACTCAAGTTAAGAACGAAGTAGAAATTATACCTTCTCGAGCTTTAACCTTGATATCTCACACACTGATTTGGTAATACTTAGCAACTAGGAATTCTTTACTTAGATTTCTCCAACACTCTTATCACTATAACAGAATGCTATGGTGGCTTGTATTTAAAGAGAAAATCATGGACTAGACACTTGATTTACACAATGTTGGGATTCATGGTGCAATAGAAATGAACAATGGTTACTTAAGGAGTTGTTTAACCACTCCATACCAGCCACTTAGCTAGCCATGCATGCCTAGGATTAGCAGCTTGAAAGTTTTCGTAAAGAGAGTTTAGGCTACCGTTCCTTGTACTTGGTGACCCTTAATTTGGGGACAAGAGGATAGATATCAAACACAGACAAGGGGCTAGTCGGTCGGGCCAATTACCCCACACCACATTTTAATTAACCAACACCTTGTACCATCAGTTTAACTATTATGTTGGGTTCCGAATTGGATTTTAGATAACCCAAGTTTATTTGGGCTAACTCAAAAGTCCATCAATTAATTTATTGGGCTAGACTCCCAATTTATGATTTGGATTATAAACATGTAATACTTAATTATTATGGCAGCAAATTAATTAATTTAATTTACCCAATAACACTAAATTATACAGCACCTTAATAATTATTAATAAGTTGGGTTATTTCACATAATTTAAGTTACTCACTTAATAATAATAAAAAGATTTAGTCCATCCAGACAAGCTTTCAAACCAATTCATTGATTTATTATTACTCTGGTATAATTAAATAAATTAATTATATTCCACCTCTCTTATTGCCATCTTTTACTTAGTAATGCATTCCTTCTTAATAATTCCTCACTAATTCCATCATTGTGTCACACAAGACATTTCTTAAACCTTCCATAATTCTCCACATCTTATCAATTATTAAAAGTTAAATTTTAATTCAATTGAGTTACTCACCTCATGCCATGTAAGCATTTATAAAATAAATAATCACATGCTCTATTTATAATTATTAATATTAAATCGTAAAATTTACGGTTATTACATCCTCTCCCCCTTATAAGAATTCCGTCCTCAGTATTGATACAAGGTTACACAAAAGATGAGGATAGTCTCTCCTCATCCTATCTTCTAATTCCCATGTGGCCTCCTCGACATCGTGGTTTCGCCAAACAACCTTTACAGAAGATATAACTTTGTTTCTTAGCATTTGTTTTTTCTTATCTATTATCTGAGCAGGAATTTCTTCATATGCCAGATTCTTTTCTACTTGAATGGGCTCATAGGAAATCATGTGCTTATAATCAGACTTGTATGGACGTAGTACGGAAATGTGAAACACATTGTGGATGTGTTCCAGTTCGGGTGGCAAACCAACTTTGTATGCCACTTCGCCCACTCGCTTCAATATCTCGAATGGCCCTATGAACCTCGGACTCAATTTTCCTTTCTTTCCGAATCTGATCTTTCCCTTCCAAGGAGATACCTTCAAAAACACAAAACTACCGACTTCAAAGTCTCGGTTCTGACGATGCAAGTCGGCATACTTCTTTTGGCGATCTTGAGCTGCTACCAATTTGCCCCTTATTGTTTCTACCACGTCGGCCGTTTGCTGGACTAATTCTGGTCCCAAAAGTCGTCGTTCTCCGACTTCATCCCAACAAAATGGTGTTCTGCACTTTCTCCCGTAAAGAGCTTCATATGGCGGCATACCGATACTCGCATGATAGCTATTATTGTAAACGAATTCTAATAATGGTAAATGGTCGTCCCAATTTCCCTTGAAGTCCATCACGCAAGGTCTAAACATGTCCTCCAAAGTTTGTATGGTTCATTCACTCTGCCCTTCAGTTTGAGGGTGATAAGCAGTACTTAGTCTCAATTGAGTTCCCATTCGTTCCTACAAACTCTTCCAAAATTTTGACGTGAAATGTGGATCTCGATCGGAGACAATCGACACCGGCACTCCATGTCGCGATATGATTTCCTTTACATACAAATTTGCTAACTGGTTCAAATTGAATCGAATCTTGATGGATAAAAAATGAGTTGTCTTTGTTAGTCGGTCCACAATAACCCAAATGGCATCATAACCCTTCTGTGTAACCGGAAGTCCAACCACGAAGTCCATCGTAATGTGCTCCCATTTCCATTCTAGAATTTCCAGCGGTTGAAGTAGTCCACTTGGTCTCTGGTGTTCTGCTTTAACTCTTTGACAAGTAAGACATCTGCTAATACACTCTGCAACCTCTCTTTTCAAATTAGGCCACTAAAAATGGTGTCGAAGATCTTGGTACATTTTTGTGCCTCTTGGATGTACAGAATACGTCGTATTGTGTGCTTCGTGTAGGATTTCCTCTCTCAGTTTGATTACAGCTGGCACCCATACTCATCCCTCAAACCTCAATATACCGTCCTTATCTACTTTGAATCTTTCTTCCTTATCTTCTACTATTCTCTTCTTTATCTTCTCACATTCTTCATCTTTCTCTTGTGCTTCCTTTATTTTATCCAATAACGTCGGGTGAGCTCTCATCATGAGAAATTTTCCTTCCGCTTCTTTTGGTTCCTCCACCTCTATTTCCAACTTTTCCATTTCTCTTATTAATTCCTCTTGAGTTGTCAATTTGAATAACTTCTCCCTTCCTTTTCTACTCAAAGCGTCGACTACAACGTTTGCTTTTCCCGGGTGATAAAGAATTTCACAGTCGTAATCCTTGATTACTTCCAACCACCTTCTTTGTCAAATGTTCAACTCCTTCTGTGTGAAGATATATTTTAGACTCTTGTGATCTGTATATATCTCACATTTTTCTCCATACAAATAGTAACTCCAAATCTTCAATGCAAAGACTACCGTCGCTAACTCCAAGTCATGGGTAGGGTATCGTTTTTTGAAACCTTTCAACTGTCGTGAGGCATATGCAATGACCTTTCCATGTTGTATTAGCACACAACCAAGTCCTCTATGTGATGCATCACTATACACCACAAATCCTCCCCTACCATCTGGTAATGATAATACAGGCGCCTCACTCAACCTCCTCTTCAATTCTTGGAAACTCTCATCGCATTTGTCCATCCATACGAACTTCTCTGTCTTCCTCGTTAGATTGGTCAGCGGGGTTTCTATCTTAGAAAAATCTTGGATAACTCTTCGATAGTACCCGGCTAAACCTAAGAAACTCCTAACTTCTGTTGGTGTCTTCGTTTGTTCCCAGTTACTTACCGCTTCCACTTTTGCAGGATCCACAGAAATTCCATTTTGATCTATCACGTGTCTTAGAAATTGAACCCTTTCCATCCAAAATTCACATTTTGAAAATTTAGCGTACATCTTTTCCCTTCTCAATGCTTCCAATATAATCTTCAGGTGTTCGGCGTGCTCTTCCTTCGTCTTTGAATAAATCAAAATGTCATCGATAAATACTACTACGAACTTATCTAAGTATGGTCTAAAAACTCGGTTCATCAAGTCCATGAATGCTGCCGGAGCATTGGTTAACCCAAATGACATCACTAAAAATTCGTAATGTCCGTAGCGAATTCGAAACGCCGTCTTTTGTATGTCCTCCTCTCGCACTTTCAACTGATGATAACCCGTTCGTAAATCTATCTTGGAAAAACACTTCGCTCCCTTCAGTTGATCAAAAAGGTCATTTATCCTCGGCAACAAATATCTATTCTTAATTGTCACTCGGTTCAACTCCCGATAATCGATACAGAGCCTCATCGATCCATCCTTTTTCTTTACAAACAACACTGATGCTCCCCAAGGAGACACACTTGGCCGAATGTAACCCTTATCTAGTAACTCTTGCAGTTGAATCATCAATTCCTTCATTTTTACTGGCATCATACGATATGGTGCTTTTGAAATTGGTGCGGTTCCCGGTGCTAAGTCTATTATGAATTCGATTTCTCTGTCTGGCAGAAGACCAGGCAGATCGTCTGAAAACACGTCTTGGAAATCTCTTACCACTGATATATTTTTCATTTCTATTCCCTTTTGCTGGTTATCCACTATATAGGCTAAATAACCTACACCTCCTTTCCTTAACACTTTTTTTGCCTGCATCATCATAAGGCAACACGGTTGCTTGAGCGATGAGCTGCCATAAAGCACTACCTTAGACTGATTTGAGGTCTAAAGGTTCACACTCTTTTTCTGACAATCGATTATTGCAGCGTGGCTGGATAACCAATCCATTCCTAATATCACATCAAACTCTCTCAGTCTAATCGGAATTAAGTCTACGTTTAGTTTGTGACCTCTAATGTTTGCACAATAGTTTCGGTAAACAAACTCTATGGGAATTACTTCCTTATTAGCAATCTCTACGTTCAACGAATTTTCTAAATGTTCTGGAGGTATGTTTAGTCGATTAGCAAATTCTTCAGACATAAAGGAATAGGTAGCACCCGAATCAAATAATACATAGGCATTTATATTATTGATTGGGAGAATACCTGACACCACGTCCCTTGCAGTCCCTGCGTCTTGGACAGTCATGTTAAAGGTTCGGGCAGTATGTCGGTTGGATTGCGTTGGTCTGCCGATCATCAGCTTGCTGCCCCCTCCTTATTGGCCGCTTCCTCCGTTGTTCCCCTTCTTTAGGCAATCCTTGATTTGATGCTCAGTTGAGCCACACGCGAAACATCCCTTGATCTTTTTTGGCTTTGGGCAGTTGGGTGAAATGTGCCTTTCTTGGCCGCAGTTGTAGCAGACGCTGCGCCCCTTCCAGCATTCCCCTTGATGGTTTTTCCCACATTTCGAGCAAGCTTCACTTCTTTTCTTAAACCCTCCTTGATAACTTTCTGACTGGTTGATGTTTCGGTGGTTAGTGTTGTTGTTGTTGTCCCATTTCCTCTTTCCCAGATAACTTCCACCACTGCTACTCCCTCCACAAGTCTCTCCCCCAACATTCTTGTTCTTCTTCTCCTTGTTGTACTGGCTCAATGCCTCGCTACCTCCCTCAGCAATTATCGCCTTCTCCAATAATGTGGCGAACGAGTCGATTTGAAGGACCGACACCTTGTTGAACAACCAAGGTTTTAGTCCAAGTTCGAAGCGTCGAGATTTCCTTTCTTCAGTGTCTACTTGATGTGTTGCGAATCGTGCGAGTTCATTGAACTTGGCCGCATACTGTGCCACTGTCATCTCCCCTTGTTTTAGTTCTAGAAACTTTACATCCATCTTATTCTTCATGCTCTTCGGGAAGTAATTCTCGAAGAACAAAGTCTTAAACCTTTCCCAGGTTATAGTCCCTTCTCCCGCCCTTTGTTGATTTGCTTCCCACCAGTAGTTTTCTTCACCCTTCATCATATATGTAACGAACACGGTTTTCTGGTCTTCACCCACATGAGCAATGGCGAAGGCTTTCTCCATCTCCTTGATCCACGCTTGCTCTACAATAGGATCGGTAGTACCTATGAATTCCGGAGGTCCTACACTCTTAAAGTCCTTGAAGTTTGTGACTGGAGCTACTTGGGGAATGGGTGTTACTTGTTCATTTCTTCCCCTAAGAACCTCCCCTAACAAATCTACAAGCCTCTGAATGGGATCTACTTGTCCTCTCTCATCATTAACCGACTCTTTTGGTGCAGTTAATCTACGTCTGGGCGGCATTTTTCTGCATTATAAAACTTCCATTTTTATTATCTAATTATATTACTTAAATAATTTTCCATAAAAGGAATAAGATTTCAGAATACATTTCAGAACAAGATCATTTATATTCATATGCCAAATTGTTACATTACATGATTATCTCCAGCATACTTCTATAAATGACACAACTTATCCCCTAATATCACAAAAGATGGGGACAACCATACTACCCCTCTAATATAATTCAAAAGTTTGGGGCTTACAACTATCTCACATTCTACATAAAAGACTAAAATTACAACAACGGATAATACACTACATAACGAACTACAACTAATAACTTTTAACGCCTAGACTTAATCTATCATTCCGCGCTCCACAGCGCTCTGGTACTCCCTCTGAGTAATGTGCACCACCAAATCTCGACTTATGGTGTGCCGGGTCTGTCCCTGCTCTGCCGGGTAGTGATTTACCCCATCAATCAGTCTCTCCATGGCCGTGCGCACTGCATGACCCATCCTGTTCATCTTCTTCCTCTTGCACCTCACTTCATCTTCTAGATCGTTAGCCCTATCATTGGCCCCTTCCCACTTCTCTTCGAAATGGATCCTATCCATTACCTCCATCTGTAATTGAGTACGGATAGCTTCCTTCTCTATCCTCTCGCTCAACTCCCTCTGCTCCATCTCTTCCAATTTCCCTGCCAGTTCTACATTCCTAGCCACCGCCTTGTGAAACATAGCCCCCATCTGGATCCCTGCCTCCTTACGATGAGCAATCTCCACTTCCATCTCCTGCATCACTAACTTTCTCTGGTGGTCTTCGTCCCTCAGCTTCTGGAACTCGGACTCCATTTCCCTAGCCTCAGCCTCTAACTCCTCAACTCTGCACCCTAATTCTAAAATCTGCTCCTCATACTCCCCCAACATCCTATCCTCAAAAGTAGCCTCGTCGGAGTCCTCCATGGGCTTGTCCACCATACGCTCCTCCATAGGCTCCTCCTCTGGTTCAGACTCCTCTTCCTCATCATCATCATCATCATCATCGATAGGGACTACAGTTGATATAGGCCTTGCTATCAATGGTGCCTCATATACCACGTGTATTTCACGTGGTTTCTCTTCTACTACTCGGCTAGGTCCTCCCATGTCAGTCATCCTACAATCACCAACACAAGACAAAACAAACAACAACTCCATTAGAATGTTAAATAACATAAGTTCATTGTGTAGAATGAAGTTATATTCTATGACACGCTAAGTCTCTCTCTATGAAACTCTATATGAGTTTCATCCCTTTCTATCTTCTAAGTTCTCCTAAGTTATAATCTAAGGGCTCTCGCTCCTAAGGTTTATAACTATAGCTTTGATACCAACCTGTGACGCCCCAATATTTGGACACCCATAACTCGAATTCGGTGCATCACGTACAGCTACGAATATCTTACTAAAATCAACAACGGAAATACTAGAATAATTTACATTGATGTAATATAAATATTTGCGTCCCAAGGTACCGTAACCATTACTACGACAATTCAGTGATTAACTTAAACATAACTTAATCATCCTTGAATACATCATAACAAGCATAACAATAATAATAATACTTCTAGTCTTAAGGACTAAGTTATTCTGTCGCCTTACCCTTTCCCTTGTCCTGTCCTGAAGTACCGCCTTGCTCTGCCTTAACTGTAATGTTTTAGGAAGCAAGAATGAGCAACGAGTTTTCCCAGCAAGTAATATAGCCAGAAGAACAAACAGTTATAGCATTTAAATCTTTCAAGGGTATAATAATTGGTAATTCAAGGATATCAAAAAATATCAAGAGTATTTCAATAGGTGTCGCTATAGACTGAATGATATCAACAAAATTTTAGGATTTATTCATTTCGAGGTTCAACATGAATGAGTATTGAGCAGTCACTAAGGACTAAGAACTCTTACTAGAATTAACAGTATTACACTGTAATCCAATATAAATGAGTACAATAGGTGATCATCCTAAAGTACCCTATGTTATGCATAACATTTAATTATACTCATGTGCGCGCGACGGTTCCCCGACCATATATAATTTTCCCTTCAATGAGGGTTGTTCATCTCAGTAGATTTACGATAGTCCGCACCAAGTCAATTGGTTTGGATAGCTTTTAACACATGATAATAGTCTAGTTGAATCAAAGGCTTAGACAATTTTATAATGCATTTAAGAACGATAAGTCCAATGCTTGCAACAACGTCAAGGTATATAAATGATTTTCGAATAAAAACAGATATTTGCTTGAGACAACAATTCGAATGTATACAGTGTAAGAAGTAAGGAACTTTCAACACAATAATAATAGTGTTCGGATACTTGCTCAATGTAAATTTGAGTGAGGTTAGAGAACTTGCCTTTAGCGTTGATTACTACTTATAGCGAAAATCACCTCAATGGACTATGTTTGTCCTATTTATGTAAGTATAGGTATTCATTAGCCAAACACACTTGATATACATATATAAACAACATGTACACATAACACATTTTTTTTCTATCTATGTATACTACTGCACCCATCAAAACTCATAGCCGTACACTAACATGCTCATACTTTTGACCACTGCTAGTTTATTCATAATCTTTCTTCTTCGTAGTTCCAAGAGGTTCATTGCTTTAAGTAGACCATAACATCTATTAATCCCACCGACCCTTTTCTACACATGTTTGCAGGCATTAGATTTATTTTCCCGAAGTTAGTAAAATTCTCTACTTAAAACTCATTCGTGTAATAATAGTTTATATCAGTATAGGAATATTTATTAATCCATCCTTATATCAAGTTATGATGCTATCTCCGAGTCCCAGGACATCTCTCCATGTCCGAAGCCTAAGACGTCTGGCCATGTCCGAAGCCGAAGACATCTGACCATGTCCGAAGCCGAAGACAACACGCTTTGTCCAAAGACATCTCCGAAGTCGGTTCTTTCAGAGACTTCAGTCTACACTATTTCGACAAGGTCTAATTCGTCGGGTTAATTTCATTAAGACTTTACTATATGCATACAACCTAAAGGAATTTCTTAATACATGGTCTAACACGACCGAACCCATCAACTGGTTCCTAAGTACGGTGCAGCTGCACCCCATGGAGTTCAGAAGCAGTGAACATGCTCTGTTTTGCAGAGTAGCCACAACTTGATTCCAGGCAATTATTAACGTATTCATGCACGAAAGTAAAATTTCCAAACACCCTATATCATACTAATTTATCATACTTGACCTATTAATTTAGGAAAACCGAGAATCAAACAAGACTCAAGTTAAGAACGAAGTAGAAATTATACCTTCTCGAGCTTTAACCTTGATATCTCACACACTGATTTGGTAATGCTTAGCAACTAGGAATTCATTACTTAGATTTCTCCAACACTCTTATCACTATAACAGAATGCTATGGTGGCTTGTATTTAAAGAGAAAAGCACGGACTAGACACTTGGTTTACATAATGTTGGGATTCATGGTGCAATAGAAATGAACAATGGTTACTTAAGGAGTTGTTTAACCACTCCATACCAGCCACTTAGCTAGCCATGCATGCCTAGGATTAGCAGATTGAAAGTTTCTGTAAAGAGAGTTTAGGCTACTGTTCCTTGTACTTGGTGACCCTTAATTTGGGGACAAGAGAATAGATCTCAGACATAGACAAGGGGCTAGTCGGTCGGGCCCATTGCCCCACACCACATTTTATTTAACCAACACCTTGTACCATCAGTTAACTATTATGTTGGGTTCCGAATCGGATTTTAAATAACCCAAGTTTATTTGGGCTAACTCAAAAGTTCATCAATTAATTTATTGGGCTAGACTCCCAATTTATGATTTGGATTATAAACATGTAATACTTAATTATTATGGCAGCAAATTAATTAATTTAATTTACCCAATAACACTAAATTATACAGCACCTTAATAATTATTAATAAGTTGGGTTATTTCACATAATTTAAGTTACTCACTTAATAATAATAAAAAGATTTAGTCCATCCAGACAAGCTTTCAAACCAATTCAATGATTTATTATTACTCTGGTATAATTAAATAAATTAATTATATACCACCTCTCTTATTGCCATCTTTTACTTAGTAATGCATTCCTTCTTAATAATTCCTCACTAATTCTATCATTGTGTCACACAAGACATTTCATAAACCTTCCATAATTCTCCACATCTTATCAATTATTAAAAGTTAAATTTTAATTCAATTGAGTTACTCACCTCATGCCATGTAAGCATTTATAAAATAAATAATCACAGGCTCTATTTATAATTATTAATATTAAATCGTAAAATTTACGGTTATTACAAAACTTCCCTAAACTCTAAAGAAATACGCTCAATATTATAGAAGAAGAATTTTCTGATTCTGTTATGATTTTCAATTCTAAACTAAGCATCATATTTATAGAATAATGGAATGATACTTTTTAAAATATTTCACGGACCAACAGTTGAAAGAATTCACGGGCTGCTTCCTGCTGATCATCAGACGCCCAACTTTCAAAATATTCAAATAAAACAAACTTATGTCGTTATCACTTTTCCACCACACACACACACTCACACACACGACACACATACACGTATATGTTTTCAAATTCTACCCACCCATATCACTTTCACACACACACACATCATATATATATACATAATATATGACGCTCCCAAAATAGGTATACATCACCAATTCTGAGTCGCCAAATACATGGTACAGAATACAAATACAAACTTAAATATACAACATGAGCTGTGAGTTTTAATACAAATATTGTGTTCTTGACAGTATTCAAAATCAAAATAAGTCCTCAATACATTTATTATCACACTATTTCACAGAATAGTGAGTACTACTAATGCAAACATCTGGACCGTTACTCCATTCCCCGACTAGTCCCAGCTATATTCTCATTTCCTGAAGAGAACAATGAAAGAAAAGGGTGAGCTTAACTAGCCTAGTAAGAAATATTATGACTAAGATAATGCATAATAAATTATTGTTAGCCTTCAACAGTGTTAAACTGATAAAATATAATAAACATCAAGTTTAATTGTAGCGAAACAAGCAATCCATTAGAAGAGTCAAGTAGAGTATAAAATCTACTATCTTCGATGATTTAAAAGGTTTTTCATCACTTTTATCGCTGAGACTCAGCTTAATAAATAATCCACATCATCGACTCACCCTTGCACTACGGCCAATGATATTCTTAAGTATCACGACCACAAATTATCCATGCACTACGAGCCAAAGATATTCGTGTATTCGCCAATGGTCACGATTATGCCAACAACTGTCCATCAATGCACTACGGACCAATGATGACTTTTACCACATCATTTGTAACATTACGGTCATGATTATACCGAATGATCCCTGGTCATAATCATACCAGGTCCATCTATGCACTACAGGCTAAAGATGACTTTCATAAAAATATAAGCATGAGGATGATGACAATGATATAAGAATTCAATTAAATGAAAGTAAATGATAAATTTTAAAGATTTATAATTTAATTTATCCAAAATTCAATAATGTCAAAATTGCCAACATGATATTGCTTTGTGGAGTAAAATTCAAAAATAATATTATATCAAAAATGATTTAGACCGAAAAGAAATCAATTTTTGTCATGATTAGTACCCCGTGGATATAGTAACCGAGTGAATAGTACCAGTGAATAGTAATTTTGAGAATAGTAACCCCGTAAATAGTACTCCGACATGAAAAAGTTAAAACATATCAAGAATGCTCAGAATAATATTTTCATGAAAAGATACTAGATGAAGCGCAAATATCAAGGATATTCTACTAATTTCATGGAGTATAGATGCCAAAACTTTAACCAAATGAGTATAGAATTCGAAATCTGAAACGAAATAATATTACTTACATACTACAGAGTATGGAAAAAAAATATTATTTCAAGCAAATATTGAACAAAAATAATATCCCTTACCTTGAAAGAAGAGTATTCCAACTGGTATAGCGGGGATATTCTTGAAGAAAACTTTCACAATTTTCTACGCTTAAAATTTTCTAAAATTCGAAAGAAATACGCTCAATATTATAGAAGAAAAATTCTCTGATTCTGGTGTGATTTTTAATTCTAACTAAGCATCCTATTTATAGGAGAATGGAAAGGATACTATTTAGAATTCTCACAAACTGCACAGGATGAATGCATCACGGGCAGAGAAATTATTTCTTAAGCGTCCGTTTTTAAAATTTTTAAGAATATAATATTTATGTAAAACAAATAACTTTATATATAATATAATATATTCTATTTTTTTCATAAAAAAACAAAACTTATAATATATAATTATATATATATATATATATTATATATAACCACTACCAGCCTTATACGGCAGGTTTGTAACACACACATATATATATATATATACATTATATATATATATATATATATATATATATATATATATATATATATATAACCTTCCCTGATCAAACAATTCCCTTCCCCCTATGCCATCTCATTTTTTTCTTTTAGTGGGCCCCACATGTGGCCCCACCTTTATTATATTAAATAATTTTTTATCGATTATTTTGAAAAATGGGTAAATAGAGGTCCAACAAATACTTCATAAAAATCCCCTCAATATTTTTAATAACATTTATCATCATTATTATAATTCGCAATATTTAACAACCAGGTCGTTCCCAGGAAAGAGGGGCTTTCCAATAAGGATTTCTCCCTATTGACTCGCAATTAGGTGACCAAACCTCTCCTCAACAGAACTTCTAGACATTGTCAATATTGCAAATAATAATATAAATAACTTTGTCGTCTCAATTATTGATTTAATAATATAAAATATTATGCAGATGATACTGTGATAATAATTGAATCAATAATATAAGAGATATGATGCAGCAATTACTGTAGTAATAATTGAGTATAACTGAGTGACTTCTCATGTAAGCATCAATAATCAATACCGTGTGCTACTTTGCAACCACATGTATTACTGTACTTTTAACACCGGTTATTTCAATAGTTAACGGTAAAACTTCCGCCGTTATTTTCATAAAAAGATATTTCTTTCGTTTTCTAATTCCAACAATACTTCCGTTGTGGGTTCCACCAATGATTGTGCCGTCATATGAATATTCCCTGTTAAAATGAATATTCGCCGACCAATTGAATATTTTATAGCAATTTGCTTACTTTGTAAAATTTATAAATATTACCCACAACTTTAATATTATAACAAATCAACACCATAATTATTCAAAATGATATTTATAGAAAAATGTATCTTTATTCATAAAAGTTGGGGTCTTACAAACTCCCCTTCTTATGAAATTTTGCCCTCGAAATTAAGGTACATACCTGGTATGACAAATAGGTGATGATACTTTGATTTCATTTCAGATTCTAACTCCTTGGTCATTTCTTCAACAACGTGGTTTCTCCACAAAACTTTAACTTGAGGTATAACCTTGGAGCCTAAAATATGTTCCTTCTTATCCAAGATTTTAACAGGTAACTCTTCATATGTTAAATCTTCCGTTATCTCGTGTGGTTCTAACTCAATAATGTGGTTTGGGTCTTCCACATATTTACGTAATATGGATATGTGAAAAACGTTATGAACACAAGAAATACTTGGCGGTAAGGTGAGTATATAGGCCACAATTTTTACTCGGTCAAAGATTAAAAATGGGCTAATGAATCGACGATTGAGTTTTCCTCTCTTTCCAAATCTCGTAACTCCTTTCCATGGTGCCACACGTAACAACACATGATCTCCAATATTGAATTACACGTCCTTTCGATGAAGATCAGGATAACTCTTTTGTCGATCTTATGAGGTTTTTATACGTTGCCGGGTCGATCGTTTGAATCTTTTTCGTAGTCATACGTACCAACTCCGGTCCCAACAACGTTGCTTCATCCACCTCATCCCAACATATTGGAGAACGACACTTACATCCATACAACGCCTCGAATGGAGCAATGTCGATACTTGCTTGATAACTGTTGTTATAGGAAAACTCCACCAATGGTAAGAACTTGTCCCAACTTCCCTTGAAGTCAAGGACATAGAGTCTTAATAGATCTTAAAGAGTTTGAATAGTCCTCTTCGACTGCCCGTCCGTTTGAGGATGATATGCTGAACTAAATCGTAAATCCGTGCCCATAGTTTTTTGCAAACTAACCCAAAATCTTGAAGTGAATCTTGGGTCTCGATCAAAATCTATGGATACTAGCATACCATGAAATCTTAAAATCTAGTTTATGTACATATGAGCAAGACGTTCAAGTGTATAAGTTTCTCGTATAGGTAAGAAATGAGCAGACTTGGTCAATCTATCTATAATGACCCAAATTGAATCTATGCCTTGAGAAACCTTAGGAAGACCAGTAACAAAATCCATGGTAATGCGCTTCCACTTCCATTTTGGAATTTCAAGTGGTTGCAATGGACCTTTTGGCACTTGATGCTCACCCTTTACACGTTGACAAGTTAAACACCTTGAGATAAGCTACGCGATCTCTTCATATTGATCCACCAAAATATATGTCGAAGATCACGATAAATTTTGGTACTCCCAGGATGGATTGCAAACGGTGTGTTGTGCGCCTCCATCATGATTTTATACTTTAATTCAAAATCGTTAGGAACACAAAGTTTGGAGTTAACTCGAAGTATTCCTTCTTCATCGATTCTTGCTTCCGGGATAACACCTTCTTGCACTTTCTTTCTCATACGCATCAGCTCTAGGTCTGTAGCTTGAGCAACTTTAACTTTATCGATTAAAGTCGGTTCAACTCGTATGTTATCCATCATCACATGGGTCTCTGGAGTCTTTAACTCTATCTCCATCCTTTGCAAGTCATACAAAATGGGCCTTTGCGTTGACAATAACGCACTCGTACTTGCATATACTCTTCTACTCAATGTGTCAGCTATTACGTTCGCTTTTCCAGGATGGTATTGAATAGTATGGTCGTAATCTTTCAACAGTTCGAGCCAACGTCGTTACCGCATGTTAAGTTCCTTTTGAGTGAAGAAATATTTGAGGCTTTTATTGTGAGACCCCAAATTTTATGAATAATTATTTAAATTTCTCGAAATATTTTTTTAAATATTATGGTGTGGATTTGATATAATGTTATAGTTGTGGGTAATATTTATAAATTTTGCAAAGTATGCAAGTTGTTATAAAATATTTATTTGGTCGGGGAATATTCTTTTTGTCGAGGAATATCCGTACGACAGTACAATTATTGGTGGACCCCACAACGGAAGTATTGTCGTAGTTAGAAAACGATAAATTATCTTTTTATAAAAATAATGGCGAAAGTATTACCGTTAAAACTGTTGAACTACCCGGTAGTAAAAGTACAGTAATACGCGTGGTTGCATAATAGCACACGATATTGATTATTGATGCTTACGTAAGAAGTCACTCAGTAATACTCAATTATTGATACAGTAATTGCTGCATCATATCTCTCATATTATTGATTCAATTATTATCACAGTATCATCTGTATAATATGTTATATTATTAAATAAATAATTGAGACGACAAAGTTATTCATATTATTATTTGCAATATTGACAATGTCTAGAAGTTCTGTCAAGGAGATGTTTGGTCACCTAATTGCACGCCAATATGGAGAAATCCTTATCATAAAGCCCTCTCTTTCCTAGGAACGATCTGGTTGTTAAATATTATGAGTTATAATATTAATGATGAATAAGTTCGTGTTGATTAAAGATGAGATTGATAGTCCCATTGTGTTAGAATTATTAGTGTTAGTGAAAATCGACATTTATTTCGATAATAATTGATATCTGGAGGTTATATTGACCAATCGGGTAATTAACCGGATAAATGAGCAATTAATTGCTATTAATTCACATGATTATAACTATTTATTCACATGTGTGTACTATTGATTCACATTCTTATACTATTATTCCATTCTTTATTATTCTGTTGGAATAACCTGTCTATGTGGATTATCGCATGCATGGTGAATGATCCTTCGTATTCATTCTTTATTAAATTGTGGAAATGATCTGTCTACGTGGATTACCGTATGGCGGGTGAAAATTCATTTGCAGTTTCGTATATTCTATTATACTTATATGAGATATCATTTCTTTTGTACTCGTCATTAAATATCATTTTCTTTGGTATTTTTTCTTTTACGAGTTACTATTCACGGGTTACTATTCATCCGATTACTATTCACTCTAGTATTATTCACTCGGGTATTCGGGACACTTTTCGTGTCAGAGTACTATTCACGAGTTACTATTCATGGGTTACTATTCACCTGATTACTATTCACTCTAGTATCGTTCACTCGGGTATTCAGGACACTTTTCGTGTCGGGGTACTATTCCCGAAGTACTATTCACGGGGTACAATTTACCCGAAAAATATATTTCTTTTCTGTCCAAATTATTTTTTGTACATGAATATTATTCTTGAATTTTACTCTACAAAGCAGTATTATGTTCACAATTTGGACGTTATTGATTTCTGGATAAATTAAATTATAAATCTTTAAAAATTTATCTTTGAACTTATTTTATTGAATTCTTATATCATTGTCATCATCCTCATGTTAATAATATGTTGAAAGTCATATGTGGCCTGTAGTGCATAGATGGACTTGGTGTGATTATGACCAGGGATTATTCGGTATAATCATGATCGTAATGTTACAAATGATGTGGTAAAAGTTCTCATAGGCCCGTAGTGCATTGTTGGATAGTTGTTGGCATGATTATGACCATTGATGAATACACAAATATCCTTGGCCCGTTGTGTATGGATAATTTGTGGTCGTGATACTAATGAATATCCTTGGCTGGAGTGCAGGGATGATGTGGTTTATTTACTAAGCTGAGTCTCAGCGATAAAGTTGATGAAAAACCTTTTAAATCATAGAAGATGGTAGATTTTATTCTCTACTTAACTCTTCTAATGGATTGCTTGTTCCACTGCAGTTAAGCTTGATGGTTGTTATATTTTATCAGTTTAACACTGTTAAAGGCTAACGATAAATTATTCTTCACTATTTTAGTCATAATATTTCTTACTGGGCTAGTTGAGCTCACCCTTTCTTTTACTGTTCTCTTTAGGAAATGAGAATATAGCTGGGACGATTCGGGGAACGGATTGACGATCCAGATGGTTGTTTTAATAGTCCTCACTATTCTATAAAATAGTGTGACAATAAATGTAATGAGGACTCCATTGAGTGTGGATATTGTCTAGATGACAATATTCTTATTAAAACTCTTAGATTATGTTTTCTCGTATGTTACACGACTGTTGTATAATTAAGTTGTATTTGAATTTTGTACCATGTATTTGGCGACTCAAGATGGGTGATGTATACCTTTTTTGGGGGCTTCACATTTATGATCCGTATAGATCTCCACTTTCTCCCCATACAGGTAATGCCTCCACATTTTAAGTGCGAAGACAACAACTGCCAACTCTAGATCATGAGTAGGATAATTTTTCACTTATCAAGAATGCTCAGAATAATATTTTCATGAAAAGATACTGGATGAAGCGCAAATATCAATGATATTCTACTAATTTCATGGAGTATAGAAGCCAAAACTTTAACCAAACGAGTATAGAATTCGAAATCTGAAACAAAATAATATTACTTATATACTACAGAGTATGGAAGAAAATATTATTTCAAGCGAATATTGAACAAAAATAATATCCTTTACCTTGAAAAAAAGAGTATTCTAACTGGTATAACAGGGATATTCTTGAAGAAAACTTTCACTATCTTGTACGATCAAAGCTTTCTAAAACTCGAAAGAAATATGCTCAATATTATAGAAGAAGAATTCTCTGATTCTGGTGTGATTTTTAATTCTAACTAAGCATCCTATTTATAGGAGAATGGAAAGGATACTATTTAGAATTCTCACAGACTACACAAGACGAAAGCATCACTGGCAGAGAAGAATTCAAAGAAGAATGCATCACTGACGAATTCATTATTAAAGTAAAGAGAAAGATAAAGAAGATTCAAAGAAGAATCTTGAAGAGCTATAAGGATAAGAATCCGGAGTTACCTGACTCCAGTAATAGAGATGAAAGGTGATACTAAATAGACGGTGTCTATAGGATGAAATGTGTAAATAAAATCATAATATAATATGATTAAAGAGAAGAATAAGAAGATCGTAAAATAAAACGATCGTAAGCATAAGGAGAAATGATTACAAAAATAAGATCACCACGTGATCAGATTAAATCATTGAATGACATATGATTTGTTAAGTGATTGGAATGATATAGCTTTATGCTATAAAGAGAAGGTACTATGAAATGGTACAATGTAAACTCAGAAAAGAGTGGTAAATGTTAAGATACGGATTAAAAAAAAATCCGTATTAAGAAAAGAGAAAGTTAAGAGTATGTGAGTTTTCAATTGAGGACTCAGATCAGTAGCTGAGTTGTATGATTCCTTGTATGGGCGGGGAATTTGTACTTGGTTTTAGAATCACTTAGCTTCCTGGTTGATAGAGTGGTTAGGTTGACAAATTCTTTGTATGGGCGGGGAATTGTCCTCTTAGCTTCCTATATTGATTAGTGGCCGAGTTTGGTTTAACAACCACTTAGTTTCTGACATTGATAATCATTAGAACCTAATGTCACTCTATTTGCTATATGTATGTTGAGAAGGTGATTCTTTTCTCATGTGTATAACGAATAGGTAGAGGATATAAGGTTAAGTTGCGAGTTCTTAAAACTCATACTTATGGTAGGTTCGTGACTCATAATTATATGGTATGTTTTTGAACCCCTCAGCGAATGGATGCCTATGGTCTGACTAGGATAAGTTCTTAAACTCATATGATTGGGGCAAGTTCCTGAACTCATAACGTGTGGTAAGTTTGACGAACTGGGTATAGATAAATGTAAATAGAGTATTGAGGATGATAAAAATAGATAGACCTATTAAGCAATGGATCATTATAGAAAGTGGAGTTGATGATGGAAGCATAGGTACTCTAAATCTACTAGCTATGCTAGACTTTCGAAATTTATTGACTTCGTGCTAATGTTTGCAATTCTATTTTCTTGAAAAACATTGTATCAAATGATGGAACCAATGAGTTTTAAGAACAATACTGTTATTCATATGTCTATGCTAATTGCTTCGGCTAGACAAAAATGATTTGTAATATATCAAAATATATTTTATATCATTAATGCATCATGTAACCTGGTGTAAAGATGATAAAAACGATGGAGTCATCAATGCGGTATTACCTAGTATTGGATGTGATCTAAGGATCGTCAGCCCACTATGGTATGATGTAGTATGACAAAGTCACAAAATGACGGAATCCTCAACGGACTGTAAATACAGTGCGGTATTATGACGTCATAAAAAGATTTTTGAGATTTCTTTAAGATATGAGAATATATATATATATATATATACGTGTATATGTACATTTCGATTGATGTTCGAATTGTTGTAGAAGTCTATGCTATTTGATTCAGCTAGACGAATATTGAAAGATGTTCATGAAATTTTTATGCCAAACCAAATTATTTTGGTGCGGATTCAGATGTTGAAATGCTGAGGTGAACAACCCTGTAAAAAGGGGACATGTTATTGGAGACAATGGTTTCGAAAGTAACGCATATAGTCGTTACGATGTTAAGATGTAATACGTTGTGCACGACGTAGGGGTACGATAGGCTGATCACCTAGAGTACTTGCAGAGAGTGTTTTCAGTCTGTGTGATTGCTAAACATTCTGTTAAAGATGGTTTATGGTGGTGATACACTGTTAAACCTGGAGAAGAGTTCAAGGTCCGTATAGTCTTATGACTATTAAAGGTTCAAGTCGAGATACTTGATAACCTAGGGACGTAGTTCAAGGTCTTATGACCCCTCAACATGATTTGGAAACTTTTAAATTCCTTTTATTCATATCGCTTCCCAATTATTGAGCAATTGAGGAAGATTCTTGTTATTCTGAAAGGTGAAAGTGGAAAGGATGAGACAATTAAGCAAAGCATAAAAATTTCAAGAAAGAATGAAATTTCAGAAAGAAGAGAAATGTAAAACTCTTAAAAGAGGAAGAGGTGAGGAATATGATGATCTTAGAAAGATCCGTAGAGAAAGAATTTGGTTCAGAACCTAATGGATAAATAGATATTAACATAAAATCTATTTTGATAAAAGGAATGAATGAAAATTAGTAAGTCAAAAAAATTTCGAGGACGAAATTATTAGAAGAAGGGGTGAATGTAATGTCCCAAGAGTTTGAGAATATAGTATATGATAATGATCCTTAGGGAAAGATAATGAACGGGTCAAAGAATATGTAATACTCAAATATAATTGAGTCTAAGTAAATGTTATGAAATAAAACGTACAAAAATTTATTATCAAGAATGGTGAGAGTAGGAAATATAAAACCTATATTAAGTTAATGTGTTGAAGTTATTCAATGAAAAGATTTGATGAAAACCTGGGTAAGGTAGGGTTTCGGTGATTCCGAGGACGGAATCCTTATAAGGGAGGGTGAATGTAATATCCTAGATTTTTCCATGTAATTAAACAATTTCAATAAACAAACTTATGTGAAATTCTTATGTGACAATTATTTTTAGATGAATTATTTATTTTATTATATGTTATGTGATAAGATGCATATTAATGGTTGTTACGGTTAGGCCAATTATTTAAATTGGTTAAGGATGAAATTAATTCTAATTAATTTCGTGGGATGACTTACAAATATGAGTTTGAGTTTGGAGCGGAATTTAGAGACGCGGTCTGCGTATTTGAGTCCGAAACGTCGAAAATAGGCAAGATAGACTGTAACCACGAAAATGTGTCACGAAAATGAGACATGCCTCATAATATTTTTATATATCCATCATTCTCTTTTACAATGCTCTTATTTATAGATATATAGACTTGGAAGTTTCATGACGTAAAACATCACATACAGTCAAATCTATTCTCTTGGAACTTTATTAGATATAATATTATCTTAAATTTAGCCCAAACACACTTTGGAGCGACGAATTGTCAACTACGAATTTTGAAGTTGTGTTTGACAAAACGGAGAGTTCCATGATGTCCGGGACGTCGACTTTAGTAGGAATCGATATAAGTATCGACACGTTTAACTACAGAGGGCAAAATGGTCAAAATGACTGGTTAATTGATTAAATGATTAAAATAATGTTTTTATTTACATGAAGTTCAGTTGCTGGGAGTTCTTGTGACAATCTATATGGGACAAGGGAGGGAGTATACGTACTATAAGGATTATTGAGGGAGGGGGTTACTCTTGTGTTATTAAACAAAAACCTTTCATTTTCTTAACTCCTACTCATAATTAGCCTAATGAATTGTAAGAGTAATGATATCTGATCATGGGGGAGTTGTAATGGGCTGGAGATTTCAGTTTCATTACACTATATATGAGGTATATACATTCCATCTGAGCCTCTTCTTCCTTTCACAACAACTTTCTAACTAGAGAGCAAAAATAAAGAAAAGAGAAGAAAATATTGAGAGTAATAGATGTTGTTGTGATTTATGGAGATTTTGGAGAGTCTAAGCAAGAAAGGAGTGAGTCACTAACAGATTAAATCAAGAGGAATTCGTCAAAGAGGTAAGCTATGAACCCATTCTCTATGTTCTTCCAAAACTATGAGAGAATATGCATAGGAGACCTTTATAAATGGTTTGTTTTGGAGTATGTGATGTTGTGTAATTGTGGTCTGATTGTTATGGTGTAATAAGAACATAAGTTCTGGATAAATCATGCCATGTATGCTTTAAAAATCCAAAGAGTTATGCCTTGCATGCTAAGTGTTTGATATTATGCATCTTAGTTGCTAATTTGATCAAAACATGAAAAGTTAGATAAATGAATTGTTGTAAGATGTATATACATGTTATTAGAAGTGGTCTGAATAATAGGAATCAAACCCATGCATGCTAGAATCAAAATCATGATTTTCACAAAAGTTGGGTTAAACTAGTTTGCATGATTTTTTTTAGGATTTTTGGTCATTCGAAATCATGTCTTAGATAATCCATTTGGTGCATGTAATAATTTTGTAAAATATTTTGTAGCATGAGGTATAACATGTCCAAATTTCGTTCGAATCGAAGCTATTTTGAGTGAGATATGAAAATCGTAAGCAATCATGTTAGAAACCAAAAAGAAAAAAAAACTGTGAACTGCTGACCCTAAAGACAAAATTCGGTACTAGCTACAGTTTCTAGAAAGTTATGGGCTTTTGGGTTATTATAGTACACTGAATAAGCTTTCCATAGACTCCATAACGGACTAATTCCGACTTTGGAGCAAGGAGTTATGACTTTTCAAAGTAGTTGTGTCAAATCTGTCCAACAAATTCGGTGCAGTCCTCTTGCACGGATTTTCTGGAATTTTGTGCTTGGAATTTGAAGTTGGTCCATGAACGAAAGTTGTGGCCCCAGAAGTTAGCTTCGCGTGGGCATAAGAATCGATCAAAAATGTTTTAAAACGAGTTAGTTATGCCTGTTTTAGCGAGATATGGTAAAGCTAAAAATAGTAGAGTCAGTGAAAATCGTAGAGTAAAAATCGTAGAGTCTCTGAAAATTGTAGAGTCTCTGAAAATCGTAGAGTCAGTGAAAATCGTAGAGTAAAAATCGTAGAGTCTCTGAAAATCGTAGAGTCTCTGAAAATCGTAGAATTAGTGAAAATCGTAGAGTAAAAATCGTAGAGTCTCTGAAAATCGTAGAGTCTTTGAAGATCGTAGAGTCAGTGAAAATCGTAGAGTCAATGAAAATCGTAGAGTCATTGAAAATAGTAGAGTAAACTTTGAAAATCATAGAGTCAATGAAAATCGTAGAGTAAACTCTGAAAATTATAGAGTAAAGTTTATATTATAACTACTATGCGTTGCTAATAGTTGATGTGCATGATTATACAATTGTGTAGGGCACGTGAAGTGTAGATAGCTGTAAGCTGTTAATCTATTATTGGTAAACAACGAGCAAGGCAAGTTCCTAAACTTGAACTTCTAATTATGGTGCAAGTTTCCTAACTCAACTTGAGTTGTTAATTCAAAGCATGTTAGTGGTTAATTATTGTTGATTATACCACGTCAATAATTTATTGATTCGCACATTGTGCATGTTGTATATGTTCATCAGGTATGAATGGCTGATCACCTTCATTACCATAGGTTTCAGTTAAACTTGTTCATGTTAATTGTTGACATCCAATATTATTGGTTCAGTCATTCAATCGTTGAAACTTGATTCATGTTATTTCATAATTATTATATTGTTGAAAACTTGAAAGCTTATTCATTCTTTTCAATCATGATATATATCTTCATTGTATGTAAAACTTGCTGAGCAAATTTGTTGCTCACCCTTGCTATATCATGATAAAATTTTCATATTAAGGAGAAAGCTTGAATAAGGTCAGAAGCAAAGTCAAAGTGCAAGATTAATTTATGTTACAGTTAAGTCTATAAATTTTCTATTGAAAATAACATTGTAAACCTTTTTAATATTGAAGGTATGTATTAAGTTAAGGTTGTAGACCTTGGGACTGATGTGTAAAGTTTAATGTATAAACAATGTATGTTTATATCTTCCGCAAATAGTGATAGAATTAGTATACCGGATCCGCGGCGATTTGGAACCCGGATAAATATTATTATTCCTTATTGTTAAGGTTTACTTAGTTAGATGATGGTGTATGTTGTACCGTGAGCACCAAGTTCTGTAATCGATGATTATACGGATTTGGGGGCGTCACATATGCCCTTGATCCAGACCATATATATATATATATATGTATGTATATATATATATATATGACTGTATACTAATTATAGGCTAAATGAAGAAATTGATTTGTTCAGTGAAGTATATATATACGAATATATGTTTTGTAGAAATATCAAAAGTTATGTATGCTAACTGAGGAATTGAACTATACATGTTAATTTGTTATATATTGGTATACTTGTATTTCAAAGGAATCAAATTTGGTTGATAACAGTGAAAATTTCGTTCACTGTACTTTAGATATCAACAATGGAATTTTGAGTTTTAACCAAATATTATTTTAGTGATTTAAGTCTTTTAAATTTGTTGTTCTATTGTTGGAAATTGGTATATGGATAATTGTTAGCAATTATGTATAGTTTATATTAGTTATACATGTTGTTTGGGGTGAATTGTTGTTACAAATTTAAGACATTAGCTTTGGCTCTGTTCTTCGTATTGGTTCTGTGAGTTTCGGCACCCCAGCGTCAAAATTCACGCTCCAGCGCCAAATTTCACGTCCCAACGCCAAAAATAGGCCAGAAATTCGCGCCCCAGCGCCACTGTCTCGTGCCCTAGTGCTGGAAAAGTGGTCTAGAACGGACAATTTTGACCTCCTGTAGTAAAACGGCCATAACTTTCTCATACAAACTCCGATTGAATTGATTCAAGATGATCCGGAATGAGGACGAATAGACCTACAACTTTCATGCTTTAAGTTTTTTTATTTGAGGTCTGTAACAATAGTCAAAATGGCCATCTTTAGGACTGTTGTGTATTTGGAGCCAATCGGAGGGCGTCGGAATGCACGAATGCAAGTGCAACCCTTTGTGTATTAGTATAACTTAATGATAACATGTTGGACATGTAATAGGATGTTGTATCAAGTTGTTAATGTGCATGTGGTACAATGACATGATCACTTAAGTAGTTGTAATAAAGCTAAAAAATAATGTTCATGAAAAGATATGATGTTGTTTAAACTTAAACTTAGTTAGTAGCTATACTAAGAGTAATAAAGTAACTCATAAAGGTAATGTTAGTGTAACTAATGTGTATTATCAATACATATGGTATGTGTAGGACTTGGGGTGAACGTGAATAGTAATTATTTAACCTACGCACGAGGCAAGTTCTCTAACTCTACTTTTATAATTGTGCAAGTTTCTAAACATATCATTTTTACATTAAGCAAGTTCTCTAACTCTAATTTTATAATTGTGCAAGTTTCCAAACCTATCTTTTTACATTAAGCAAGTTCTCTAACTCCATACTCTAGTTGAGTTAGTTTATTGTGTTTAAGCAAGTTTTCTAATTCTAAAGCTTCGTTATGCAAATTTCATATGCTATACTTTATTGAGTAAAGTATTTCCATTAAGCAACTTCATTGTATCCCGTTATTCATGATGATACAAGTTTCCCATCTCCACACTTTCGTTGAGACAGTTATTATGATTATGCAAGTTTTCTTAACTCTAAACTTGTTATATTAGCATGCAAGTACCTTTAGTTTATCGTTCAAGTTATTATTTGTTGTACATGCTTGATATTAAATTCTAAGATGTAACCTTAGCTTAATGTTATTCAAAGCAAGGTATGATGTGTTATTCAATAGTTATGCTATTAGATTATCCCTAAAGCATGAACTTAGAACGAAATATTTATTCAGTTATGATTATTCAATAACATAGTGTTATTATCTTTCATTCAACTAATCCTTAGTTGATGTCCGTTGAATTCCAAATTACCTTGAAGTGTATCTAAACCAAACTATCTTTGGGGCGGACTTGTACTCAAAATACTGAGATGAACAACCCTATTTATAGGGGTTACGCTTAGTTTTGTACTTTGCGCTGAAATGTTTATATACAATACATGTACGAAGGGTTGATCCCCCTAAGTACCTTAAAGTCATTATGGTCGTATGACTGTAAAAGTTTAAGTTGAAAGATTACTTATAACTGTGGATAAGGTTCGTGGTCATTAGACCCTCAGTGAATGTTAAGATGTTAATAGGACTTATTATTTAGTTTTATTAAGCCCCTGAATGGGCAAGGAATGTTTAAGATGTTAATAGAACCTATTGTTCAGTTCTATTGAGCCCCTGAATGGGCAGAGAATGTAAAAGTTATTCATTGTTATTTCAAGTGAGCCTTGTTTGCTCACTCTTGCTTGTAAAATCCTTACAACTAAAGATGGAAAGGGTGACGTACCTAACACCAATAGAGGAAAGGGAAAGATGAACAAGTACTGAAGACTTGTAATAGTTTTGATAGTTTTATTATCAGACTTTGGTTTAAAGAATGTAATGAAGTTTATTTAAATTTTTCGCATGAATGATTGTTTGTAAAGGTTAGATAACCTGGGAGATTTTATTTTATGTAATTCCTGTATGGGCAGGTTTATTATTCAATTTTATTTATGATTGGGTAGTTATAAATGAATGTTTTGATTACGTGAACACCACATCTTGAGGTAATGAAGTACCGAGATTTGGGGGTGTCACAAATAATATTTTCTTCCATACTTTGTAGTATGTAAGTAATATTATTTTATTTCGTATCCCTAATTCTACACTCATTCTGTTAAAGTATTGCTTCTAAACTCCGTGAAATTAGTAGAATATCCTTGATATTTGCGCTTCGTCCAGTATCTTTTCATGGAAATATTATTCTAAGCATTCTTGATAATTATTGATCTTTTTATGCCAGAATACTATTCATGAGATACTATTCACAAAGTACTATTCATAAGGTACTATTCACAAATTATTATTCACGGGTACCATTCACAAAGTACTATTCATGGGTACTATTCACGAAGTACTATTCACGGGATACTATTTACTCGGGTACTATTAACCCGGGAAACTATTCATTACAAAAATTGATTTCTTTGCTGTCCAAATCATTTTTGATACAATATTATTCTTGAATTTTACTCCACAAAGCATTATCATGTTGATAATTTGGACATTATTGAATTTTGGATAAATTAAATTATAAATCTTTAAAAATTTATCCTCTGTTTTCTTTTAATTGAATTCTTATATCAGTGTCATCATCCTCATGCTTATATTGTGATGAAAGTCATCTTTGGCTTACGTGCATAGATGACATGTTGATTGGTATGATTATGACCTGGGATCATTCGGTATAATCATGACCTGTAATATTACAAATGATGTGGTAAAAGTCCTCATTGGCCCGTAATGCATTGATGGACAGATGTCGGTATGATCATGACCATGCGTTCACTTGGGCCAAGGGTGCAAAGATGAATTGTTGTTTGGCATGATCATGACTATTGATGAAAATACGAATATCCATGGCCCGTAGTGCATGGATAATTCGTGGTTGTGATACTAATGAATATTCTTGGCCAGTAGTGCATGGATAATTCAGTGATGTGGATTATTTATTAAGCTGAGTCTCAGCGATAAAATTGATGATAAACTTTTAAATCATAGAAGATAGTAGATATCATGCTCTATTTGGCTCTTCTAATAGATTGCTATTTTCGCTGCAGTTGTTGATATAAAACTTGTTGTGTGACGCCCCTAAAATAGGTATACATCACCCATTCTGATTCGCTAAATACATGGTACAGAAACAAATACAACTTCAGTAATACAATTGTCGTTCAAAATACGATAACATATATACTGTGAGTTTAAATACAAATATTATCTAATAGACAGTATACAAACTCAAAAGGAGTCTTCATTACAATTATTGATACACTATTTTACAAAATAGTGAGGACTACTAAAACAACTATCCTGAACCATCACTCCATACCCCCGCTAGTTCCTGCTATGTTCTCACATCTTGAGAAGAAAAATGGAACAAAAAGGAAAAAGGTGAGCTCAACTAGCCCAGTAAAGAATATTATGACTAAGATAATGTGACGCCCCCAAAATAGGTATATCTCACCCATCTTGAGTCACCAAATACATGGTATAAGATTCAAATACAACTTAATAATACAACTATCGTGTAGAATACAACAAGACATAACTGAAAGTTTTAATAAGAATATTGTCATCTAGACAATATCCACACTCAATGGAGTCCTCTTTATATTTATTGTCACACTATTTAACAGAATAGTGAGGACTACTAATGCTATCATCTGGACCGTCACTCTTTTTCCCGACTCGTCCCAGCTATATTCTCATTTCCTAAAGAGAACAGTGAAAGAAAGGGTGAGCTCAACTAGCCCAGTAAGAAATATAATGACTAAGATAATGCAGAATAAATTATCAATAGTCTTCAACAATGTTAAACTGATAAAATACAATAGACATCAAGTTTAACTGCAGCGGAACAAGCAATCCATTAGAAGAGTCAATTAGAGAATAAAATCTACTATCTTCTATGATTTAAAAGGTTTTTCATCACTTTTATCGCTGAGACTCAACTTAATAAATAAACCACATCATCCTTGCACTACGACCAAGGATATTCATTAGTATCACGACCACAAATTATCCATGCACTATAGGCCAAGGATATTCGTGTATTCATCAATGGTCATGATCATGCCAACAACTGTCCATCAATGCACTACGGGCCAATGAGGACTTTTACCACATTATTTGTAACATTACGGTCATGAATACACCGAATAATCCCTGGTCATAATCATACCAAGTCCATCTATGCACTACAGGCCACAGATAACTTTCAACATAATATAAACACGAGGATGATGACAATGATATAAGAATTCAATAAAACAAGTTCAAGAATTAATTTATCCAGGAACTAATAACGTCCAAATTGTCAACATGATACTTCTTTGTGGATTAAAATTCAAGAATGCTCAGAAGAATATTTCCATGAAAAGATACTGGATGAAGCGCAAATATCAAGGATATTCCACTAATTTCATGGAGTATAGAAGTCAAAGCTTTATCCAACTGAGTAGAAGAGAATATATGAAACTGCAAATTGATTTTTGTCCGCCATGTGGTAATCTACTTAGACAGATCATTTCCACAATTTAATAAGGAATGAATACAAATGATCATTCACCATGCATGTGATAATCCACATAGACAGGTTATTTCAACAGAATAATAAAGAATGGAATAACAGAAGAAATCACCATGCATGCGATAGACCATACAGACAGATTATTCCAACAGAATAATAAAGAATGGAACCAGGTCATGCGTAATCCGCACAGACAGGATGTTCCAACAGAATAATAAAGAACGGAACCAGGTTATGCGTAAACCGCATAGACAGGATGTTCCAACAGAATAATAAAGAACGGAACCAGGTCATGCGTAAATGCACAGACAGGATGTTCCAACAGAATAATAAAGAACGGAACCAGGTCATGCGTAAACGCACAGACAGGATGTTCCAACAGAATAATAAAGAATATAATAATAGAAGAATTTCACCATGTATGCGGTACTTCGTATAGACATGTTATTCCAAAATAATGATAAAGAATGGATTAATAGAAGTTCTCATCATGAAGACGAAAGAAATAATACTCCTTACGAGTACAACAAATAATATCCCTTACCTAATAAAGAAGAGTACTCTGACGGGTAGGGCGGGGATATACTTGAAGAAAACTTGCACTACGCTCTTGCTAATTAGGATTAATATTCCTAATTAAAAGTACCTAATTTAGCAATTAGGGTCAAAATGGCCATTAGGGTTTATAACCCACGAATTAGGGTTTTAATTAGAAAAAATAAATTTTCTAAATTACCATTAGGGTTTGTAAAATAAAAATTAAGATAACTAAAATATAATTATGGTTTTCTAATCATATTTAAGTTTAATACACACATTAGGCTTTCCAATTAGGATTAGGGTTTCCTAATTAGGGTTTTAGGATTCCCGAATATGAAATTAGGGTTTCTCGAGTTTCAATTAGAGTTTCTAACTATACGTTAGGTTCCCGAAATCTGAGATTAGGGTTTCTAATCTTTTATTTGGATTTAAAAATTTTAAACCATATCTGATCAATCATTGATCAATAAATCTCTTCGGTACAAACACGTACTCATTAGTATAATTATTTTAATTATATTTTCGATTGAATCCCTTTCCAAAAATTAGGGTTAGGGTTTCTCATCTTTTTAAGCACAACTCTACTCTAATTTTATTAGTCAATACACAAATTGACTCATTCTCCAAACTCGTATCACAGTTACACAATAGAATATTAATAATTAATATTAATAAAAAAAATTATTCGCAAATTTTTGATTATTCGAAATCTCAGGTTATCACAAAGAGTCAATTAGAGAATGAATTCTACTATCTTCTAAGATTTAAAAGTCCATCATCAATATTTTATCCCTGTAACATCAATCAATATACATCTTGAATCAAATATTCATCTTTGCACTACAGGCCAAAGATATTCATTTGTATCACTAGTTGGTCATGTTCAACTCAATACATGTTCATCTTTGCACTACGGGCCAAATATATTCATAAGTTAATCATTCATCTTTGCACTACAGGCCAAAAATATTCAGTACTATCATCATTTAGGACTGAGGATGATGAAAAATATCTTAAAGAAAATTAATCCAGTGAGATAAAAGATCAAAGATTAGGGATTCGTACTTTAGTTTATCCAAGTTCAAAAATACCTTATAATAATCAATTGTGGAGCAAAATTCAAGAATGAAGATCAAAACATGGATACAATCAAAGATAGTAACAATAATAGACAACTTGGACAAAGAAAAGAAAATTTTATTTTTCTGTGAATAGTGCCGTATACGTGAATAATAATCCTAGCATGAAAAAAGTAGAAATTCCACAATAAAATCCATACCAATTTTTCGGTATAATGATATTGAAAGAATAATATCATTATGAAGAAAATAACATCCTTTACCTTAAAAGAACAATACTTTTGTCTGAAATATCAGGTATAAGGCTGAAGGAAACTTGCACTGAATAACAACTCACAAAGTATCTAAATACTCACAAAATACGCTCGATAATATAGAGAGAGAAATCTTATGATTTTGGTGTGACTTTCAATTCTAACTAAGCACCCTATTTATAGAAAAATGCTTAGAATGCCATAGCAGACTAACCTGCTACCTGATGGCTTTACCTGCTATTATTCACGCCCTCCACTTTTTAATAAAAATTTTAGCACATTTCTCACCAACCAAAAGTGGGGCCCACTATATTTTAAATAAAAACATTTATTTAGAACGCCATAGCAGACTAACCTGCTACTTGATGGCTTTACCTACTATTATTCCCGCCCTCTACTTTTTAATAAAAATTTTAGCACATTTCTCACCAACCAAAAGTGAGGCCCACTATATTTTAAATAAAAATATTTATTTCTGAAACTTCAATAATTCATAATAAATAGCCCTTATATCAAAAAAAATACGAATTGTATGTCCATTCCATAGGAAATCGAATTCTTTACAACTTTGTAGAAGAAAGGTTTTCCAAATTCCAAACAAAAAATACCTGAAATCCACATACGAACGATTTTTAATACTTCCATTCCGACAAAATACTGATAAAATACCTCAATATTAATTTCTTCATTTATATCCACACAAAATAAAAATTTCCCTATCAATCCAAATAAAATAAATATTTCTTTATCATATAAATCAATAATTAATTATTCACAAATAATATTACAGAATCACAATTATGATAACCAGGTCGTTCCCAGGAAAGAGGGGGCTATCCGATAAGGATTTCTCCTTATTTGCGCGCAATTAGGTGATCAAACCCCTTTCCTAGACAGAACTTTTTTAGACATTGCCAATAATGTTATCTGACAATATTATTCAAATAATATGAATTATTGATATGATAATAGAGATAATGTGCAGTGATATTTATTGGAACAACAATATTATAAAATATCAACGTAGTAATTATTGAATCAATAAGATAAAATATTGAACAATAATTACTGTAACAATTATTGAGTAGTGCCTTCTTACGTAAGAATCAATAATTCAAAAATAATGTGCAATACCGTGTGCTACTATGCAACCACGCGTATTACTGTATTTTAACCATCGGGTATTCCAACAGTGTTAACGATAACAACTACGCCGTTATTTATAAAAACTCATACTTGTCAATTTTTTATCCGACCGTTTTCCGTTATGGGGCCCACAAATAGTTGCGCCATCGTACGAATATTTCCCGACAGCAAGAATATTCTACGACCAAACGAATATTCCCCTATAACAATAAATATTTTATAACCACTTATTTAATTTTGCAAAATTTTCATATTTCACCCATAACCAAAGCATTATATCAAATTAACATCTTATTATTCAAAATAATAATTAAAGAAAATTCGATTTTATATATAAAAAGTTGGGGTCTTACATGTTATTTATTGTATTCTATCAGTTGTTATACTGTTGAAGGCTAACAATAATTTATTCTGCATTCTCTTAGTCATAATATTTCTTACTGGGCTAGTTGAGCTCACCCTTTTCTTTCACTGTTCTCTTCAGGAAATAAGAATATAGTCGGGACTAGTCGGGGAATGGAGTAATGGTCTGATATGATGGCTATAGTAGTCCTCACTATTCTATGAAATTGTGTGATAATAAATGCAATGAGGACTCTATTTGTGTTTGAATATTTTCTAGAAGACAATATTCGTGTAAAAACTCTCAGCTACGCTTTTGTCGTATTTTATATAAGAAGTTTGTATTTGAGTTATGTACCATGTATTTGGCGACTTAGAATGGGTGATGTATACCGATTTTGGGGGTGTCACAACCTTGATTTCATTTCAGATTGTAAGTCCCAGGCCATTTCCTCAATACCGTGGTTTCTCCACAAAACTTTAACCTGAGGTATAACCTTGGAGCGTAGAATATGTTCCTTCTTATCCAAGATTTTAACAGGTACCTCTTCATACGTTAAATCTTCTGCTATCTCGTCCGATTCTAATTCAATAATGTGGTTCAGGTCTTCCAAATATTTACGTAACATAGATATATGAAAAACGTTATGAACACGAGACATACTTGGCGGTAAGTGTTGGGTAGAATCTATATACGCACAACATGCAAGTATATGTGGTCAACAAGTAATAAAGTGATTAGTAGAGTATCGTTCCCACAGAGAATTATTTAAGAAAAAACACCAAGTACTAACCCGTAACCAACTCAATCTTATTTAAACGAATGAATTTAAAATTATATAAATTAAACTACTATTAAATTCCACTAGTTAGATTAAGATAACGAAGATTTAAGATCACAAATTCACTTATTACCTCATTTAAGTTAACACACTTCTCATCAATTATTCTCTATCCTGAATTGTTAATCAAGAACACTAAAGCAGATAAAACCACCTCTCGATGCATAATACCCATATTAACGTAAATCCACAATTAAGATAGAAATCCGTTAAACACCTTAATCAACTAACCCACTATATCACTATGTGAATTACAATTGAAGAAGGTTTAAGAATAAATTCTCTATCAGATTACATGCGGTGTCAAGCAATCTCTACCTTAACACTCATCAAGTTTAAGCAACTAATAAAATCCTGAACACATGCTATCATGATAAGATTTAAATCAATACTTCATCTCTCGAGTTCATATAGATTATCACGGTAATTGATGGCCAATCAATTAAACAATTAAGTCCAAATCATAATAGACAATCCTCATAATAGAACATAATAATTGATAGCGAAGCATATTAAAATAAACTACACAATAAGATCCATTGTAATCTCAAACAAAGAATTAGTTCATTGAATTAAAACTAAGAATCCACAATTGAATAATCATTAAAAGACAAAGATATAAGAAGATCAGAAGATAGAATCTATTGTCTGTAGATTTGATGCTCCCTCCTTGCTCTTACTTTGAATCTTCAACGGTCTCCAAGTTGCTTCAATCTCCAAATCTAACAAGAACTAGTGTTTTGATCTAATTTACTCTAATCTAATCTAATTGAATCCTCTATCTAGTCTCTAATATCCCCTAATCCTTGTGATTCTCCTCCTTTTATAAGTCTCTTTATATGTCTTTAAGTCCTCTTGGAAGTCCTTGTGTCAATCGGATCGAAACAATCCTTTCCGAACTCAAATTGGACATAAATTCACATTTTCGCGCATTTTCCGGGCATACACCCCCCCGGCAGGGGTCTAGGCTTGTTTTGGGCCCGCCCGAGCGGGCTAGGGGCCTGTCTTGAGACTTTCATGCCCACCCCGACGGCGGTTTTGTGAAGGAAAATTTTCTACTCTGATGTTCTTTGGGAAAACGACCATAACTTTTGATCCGGGAAAAGTTACGAGGCCTGCAACCTATCAAATCGAAGATATCGACGAGATCTACAACTTTTATTCTGTAGGATATTAGAAATAACCGACGGATGAAGGTCTAAAGTGGGATGGAAGGGACTGTTATGCAAATGGCCACCCAAAACAGTGACATTCGACGTCCGTTGGTACAAATGTCATAACTCTTGCATCCGAACTCCGATTGGAATGATTCAAGATGTTCTGGAAAGATAAGAAGAAGCTCTACAATATAATCCAAGTTCTAAACTAAGAACATGAAATAAACATAAAAGCCCAAACAATGTTCGGATTGCTTTTCTTTGCGTTTTCATACCAATTCTTTGCGATTTCAACTCCCAATCATATAATCTACAAAACAAACACAAAATGCATGAAAAGTAACTAAGAAACATGAGATTAAGCAAATAATTCAAGTAACAGATACCAGATAAGTAGGTATAAAACCTACTTATCAAATACCCCCAAACTTAAACCTTTGTTTGTCCTCAAGCAAAAACACAAAACAACAATGCTATGCAATGCAACTAATCTACATACCTACGAATCCAACAGTAATGATAGAAACAAGTCTATTCAATCGGCCTTAGAGAAATCAAGAAAACACGACAATACTTCATATCAAAACCAATCAACAATTTCCTAGTCAATCATCAAGTCTTAAATTGTTATTATTGGTATAGTGTGTGTGTGCTCCACAACAATGTTAACTGATATAAAATCAAATTTAACACATAACAAGTCTCTTTGAAGGTATCATACAGTGTAAACTAAAGAAATCCAAAAAAAAGCTAGATCCAACTAAAATCAAACAATTACCAATATCGAGGGTCAACATGGGATACTTATGCTTTATTTTTCATCTACGGGGGCTTTTTGCTCTTATTTCCCATTTTATTCTCCCTCTCTTTTTTTCTTTTGGTTTATATACACATAGCTATGCAATGTCTTATTCCCTTAGGCTTTTCAATGATACCTTAACGAGCTTTCGATCAACGACTCCCAAACCATTAAGACCTTAGGGGGCTAGGTGTAGAGACAATCTCCCCGGGCTTACTTACTCAAGTAACAAAGGCCACAAAACTAGACAAGCACGCCACGGTGTTTATTCATACTTTTTTTTTTCTTTGTTCTTTTTTTATAGCTTATATACCCTAAATATTCTCCCAAACTTAGGTTCTTGTCTAACTTTAGCCATCACTATTTATTCTTGTCATTCTTTCATTCAAACTAGCATTATCCTTTAGAATCCCATTATGTATCAATTTAAACTCAATCAATCAACAAGTTGTTTTTACTGTGTTATCCTTATTATACCAGTTTCAAACAGAAAAAGACTAAATTCATAACAAGAAATCACATCAAAGCTCTAATAATCAGTACTATACTTGTCTACCCAATTCTAATCTCATCATTGGCCAAAATAAACTGAACTACCTAACAGCTGGAATCATGCAAGATGAACATAGTAACTAACTATTATTTTTGAATTTTTGATTTGATTTTTTTTAGTTATAAATAAAAACTATTATGCAACTACTCTACTATGCAAACTATTATGAAATTACACTACATGAATGCACATATAAATAAAACTAAATTATTTAACTCCCCCAAACTTAACAATTATAATGTCCTCATTGCAAAATAAAGCATGAAGTGGACGAGGACTTCTCTGTAATCATTTAAGCTTGTGGTGATGGTGGCGCTGGCGGCGACAATCATTTTCCTATCCATTGAACCTCAAATACCTGCAATGAAGAGAGAAAACATGGATTAGAATAACACTTGGATTCCTATCTACTAAATAAACTAGGAAAGCAAATAAATAAAAAAAATTCCTGGGTTGCCTCCCAGTTAGCGCTTGAATTATAGTCTTTCAGCCTGACTTTGTCTGGTCAACACTATCCAATTCCTCTTCGATAGTTGAGGAATCCTCCATCCATCAGTAGCAAATAATCCTTTGGGAGGTTCCCAAAAGCGATGGCCATAACATCAAAGTCACCTAACATGTTCTTACTAGGTATAATCTCCATGAAGAGGGGCACATGACTAGGTGTTATCTCCATTGTGTATGTGATCACTTTGGGGCATAGAAGCTTGTCACACACAATGGGCTCTTCGTCTATCATCTCTGTCTCGTCCCACCATGGATTCAAAATTGTACTCGCTTTTTTATCATCAAGAGCTTCGCCGATGACATGACTACCAAGTGGGCATGCTTTTGCAAATCTGACTGACTCTTTGTTCTTTAGTGGAGACCTATTTAGATCTTTGTCGACCTCTATTTCATTATCCCCAATTGTCTCCATAATTTCGATATCTTGTGGCACATCTAGTCACATATTTGGTTCGGGTTCTTCGTCAATTTCGTCATCCATGTCATAAAGTCAAGTATTTAGAGGAAGGTTTCTTATGGCTTAGGTCATTTGATCTATCTGATTTGTAAGATTTTGAATTGACCTCGCTTGATTACTCATCATCTCCTCATTTGCTGCTACGAACTTGGAAAACAATTCCTCTAACCTTGAATTATCTGTCTCTTGTGACACTTGAGGTGGACATGAAAATTTCGATGTATATGATGGATTTAGAGCGTAATGTTGGTCTTTATAAGTATCGCTCCATGATGAATCCGGGTGATACCCCCAAACTTGATTATAATTATCATATGCATACTGATTAAGGTAGTTACCACTATACTATACCGGCCCATGATTGATGGTTCATTGATTACTCGGGTGATTGCCAGCACAATAATCACAAATAACTGCAATCCTTCGACTCCTTTGGGCTGCAAAAACGTCCAACTTCCTTGAAATTCTTCAATCTGTGCTGACATTGCAGAAAGTGTCGCGAGTCTGTCAATCTCCGCTCCCCTTGGCTGAGTCATTCTTGCCATCCTTCGATTCCGTTGGGCTACGATAAACTCCAACGTCTTCGAAGTTGCCTCAATTTGTATTGGCTCTATAGAAGATGTATTAAGTCCATCAATCCCTGTTTCCCTTAGTTGAGTCATGTTCGTGTATGGCCATAGATACGCAAAGTCATCTATGGTACCTGAAAAGAGAGATATATAGGAAGAGAATTAAAAATAAAAATAAAAATGTTTAAATTAAGACTAATTTGATTGAAATTAATATTGTCAAAGAAATATTAAACTAATTCCCCGGCAACGGCGCCAAAAACTTGTTGGGTAGAATCTATATACGCACAACACGCAAGTATATGCGGTCAACAAGTAATAAAGTGATGAGTAGAGTATCGTTCCCACAAAGAATTATTTAAGAAAAAACACCAAGTACTAACCCGTAACCAACTCAATCTTATTTAAACGAATGAATTTAAAGTTATATAAATTAAACTACTATTAAATTCCACTAGTTAGATTAAGATAACGGAGATTTAAGATCACAAATTCACTTATTGCCTCATTTAAGTTAACACACTTCGCATCAATTATATTATATCCTGAATTGTTAATCAAGAACACTAAAGCAGATAAAACCACCTCTCGATGCATAATACCCATATTAACGTAAATCCACAATTAAGATAGAAATCCGTTAAACACCTTAATCAACTAACCCACTATATCACTATGTGAATTACAATTGAAGAAGGTTTAAGAATAAGTTCTCTATCAGATTACATGCGGTGTCAAACATATCTCTACCTTAACACTAATCAAGTTTAAGCTACTAATAAAATCCTGAACACATGCTATCATGATAAGATCTAAATCAATACTTCATCTCTCGAGTTCATATAGATTATCACGGTAATTGATGGCCAATCAATTAAATAATTAAGTCCAAATCATAGTAGACAATCCTCATAATAGAACATAATAATTGATAGCGAAGCATATTAAAATAAACTACACAATAAGATCCATTGTAATCTCAAACAAAGAATTAGTTCATTGAATTAAAACTAAGAATCCACAATTGAATAATCATTAAAAGACAAAGATATAAGAAGATTATAAGATAGAATCTATTGTCTGTATATTTGATGCTCCCTCCTTGCTCCTACTTTGAATCTTCAATGGTCTCCAAGTTGCTTCAATCTCTAAATCTAACAAGAACTAGTGTTTTGATCTAATTTACTCTAATCTAATCTAATTGAATCCTCTATATAGTCTCTAATCTCCCCTAATCCTTGTTATTCTCCTCCTTTTATAAGTCTATTTATGTCTCTAAGTCCTCTTGGAAGTCTTTGTGTCAATCGGATCGAAACAATCTTTTCCGGACTCAAATTGGACCTAAAATCGCATTTTGCGCATTTTCTGGGCATACCCCTATCCCGGTGGGGGTCTAGGCTTGTTTTGGTCCCATCCCAGCGGGCTAGGGGACTGTCTTGAGACTTGCATGCCCACCCCGGCGGCGGTTTTGTGAAGAAAAATTTTCTGCTCTGACGTCCTTTTGGAAAACGGCCATAACTTTTGATCCGAGAAGAGTTACGAGGCTTGCAACCTATCCAATCGAAGATATCGACGAGATATACAACGTTCATTCTTTAAGATTTTAGAATTAACGGATAGATGAAGGTCGAAAGTGGGCTGGAAGTGACTGCTATGCAAATGGCCACCCAAAACAGTGACGTTCGACGTCCGTTAGTACAAATGTTATAACTCTTGCATCCGAACTCTGATTGGAATGATTCAAGATGTTCCGAAAATCTAAGAAGAAGCTCTACAATGTAATCCAAGTTTCAAACCAAGAACATGAAATAAACATAAAAGCCCAAACGATGTTCGGATTGCTTTTCTTTGCATTTTCATACTAATTCTTTGCGATTTCAACTCCCAATCATATAATCTACAAAACAAACACAAAATGCATGAAAAGTAACTAAGAAACATGAGATTAAGCAAATAATTCAAGTAACAGATACCGGATAAGTATGTATAAAACCTACTTATCAGTAAGGCGGATCTATAGGCCACAGTTCTTACTCGATCGAGGATTTCAAATGGGCCAATGAATCGAGGATTGAGCTTTCCTCTCTTTCCAAATCTTGTAACTCCTTTCCATGGAGCAACACATAACAACACATGATCACCAACATTGAATTCCACGTCCTTTTGATGAAGATCTGAACAACTCTTTTGTCGATCTTGAGAGGTTTTTATACGTTATCGGATCATTTGAATCTTTTTTGTTATTGTCAAACCCCAACTTTTTAAATAAAGATGAATTTTCTATAAATATTATTTTTGAATATTATGGAGTAAAAATTGATATAATGTTATAGTTGTGGATAATATTTAGAAATTTTTTAAAGTACGGAAGTTGTTATATAATATTCAATTGGTCGGGGAATATTGGTTTTAATAGGGAATATTCGTACAACGGCACAATCATTGGTGAACCCCACAATAGAATTATTATCGGATTGAGAAAACGACAAAAATACTTTATGAAAATAACGACGAAAGTTTTACCGTTAACTGTTGAAACACCCAGTGTTAAAAGTACAGTAATACGCGTAGTTGCACAGTAGAACACGACATTGATTATTGATGCTTACGTGAGAAGTCACTCAGTTTATTCAATTATTGCTATAGTAATTGTTGTAAATTTTGCTTATTTTATGGACCCATATTTACCCATTTTTCAAAATAACCGTAGAAAATTATTCATTATATATATATATATATATATATATATATATATATACGGTTGGCAAGAATTATTGGTGGAGAGGGGTAATCTGGTATTGGGGGGGAGTTGTTATATAATATACATATGTATATAAATGCATGTACTAAAATATATATTATATAAATTTTATATTATACACACACACACACACACACACACACACACATATATATATATATATATATATATATATATATATATATATATATATGATTATAAGTGGGGGGAATCACGTAATTCATTTTCGTGGTGTACAGAATGGGCATATGTTAATATATATAAAATATATTATATTTATTTAAAAGTTTTGTTTTATTAGAATATTTTATTAAATCAATCTGGACCGACCGTTTAAAAGTAAATCAATCAGGACCGTTCATGAGTTAGTTACTAAGCAGTCCATTTTTCTATAAATAGAAGCTCATTCCTTCATTATTTCTTACGAATTCACTGAAACTCTAGAGAAAGAAATTATAGAGAAGCTATAGAAAAGTATTCTGCTCCTTCCCTATTCTTATATTCAGTTTCTTTTACGGTAAGGGATATTATTTCTTTTGTATTCATGAAGAGAACTTATGTTATTCTATTCTTTATTATTCTGCTGGAATAACCAGTATACCCGGACTACCCTATACTTGGTGACATTCTTCTATGATTCCGTCTTTATTATTTTCTGTTGGAATATCATGTTTGTACGTTTATGCCGGACCTGGTTCCATCTTTATTATTATTCTGTTGGAATATCATGTCTGTGCATTTTACGCCGGACCTGGTTCTATCTTTATTATTATTCTGTTGGAATATCCTGTCTGTGCGTTTTACGCCGGACCTGGTTCCATCTTTATTATTATTCTGTTGGAACATCCTGTCTATGCGTTTTACGCCGAACCTGATTTCGTATTTATTATTCTGTTGAAACATCCTGTCGGTGCAAATTTTGCCTAAATTGGTTCCATTATTATTATTCTGTTGGAATAACCTGTCTACGCGAAGTACCGCATGCATGATGATTTCTTTTGTTATTCCATTCTTTATTATACTCAGTTGGTTAAAGTTTTGACTTCTATACTCCATGAAATTAGTAGAATATCCTTGATATTTGCGCTTCATCCAGTATCTTTTCATGGAAATATTCTTCTGATCATTCTTGAATTTTACTCTACAAAGCAGTATCATGTTGACAATTTGGACATTATTAGTTCCTGGATAAATTAATTCTTGAACTTGTTTTATTGAATTCTTATATCATTGACATCATCCTCGTGTTTATATTATGTTGAAAGTCATCTGTGGCCTATAGTGCATAGATGGACTTGATATGATTATGACCAGGGATTATTCGGTGTAATCATGACCGTAATATTACAAATGATGTGGTAAAAGTTATCATTGGCCCGTAGTGCATTGATGGACAGTTGTTGGCATGATCATGACCATTAATGAATACACAAATGTCCTTGCTTGTAGTGCATGGATAATTTGTGGTCGTGATACTAAAGAATATCCTTGGCCGTAGTGCAGGGGTGATTCGATGATGTGAATTATTTATTAAGCTGAGTCCCAGCGATAAAAGTCATGAAAAACCTTTTAAATCATAAAAGATAGTAGATTTTATTCTCTACTTGACTCTTTTAATGGATTACTTGTTCCGCTGTAGTTAAACTTGATGTTGTTATATTTTATCAGTTTAACACTGTTGAAGGCTAACGATAATTTATTCTGCATTATCTTAGTCATAATATTTCTTACTAGGCTAGTGGAGCTCACTCTTTCTTTCACTGTTCTCTTCAGAAAATGAGAACATAGCAGGGGACTAGTTGGGAAACGGAGTGACGGTCCAGCGGATAACATTAGTAGTCCTCACTATTCTGTGAAATAGTGTGTTAATAATTGTAATGAGGACTCCTTTTGAGTTTGTATAATCTCTAGTAGACAATAAATGTATTCAAACTCACAGTTATGTTTTGTCATATTGTACACGACAGTTGTATTAGTAAGTTGTATTTGAATTTTGTACCATGTATCTGACGACCCAAGATGGGTGATGTATACCTAATTTTGGGGGTGTCACAGTTGGTATCAAAGCTTAGGGATATAATCCCTGGCTTAGATATGAGACTAGAACTAGGAGGGGAGAGACGATGAATTCCTTCGCTAGTATGACCTACTTAAATATATTTTGTATTTAAATTGGTTGGTCAGAGTTTAGAGATATTATGTTACATGTCAATTAACCTTTATTTTGTGGCAGTATCTGAAAATGACATCCAAAAATGTTGAGAATAACAATGGAGCACAAGAGACCGTTGAGTCTCTACATATCAATAATCAGGAGAATGTGCATTAGGAAGGCGACAATCCTCATACAAACAACAACACTTACCAAATGATGAATGATGGATTGTTCAGAGGATTTATGTAATTCGTGCAACAGCAGGTGAGAGCGGCTCCTGGCCAAAATGTAGGTGGAAACACTTGAAACTCTCGGGCGGTCATCGCTAAACAGTTCAAGGAGCTGGGACCACCGGAGTTTAAGGGAGAGCCAAAACCACTTATGGCAGAAGCATGGATAATGCATATCACCAAGATATTTGATGTCTTCGGATGCTCCGAGGAGCAAAAGGTTCCCTTTACCGCCTTTATGTTGCGCAGAGAGGCAGATTACTGGTGGGAATCGGTAAAACGTACTCAACATGCCGTACTGAAGATGTCTCGGGAGAAGTTCTAAGAGCTATTCAACGACAAATACTTTCCCAAAAATATTCGTCACATGAAGGAGGTGGAGTTTATCAAAATGGAGCAAAACAATATGACCGTGTTGCAATACGAGGCAAAATTTACGGAGTTATCCCGGTTTGCGTCCCACTTGGTGGATAATGAAGAGAGAATGGCACGAATGTTTTTAAGAGGTTTGAAGCCAGAGATACGTTAACATCTTATTTCACATAAACTGTGTTTGTATTCAGATGTTGTAAATAGGGCTCAATTGGTGGAGTGCGATAACGAGTCACGCAACCAAAAGAGAGCAGCCGACAAAATGATAATACCAGTGAGAGAAGTCATCGAAGTGGTGACAATAAGCGTGGAGGGAATCAACAGGCCAGAAATAGTAACCAATTTGGTGGTAATCTGGGACAAAACAATAAGAATGAACATTTCAAGAAGAGGAGATTCAATAATGATGGAAAGACGTCAGTACCAACACCCGTTGTTAAGGAAGGAGAAAGACCACCTATCATATGCTTCAAATGAGGAGGGGAGGGACACATCAGTCCAAATTGCGCGATGTCGTCCAAAGCATGTTATAATTATGGAAGAGAAGGTCACTTAGCCCAATTTTATCATTCACCGAAGACAAATTCAGCTAGGATGGAGGCACCAAAGGCTGTCCCAGAAAAGTCAAAGCCGGTAGTACAAGGGAGAGCGTTTGTTGTGACCTCCCAGAAAGCAAGGAACCCGAATGAGGTCATCACGGGTAAGCTTATCATAAACTCTAGCGAAGTCTATACTTTATTTGATACCGGTTCTACCCATTCTTTTATTTCTCCTACTTGCACTCAACGATTAAATTTGACTCTGGAGAAATTAGACTTTGACTTATCTGTGGAAACTTCGTTGGGAGAAACCTTCATTACATCCACGGTTTATAAGTCTTGTTTGGTTCAAGTTGGTACCCACACATTACCTATCGATCTTATTGCATTAAAAATACTTGCATTTGATGTAATTCTAGGGATTGATTGGTTAACTACTCATCATGCAAAAATTGAATGTTTTCGTAAGGTTGTTAGCTTTCATAATCCTAATCAACCTATTATACGAATTCAAGAAACCAAACCATTAAAATAAATCACTGTCATCTCAAGCCATAAAGCTATTCGTTTATTGAAAAATAGATGTCAAGCTTTCTTAGCCCACATCACGGATTTAAACAAAAATACGTCAGTTTTGAATAATATTTCTATTGTTAATGAATTTCCTGACGTATTCCCTGAAGAACTTTCTGGCCTTCCCCCAGAGCGTGAAATTGAATTTTGTATCGACCTTGAACCCGGTACAAAACCCATTTCCAAAGCCCTATATCGAATGGCTCCTATTGAACTTCAGGAGTTAAAGACTCAATTGCAGGAATTGTTAGACATTGGCTTTATTCGTCCAAGTACTTCTCTTTGGGGAGCTCCTGTTCTATTCGTGAAGAAGAAAGATGGGAGTATGCGACTTTGTATTGATTATCAGGAGTTGAATCATGTCACCATCAAAAATAGGTACCCATTGCCACATATTGATGACCTGTTTGACCAATTGCAACGAGCCAAATTCTATTTAAAGATTGATCTTCGTTCCGGATATCACCAATTGAAGATTAGAACCAATGACATTCCAAAGACGGCTTTCAAAACTCGGTATGGGCATTATGAATTCCTAGTCATGTCCTTTGAATTGACTAATGATCCTGCTGCCTTCATGGATATGATCAACCGAGTATTCAAGGAATATTTAGATCACTTTGGGGTCGTCTTTATTGATGACATCCTTATTTATTTCAAAAGTCGTGAAGATTATGAGGAACACTTGAGACTGATACTCCAAAAGCTTCGTGAATACAAGCTTTATGCTAAGTTGAAGAAATGTGAGTTCTGGCTTGAGGAAGTAGCATTCATTGGGCACGTGGTATCAAGTCATGGAATATCTGTTGACCCAGCAAAGATTGAAGCTATTCAAAGCTAGGAGCAAATATATATATATATATATATATATATATATATATATATATATATATATATATATATATATATATATATATATATATATAAGTCTTGTATATATAATATATATATATATATATACACGGTTGGCATGAATTATATATATTATATAAATTTTATATTATATATATATATATGATTACAAGTGGGGGGAATCACGAAATTCATTTCCGTGAGTGTACAGAATGGGCATATGTTAATATATATAAAATATATTATATTTATTTAAAAGTTTTGTTTTATTAGAATATTTTATTAAATCAATCTGGACCGTCCGTTTAAAAGTAAATCAATCAGGACCGTTCATGAGTTAGTTACTATGCAGTCCATTTTTCTATAAATAGAAGCTCATTCCTTCATTATTTCTTACGAATTTACTGAAACTCTAGAGAGAGAAATTATAGAGAAGCTATAGAAAAGTATTCTGCTCATTCCCTACTCTTATATTCAGTTTCTTTTACGGTAAGGGATATTATTTCTTTTGTATTCATGAAGAGAACTTCTTTTATTTTATTCTTTATTATTCTGCTGAAATAACCAGTATACCCGGACTATCCTATACTTGGTGACATTCTTCTATGATTCCGTCTTAATTATTTTCTGTTGGAATATCCTGTTTATGTGTTTACACCGGACCTGGTTCTATCTTTATTATTATTCTGTTAGAATATCATGTCTGTGTGTTTTACGCCGGACCTGGTTCCATCTTTATTATTTCTCTATTGGAATATCCTGTCTGTGCGTTTTACGCCGGACCTGGTTCCATCTTTATTATTTCTCTATTGGAATATCCTGTCTGTGCGTTTTACGCTGGACCTGGTTCCGTCTTTATTATTCTGTTGGAACATCCTGTCAGTGCAAATTTTGCCTGACCTGGTTCCGTTATTATTATTCTATTGGAATAACCTGTCTATGCGAAGTACCGCGTGCATGATGATTTCTTTTGTTATTTCATTCTTTATTATACTCAGTTGGTTAAAGTTTTGACTTCTATACTCCATAAAATTAGTAGAATATCCTTGATATTTGCGCTTCATCCAGTATCTTTTCATGGAAATATTCTTCTGATCATTCTTGAATTTTACTCTACAAAGCAATATCATGTTGACAATTTGGACATTATTAGTTCCTGGATAAATTAATTCTTGAACTTGTTTTATTGAATTCTTATATCATTGACATCATCCTCATGTTTATATTATGTTGAAAGTCATCTGTGGCCTGTAGTGCATAGATGGACTTGGTATGATTATGACCATGGATTATTCGGTGTAATCATGACAATAATATTACAAATGATGTGGTAAAAGTTATCATTGGCCCGTAGTGCATTGATGGACAGTTGTTGGCATGATCATGACCATTAATGAATACGCGAATGTCCTTGGCTGTAGTGCATGAATAATTTATTGTCGTGATACTAAAGAATATCCTTGGCCGTTGTGCAGGAGTGATTCGATGATGTGGATTATTTATTAAGCTGAGTCCCAGCGATAAAAGTCATGAAAAACCTTTTAAATCATAAAAGATAGTAGATTTTATTCTCTACTTGACTCTTTTAATGGATTGCTTATTCCGCTGCAGTTAAACTTGATGTTGTTATATTTTATCAGTTTAACACTGTTGAAGGCTAATGATAATTTATTCTGCATTATCTTAGTCATAATATTTCTTATTAGGCTAGTGGAGCTCACTCTTTCTTTCACTGTTCTCTTCAGGAAATGAGAACATAGCAGGGGACTAGTCGGGGAACGGAGTGACGGTCCAGCGGATAGCATTAGTAGTCTTCACTATCCTGTGAAATAGTGTGTTAATAATTATAATGAGGACTCTTTTTGAGTTTGTATAATCTCTAGTAGACAATAAATGTATTCAAACTCACAGTTATGTTTTGTCGTATTGTACACGACAGTTGTATTTGAATTTTGTACCATGTATCTGACGACCCAAGATGAGTGATGTATACCTAATTTTGGGGGCGTCACAGTTATCATGCATACAAATTTTGGTCCTAACAACGTTGCTTCACCCACATCGTCCCAGCATACTGGAGAACGACCCTTGCGTCCATACAACGCCTCAAATGGAGCTATGCCGACACTTGTTTGATAACTGTTATTGTAGGAGAATTCCACCAATGGTAAGAACTTGTCCCAACTTCCCTTGAAGTCAAGGACACAGAGTCTTAATAGATCTTAAAGAGTTTGAATAGTCCTCTCCGACTGCCCGTCCGTTTGAGGATGATATGCCGAACTAAATCATAAATCCGTGCCCATAGCTTTTTACAAAATAACCTAAAATCGTGAAATTAATCTTGGGTCTCGATCAAAAACTATGGATACTAGCATACCATACAGTCTTACAATCTCATTTATGTACATACGAGCAAGACTTTCTAGTGAATAAGTTTCTCGTATAGGTAAGAAATGAGCATACTTGGATAATCTATCAACAACGACCTAAATTGCATCTATGCCTTGAGAAACCTTAGGAAGACCAGTAATGAAATCCATGGTAATGTGCTCCCACATCCATTCTAAAATTTCAAGTGGTTGCAATGGACCTTTTGGCACTTGATGCTCCGCCTTGACTCGTTGACAAGTTAAACACCTTGAGATAAACTCCGTTATCTCTCTTTTTATATTGCTCCACTAAAATGTATGTCAAAGATCACGATACATTTTGGTACTCCCAAGATGGATTACAAATGGTGTGTTGTGCGCCTCCATCATAATTTTATACTTTAAATCAGGGTCGTTAGGAACACAAAGTCTGGAGTTGACTCAAATTATTCCTTCTTTATCGATTCTTACTCCTGGTATAACACCTTCTTGCACTTTTTTCTTCATACGCATCAGCTCCATGTATGTAGCTTGAGTAGCTTTAACTTTATCAATAAAAGTCGGCTCTACTCGTATATTCGACATTATCATGTGGGTCCCTAGAGTCTTTAACTCAATCTCCATCATTTGTAAGTCATACTAAATGGGCTTTTGCGTTGACAATATTGTATTTGTACCCGCATATGATCTTCTACTCAACGCGTCAGCTACCATGTAATCTTTTCCAAGATGGTATTGAATGGTATGATCATAATCTTTCAACAGCTCGAGCCAATGTCTTTGTCGCATGTTGAGTTCCTTTTGGGTGAAGAAATATTTGAGGCTTTTATGATCTGTATAGATCTCCACTTTCTCCCCATACAAGTAATGCCTCCAGATTTTCAGTGCGAAAACGACAGCTGCCAACTCTAGATCATGAGTAGCATAATGCCTCTCATATTCTTTGAGTTATCGTGAGGTATAGGCTATGACTTTCCTATGTTGCATGAGAACACATCCTAACCCTCTGCCTGAAGCTTCGCTGTAGATGACAAATCCCTCCGAACCAGATGGTATTGTCAGAACAGGTGCTGAAATGAGTCTCCTCTTGAGTTCTTGAAAACTCTTCTCACATTCTTCGTTCTAACTGAATTTTGTATCTTTTCGAGTCAGCTAAGTTAATAGAGTAACGATTCGAGAAAATCCTTCCACGAATCTCCGATAATAACTAGCTAAGCCCATAAAGCTACGTACTTCGGTCACTGACTTAGGCTGCTCCCAGTTTTGTATTTCTTCAATCTTTGTTGGGTCAATAGATATTCCGTGATTTGATATCACGTGCCCAAGAAATGCTACTTCTTCAAGCCAGAACTCATATTTCTTTAACTTGGCATACAACTTGTTTTCACGAAGCTTTTGGAGTATCAACCTCAAGTGTTGCTCATGATCTTCACGACTTTTGGAGTATATGAGGATGTCATCAATAAAGATAACCACAAATGATCCAAATATTCTTTGAATACGCTGTTCATCATATCCATGAAGGCAGCAGGAGCATTAGTCAATCCAAAAGACATGACTAGAAATTCGTAATGACCGTACCGAGTTCTTAAAACAGTCTTTCGAATGTCATCGATTTTAATCTTTAACTGATGATATCTGGTATGAAGATCGATCTTTGAAAAAAAATTTAGCTGTAACATTTCAGAATTTTAATTGTAATATTAAATATTTATTGAATTATATAAATATTTATTGAATGTGTTTATCGTTGAATAAATATTTGTTTAATTGATTTAATTTTATTTGGAGAATTATTTGTTAAATAAATAATTAATTAATTAAGGAAATTATTATTATATTGATATTTCAATTTAATGGTTAATTATTTGTATTCTGTTATGTGATTAAATGATTTATTTAATTAATTATGATTTGAATTAATTAAATTAAATATGAAAGCTTGACTAAATAAAGTGTGACAAATAACTATATTATAAGGAGTCATTAAAATAAAATAAATTAGTTTAATTTAGTTTTTAACAAACAAGGCCTAATATATTAATTCTTTAAATTTAAAGGGTTTTTCCAAACAAGCCTTATGGCTTTTGGGATTTCTAGTTTTTATAATAAAACAAATAAACAAATATATATAATATATTTATATTGTATACGTTTATGTTATAACTGTTAATATCATTAGTATGCGTATTAAGGTGTCAGTTTTCTTTTACGTATTATGTGTCTATATTTGCTAAAGCTTAGAGAAGAAGAGAGTTTAAGAGTTCAGAGAATTATAGAGAAAATTGTGAGAGTTTGAGAGTGAAACTTGAGAAAATTTTCTACAATTGCAAGATTGTTCAAACTAACTTGAAGGTATGTTCACAACTTCGATATTATATATGCACATATGGGTTTCACGGCAAAAATTGCATGTTCTGTAAATTTCAACTCTTCGAATTATTGCTATATAGTTGGTAATTGTGATTATACATGTTTATGATGCTAGAGAGTATGTTTAATCAAGGAAATCGCATGCTAAATTCGTTTGACAGTGGGAAGAAAATTTGACAGTATATGTATTCTTTGAATGGCTTAGATAAGTACCAATTTAGATGGTCAATTCTTATGTTAAAGTATAAATTGAAGCTTGTATATGTTAGTTCATTGAGATACGAACATAACGTAATTTGAATGAGATGATTTGATAATGTATTGAATTCATAGTGATGATTTTTAGAATGAATGTTAAGAAAATTAAGTTTTTATGAAAAACATGAAAAGAGAGAAATTAAAATAGTTCTAGTTGTTGATAAATTGTGTTAATTGGTTGAAAATGTTAGCAAACATGTTTATGATACTGTATATTTATCTTACGTGTTATTCTCACTGTTTGGTGGGTAAAATTCGTGTTAGTTGGCTTAAGAAAAGTGACGAAGCTCTGTCTGCAAAACTGAGTTCTGTACGTCGCGCGGCAACGCAGCCCTTAGGTGCGGGCGCGCCGTATCCCAGTATAAAACTGGCGCGGCCGCGCCAGTGCCCATTTCCAGACACTGAAGTCTGCTAATTCTACAGACTTTGGTCATTCTTTGTAGCTTAACTAAAGGTTATGGTAATATGTCCAACATGTAACAAAAAGGCTAAAATAGAGTTGTGGTATATGTATTATGAATTCAAAGTTATAAAAGTGATTAGTAGGTTATGGACGCATTGTATGATAACTTAGTTTATACAGTGAATGTTAGATATGTGTTTTGATGTTAACACTTGGGAATTCTGAAATATATATAGTAGCATATGACTTGTGCTAAGATGATAAGCTTAGCTAGAAATGTATATGTGATGGTATGTTAGCATATCTAATAGACAATGTGATTCTAAACCATTGTGTAGGTGAACGTGAATTTAATATTGTAGCTTACGCTCGAGGCAAGTATCTAAACTTTCTTTTTACATTGATCAAGTTTTCTAACTCTACACTTTCGTTGAGTTAGTTTTATTATTATATTGTGTAACTTCATTCTTTTGATTAAGCAAGCTTTGTATCTTAACTGTTATTGAATAAGTCAATTGTTCCTAAAATTCATTCAAGCAAACTCTAACTCTAATGTTATTGGAAATTCTTATTTGATTGATTCATTTGAACTTGTTTACAGTTAAGCAAGTTTCTTAAAGTTCAGGAATTTCATTTCTAATGATTATAAGACTCAAACCTTAGCTTATTTCACTGTTCAAGCAAAGGTTAACCATTTTATTCATTTTATTGAATGCTTATGCTCTATAGTTATTTCAAGCATGAGTTTGATATGTAGAATCGGTTCATTTATGATTCTCAAAAGTTCTAAGTTATGTTGTTATTAAACTACTATTATATTATCAAGCATTGTTGTTTCAACTAGTTCCCTAGTTGATAATCATTAAACTTCAATTACCCTTGAAAGCTTATCCAAAGCAACTCTCTTTGGTGCGGGCTTGTACTCTAAATACTGAGATGAACAACCCTATCTTTAGGGGTTTACGCTTAGCGTTGAAATGGTTGTGCACAATTGTGACGCCCCCAAAATAGGTATACATCACCCATTCTGAGTTGTCAATACATGGTACAGAAACAACTACAACTTTATTATTACAACTGTAAAACTGTGAGTTTAAATACAAATATTATCTTCTAAACAATATCTATACCCAAATAAATCCTCATCACAATTATTTATACATTATTTTACAAAAATGGTGAGGACTACTAAACAACTCTCTCTATAACCATCATTTCATATCCCGACTCGTACTCGCTACATTCTCGCCTCCTGAGAAGAAAAATGGATCAAAAAGGAAAAGGGTGAGCTCAACTAGCCCAGTAAAGAACATTATGACTAAGATAATATACAACAAATTATCGTTAGTTTTCAACAGGGAAAAATCTTAGAGAATACACTAAACAACAAGTTTTAGATCAATATTCGCAGCGGAAAATAATAATTCATAGAAGAGTTACGTAGAGGATGAAATCTACTAATATCTATGAATTTAACAGTCCATCATCATTATTTTATCCATGTAACATCAATCAATACACATCTTGAGTCAAATGTTCATCTTTGCACTACAGGCCAAAGATATTCATCAGTTGGTCATGTTCATCTCAACACATGTACATCTTTTCACCACGGCCAAAGATATTCAAGTATATCATCATTTAGTACTGAGGATGATGGAAAATATTTTAAGAAAATGAATCCAGTGAAACAAAATAATAAATATTAAGGATTCGTACTTTAAATAACCCAAGTTCGAAAATACTTCATAATTAACCAGAGTGGAGTAAAATTCAAAAATGATCAAAACGTAGATCCAATCAAAGATAGGAATCATAACAGACGGTCTTGGACACAGAAAAGAAAATTTAATTTTTCTGTGAATAATGTCGTATTCGTGAATAGTGTCGTATACGTGAATAGTGCCGTATACGTGAATAGTAACTCTGACACCAAAAGATAGAAATTTCACAAAAAACATTATCATGCTTCGTGAATAGTACTCGAGAATAGTAACTCATGAATAGTACTCGTGAATAGTAACTTATGAATAGTAACCCCCGACATGAAAAAGTTCCAAATTTGATAAAGAGTACCAACCAATATTTCGGCATAATAATATTGAAGAAATAATATCATTTATGAAGAAAATAATATTCCTTACCTAAAAAGGATAGTACTTCTGACTGGTATACTGGATATAGTGTTGAAAGGACTTGTACCGTATAGTAATACTTAAAGTACTAAAATACTCACAAGAATACGCTCAATATATCGAGAGAGAAAGAGAGAAATCTGTAGTTTCATGTGTGATTTTCAATTCTAACCTAAGCACCCTATTTATAGGAAATTGCTTAGAACACCAAAGCAGAAAATTTAATAAAATATTAATATATATTTTTTAAATTTCCTACGCATCCTTATTTTTCCCAAAACATCAGCCACCAAGTAACCACCACACAAAGCTTACAAAAAACATTTTTCTTATTAAAAATAATTAAAACTTCCAAAAATCAATTATTTCGGAGCTTCGAAACTTCAATAATTCATAATAAATAGCTCTTTTATCAGAAAAATTCTAAACTCGCAATTTTCCATAGAAAATTCCATTATCTACAACTTTGCAGAAGGAAGTTTTTCCAAATTCCAAACAGAAATTGACCGAAATTCATAAACGGTCGATTTTACAGGCTATAATCAAATTTCAGTCAAGAAATGGGCCCACGGACATGTTTAACATGTTTTAAACAACTTTTGCAACAAAAATACTCCTTATCCTCATATACTTATATATCACACATTCATTTTAAAAATATCCCCATTATTATATTATAATAATATAATAAAATATTATTTTATCAGAAAAGATAAAATATCAATTTTTAACAATTGTCACTTTACAAATTCTCTCCATCTATGTACACATAAAATCAATATTTTTCTCATCATATAAATCAATAATTAATTAATCACAAATAATATTACAGAATCACAGTACTGGCAATCAGGCCGTTCCCAAGAAAGAGGGAGCTTTTCAATAAGAATTTCTCCTTACTGGCGCACAATTAGGTGACCAAACCTCTCTTTAGACAGAACTTTCTAGACATTGCCAATAATGTTTTCTAATAATATTATTCAGATAATATGAATTATTGCTTCGATAATGGAAAATACTGTGTAGTGACAATTATTGAAACAACAATAATATAAAATATCAATGCAGTAATTATTGAATCAATAAAATAAAATACTGAACAGTAATTATTGTAACAATTATTGAGTAATGCCTTCTTACGTAAGAATCAATAATTGGTGCAATACCGTGTGTTACTGTGCAACAACGCGTATTACTGTGTTTTAACCATCGGGTATTCCAACAGTGTTAACGGTAACAACTACGCTTTTTATTTATAAACAACTTATACTTGTCGTTTTCTTCATTCAATCGCTTTTCGTTATGGGACCCACAAAATACTGCGCTGTCGTACGAATATTCCCCGACAGCAAGAATATTGCACGACCAAACGAATATTCCCCGACAACAATGAATATTTTATAACCACCTGCTTATTTAAAATATTTGCGCATTTTACCCATAACTAACCACATTAATCAAATCAACCCTTACTATTTCAAAATGATAAATAGAGGAAACTAAATTTTATTTATTAATAATTTGGGGTCTTACAACCTCCCCTCCTTATAAAATTTTATCCTCAAAATTGACGTATGTACCTGGTGTTTCGAAAAGGTGAGGATACCTCACTTTCATTTCCGTTTCCAACTCCCAGGTCATTTCCTCTATAGCATGGTTCCTCCACAAAACTTAAACTTGTGGTATGACCGTCGTGCGTAGGACATGCTCCTTTCTATCCAAGATCTTGACAGGTACCTCCTCATACGTTAAGTCTTCAGCTTTCTCGTCCGGTTCTAACTCAATTACGTGGTTTGGGTCTTTCACATATTTACGAAGTACAGATATGTGAAACACATTATGAACACGAGACATACTCGGAGGTAACGAGAGTCTATAGGCTACATTTCCTACTCAGTCAAGAATTTGAAATGGACCAATAAATCATAGATTGAGCTTTCCTCGTTTCCCAAATCTTGTAACTCCCTTCCATGGAGCTACACGCAACAATACGTGATCCTTAATACTAAATTCCACGTCTTTTCGATTAAGATCTGCATAACTCTTTTGTTGATCATGTGCCATTTGTATACGTTGTCGAATCATTTGGATCTTTTCTGTAGTCATACATACCAACTCGGGTCCCAACAAAGTTGCTTCACCCACCTCGTCCCAACATACTGGAGAGCGACATTTTCGTCCATATAATGCTTCGAATGGAGCCACACCTATACTTGCCTGATAACTGTTGTTGTAGGAGAATTCCACCAATGGTAAATACTTACCCCAACTGCCCTTGAAGTCTAGGACACAGAGTCTTAATAAATCATCAAGAGTTTGAATAGTCCTCTCTGATTGTCCGTCCGTTTGAGGATTGTATGCCGAACTAAATCGTAAATCCGTCCCCATAGGTTTTTGAAAGCTAACCCAAAATCTTGAAGTGAATCTTGGGTCAAGATCCGAAACTATGGATACTGGCATGCCATACAATCTCATAATCTCATTTACATATATACCAGCAAGACGTTCAAGGGAATAAGTGTGACGCCCCAAAATAGGTATACAACACCCATTCTGAGTCGCCAAATACATGGTACAGAAACAACTACAACTTTATTAATACAACATAAAAACTTTGAGTTTAAATACAAATATTGTCATTTAGACAATATCCACACTCAAATAAGTCCTCATTATAATTATTAATACACTATTTTATAGAATAGGGAGGACTACTAGAACAACTTCTAGAACCATCATTCCACTCCCCGACTAGTTCCCGCTATATTCTCACCTCCTGAGAAGAAAAATGGAACAAAAAGGAAAAGGGTGAGCTCAACTAGCCCAGTAAATAACATTATGACTAAGATAATATAGAACAAATTATCGTTAGTCCTCAACAGGGAAAAATCTAATAAAATACAATAGACAACCAGTTTTAAATCAATCTTCGCAGCAGAAATAATAATTCATTAGAAGAGTTAAGTAGAGAATGCAAACTACTATCTTCTATATATGAATTTAAAAGTTCATCGTCGATATTTTATCCCTGTAACAACAATCAATATATATCTGGAATCAAATATTCATCTTTGCACTACAGGCCAAAGATATTCATCAGTTGGTCATGTTCATCTAAACACCTGTTCATCTTTGCACTACGAGCCAAAGATATTAATCAGACGGTCATGTTCATCTCAACACCTGTTCTTCTTTGCACTACGGGCCAAAGATATTCATCAAGAAATCATTCATCTTTGCACTACAGGCCAAAGATATTCAGTTATATCATCATTTAGGACTGAGGATGATGAAAAATATTTTAAAGAAAACGAATCCAGTGAAACAAAAGAATAAATATTATGGATTCGTACCTTAAACAATCCAAGTTCAAAAAGACTTCATAAATAACCAGAGTGGAGTAAAATTCAAGAATGAAGACCAAAACATAGATCCAATCAAAGATAGGAATCATAACAGACAATTTTGGACACAGAAAAGAAAATTTAATTTTTCTGTGAATAGTGCCATATACGTGAATAGTGCCGTATACGTGAATAGTAATTCCAACACTAAAAGATAGAAATTTCACAAAAAATATCATCATGCTTTGTGAATAGTACTCGTGAATAGTAACTCATGAATAATAACTTATGAATAGTAACCCCGACATAAAAAAGTTCTAAATTTGATAAAAATTTCCAACCAATATTTCGGCATAATGATATTGAAGAAATAATATCATTTTCGAATAAAATAACATCTCTTACCTTAGAAAGAATAGTACTTCTAACTGGAATACTAGATATAGTGCTGAAAGAACTTGCACCGTATAGCAATACTCAAAGTACTAAAATACTCACAAATACGCTCGATATTATAGAGAGAGAAAGAGTGAAATCTTTAGTTTCTGGTGTGATTTTCAATTCTAACCTAAGCACCCTATTTATAGAAAATTGCTTAGAACACCAAAGCAGAAAATTTAATAAAATATTAATATATATATATATATTAAAATTTTCTACGTACTCATACCAGCTGATTTCCAACTCTTAACACATGCCTACAAATAACAAAAACGCTTTTCTAACTAAAAATATTTTAAACTTCCAAAAATCAATTATTCAGGAACTTCGAAACTTCAATAATTGATAATAAATAGCCCTTTATCAGAAAATTTGAATCTTGCGTATTTTTATAGGAAATTCAATTATTTACAACTTTGCAGAATAAATTTTTTCCAAATTCCAAACAGAAATTGACCGAAATCCATAAACGGTAATTTTACAGGCTATAATCAAATTTCAGTCAAGAAATGGGTCCACCAACATGTTTAACATGTTTTTAGTATTTATTGCAACAAAAATACTCCTCCTCATTTACTCATATATAACACATTCATTGTAAAAATATCATAATTATTATATTATAATAATATAATAAAATATTATTTTATCAAAAAAGATAAAATATCAATTTTCAACAATTGTTATTTTAAAAATTTTCTCCACTTATATCCACATAAAATCAATATTTTCCTCATCATATACATCAATAATTAATTATTCACAAATAATATTACAGAATCACAGTACTGGCAACCAGGCCGTTCCCAGGAAAGAGGGGGCTTTCCAATAAAGATTTCTCCTTACTGGCGCGCAATTAGGTGACCAAACCTCTCCTTAGACAGAACTTTCTAGACATTGCCAATAATGTTATCTAATAATATTATTCAGATAATATGAATTATTGCTCCGATAATGAAAAATATTGTGTAGTGACAATTATTGAAATAACAGTAATATAAAAAATCAACGCAGCAATTATTGAATCAATAAAATAAAATACTGAACAGTAATTACTGTAACAATTATTGAGTAGTGACTTCTTACGTAAGAATCAATAATTGGAGCAATACCGTGTGCTACTGTGTTTTAACCACCGAGTATTTTAACAGTATTAACGGTAACAACTACGCCGTTATTTTTAAATAACTTATATTTGTCGTTTTCTTCATCCAATCGCTTTCCGTTATGGGACCCACAAAAGACTGCGTCGACGTACGAATATTCCCCGACAACAAGAATATTTTATAACCACTTGCTTATTTTGAAATATTTGCGTATTTTACCCATAACTATCCACATTAATCAAATCAACCCTTACTATTTCAAAATAATAAATAGAGAAAATTAAATTTTATTTATTAATAATTTGGGGTCTTACAACCTCCACTCCTTATGAAATTTCGTCCTCGAAATTGACATACGTAGGATATGCTTCTTCCTATCCAAGATCTTGACTGGTACCACTTCGTACGTTAAATCTTCTGTTATCTCGTCTAGTTCTAACTCAATAATGTGGTTCGGGTCGTCCACATAATTTCATAACTTCGATACATAAAAAACGTTATGAACACGTGTCATACTTGGCGGTAAAACGAGTCTATAGGCCACAGTTCCTATTCGATCTAGGATTTCAAATGGACTAATAAATCGAAGGTTTGAGCTTTCCTCACCTCGCCAATTCTCGCTTTTGGAATAACAACTTCTTGTACCTCCTTCTTCATATTCATCAGCTCCGGTGTGTAGCTTGAACAACTTTAACTTTATCGATTAAAGTCGATTATACTCGTATATCATCACATGGGTACCTAGAGTTTTCATCTCCATCTCTATTATTTGTAATTTATACGAAATGAGTCTTTGACAATATCGTACTCATACTTGTATACGATCTTCTACTCAACACGTCAGCTACCACGTTCACTTTTCCAAGATGGCATGGTCAGAACATGTGCTGAAATGAGTCTCCTCTTGAGTTCTTCGAAGCTCTTCCCACATTCCTTGCTCCATTCGAACTTTGTATCTCTACGAGTCAGTTGCGTTAATGGAATAGCGATTCGAGAATATCCTTCAACGAATCTCCGATAATAACCAACTAAGCCAAGAAAGCTACGTATTTCGATTACCGACTTTGGTTGTTCTCAACCGTGACTCATATCCCAACCTTGGATAGCACGTTACAATGACACCTATCAGTTTACTATCGCACGAATATTATCCCCTACAGAGAGTCTGGCTTCGATGCATTCCACAAAGGAAGTCACCAGATAAAGGCTCAGGTACCAAATTCTATAGTTGAATTTTTAACTCCTGAAGTTCAAATAGGAGCCATTCGATATGAGATTTTAGAAATGAGTTTTGTACCGGGTTCAAAGTCGATACAAAATTTAATATCAGGCTTTGGGAGTAAGCCAAGAAATTCTTCAGGAAATACGTCAGGAAAAATCAAAAACAACAGGAATATTATTCAAATCTGATGTGTCTTTATTCAAATCCATAACATGGACTAAGAAAACTTGACATCCGAATGACCTCATGGCTTGATATGAAAATGTTTGACTACAATGGTTTGATTGTTTGAATTCGAATAACAGGTTTCTTAGGAATATGAAAACTAACAACCTTACGAAAGTAATCAATTTCGGCATGATGAGTAGTTAACATTAAAATCACATCAAAAGCAAATATCTCTATAGAAATAAGGTTAACAGGTAATGTGATAGTGCCAACCTGAATCAAGCAAGATTTCTAAACAACGGATGTAATGAAAGTTTCTCTTAACAGAGTCTCCATAAATAGGTCAAAGTCTAATTTCTCCGTAGTTAAGTTCAAACGTTGAGCGCAAGTAAGAGAGATAAAAGAATGGGTAGAACCGGTATCTAGTAAGGTATAAACTTCGCAAGAATTTATAATTAACTAACCCGTGCTAACTTCGTTCGGGTTCCTCTCATTTTGACCGGTCATGACAAACGCTCTTCCAGGAACTGTTGACTTTGACTTTTCTGGGACATCCTTTTGAGTCATCATTCCCGCTGGACTAGGTTTCGATACCGTATAATCTCAAGCGATATGTCCTTCTTTTCCATAATTATAGCATACCTTAAACTGTTGTGGGCAGTTTGGGTTGATATGTCCCTCTTTCCCGCATTTGTAACATACGACCGGTGGTCTTTCTCCTCCCTTGGAACCAGTTGCTACTGGCGCTGACGTCTTCACATGGTCATTGTTGAATCTCCTCTTTTTAAAATCTCCTCCCGACTCGCTTCTTCTATTTTCATGGCCACGATTACCACCAGAGTGGTTACCGCCTTTGTCCGTATTCTTCTTTCTCCGCTGGTTATCGTTATTCTGATGACTGCTATCTTTGGTATGATCTTGTTTATGATCCATCGGTTGAATGTACTCGTTATCTCGTTCTAACAACTGAGCCATGTTGACAACATCTGAATAGAGAGAAAATTTATGAGAAATGAGATACTGACGTATGCCGGGTTTCAAACCTCTCAGAAACATCCGCGTCATACGTTCCTCATTCTCCACCAAATGAGGTGCAAACCTGGATAACTCCGCGAACTTCGCCTCGTACTAGGACACCGTCATGTTATTCTGCTCCAGTCTAATAAACTCCACTTCCTTCATATGACGAACACTTTCAGGAAAGTATTTGTCATTAAATAGTTTCTGAAACGTCTCCCAAGACATGCTGAGTGCGGCTGGATGTGTACGCTTAACAGACTCCCACCAGTAGTCTGCCTCTCCACGGAACATAAAGGTGGCGAATGGAACCTTCTGTTCCTCTGTGCAACCCAAGACATCGAATATCTTGGTAATTTGTTTGACCCACGTCTACGCCTTAATCGGATCCGAATTTCCCCAGAATTCTGGTGCTCCCAACTCTTTGAACTGCTTGGCTGTGACCACCAGTGAATTGCTATCATTTCCTCCTGTATTTTGAGTACGAGTCTCCCTCGTCTGATTTTGCATGAACTACAAAAAGCTTCTAAACATCCCCTCGTTCATCATCTGCTCAGTGGTGTTGTTCACAGGAGGTACATTACCAGCCTGTTGCATGTTCTCCTCGTTGGTGAGTACAGACGTCTCCACGGTTTCATTTCCACTGTTAATATTCTCAGTCGACATTCTCAAATACTGTCATAAAACAAGGGTTAATTAAGGAAATCAATATATCACATAATATCCCTATATACTGACCAACTAACAAATAATCTTAGATAGGATACACTAGCGAAGGATTTACTCGTCTCTCCCCTCCTAGTTCTATTCCCCGATCTCCACCAGAGATTATATCCCTAAGCTCTGATACCAACTGTGACGCCCCCAAAATAGGTATACAACACCCATTCTGAGTCGCCAAATACATGGTACAGAAAAAACTACAACTTTATTAATACAACATAAAAACTTTGAGTTTAAATACAAATATTGTCATTTAGACAATATCCACACTCAAATAAGTCCTCATTATAATTATTAATACACTATTTTATAGAATAGGGAGGACTACTAGAACAACTTCTAGAACCATCATTCCACTCCCCGACTAGTTCCCGCTATATTCTCACCTCCTGAGAAGAAAAATGGAACAAAAAGGAAAAGGGTGAGCTCAACTAGCCCAGTAAATAACATTATGACTAAGATAATATAGAACAAATTATCGTTAGTCCTCAACAGGGAAAAATCTAATAAAATACAATAGACAACCAGTTTTAAATCAATCTTCGCAGCAGAAATAATAATTCATTAGAAGAGTTAAGTAGAGAATGCAAACTACTATCTTCTATATATGAATTTAAAAGTTCATCGTCGATATTTTATCCCTGTAACAACAATCAATATATATCTGGAATCAAATATTCATCTTTGCACTACAGGCCAAAGATATTCATCAGTTGGTCATGTTCATCTAAACACCTGTTCATCTTTGCACTACGAGCCAAAGATATTAATCAGACGGTCATGTTCATCTCAACACCTGTTCTTCTTTGCACTACGGGCCAAAGATATTCATCAAGAAATCATTCATCTTTGCACTACAGGCCAAAGATATTCAGTTATATCATCATTTAGGACTGAGGATGATGAAAAATATTTTAAAGAAAACGAATCCAGTGAAACAAAAGAATAAATATTATGGATTCGTACCTTAAACAATCCAAGTTCAAAAAGACTTCATAAATAACCAGAGTGGAGTAAAATTCAAGAATGAAGACCAAAACATAGATTCAATCAAAGATAGGAATCATAACAGACAATTTTGGACACAGAAAAAAAAATTTAATTTTTTTATGAATAGTGCCGTATACGTGAATAGTGTCGTATACGTGAATAGTAACTCCGACACTAAAAGATAGAAATTTCACAAAAAATATCATAAATAGTACTCGTGAATAGTAACTCATAAATAGTAACTCATGAATAGTAACTCGTGAATAGTAACTCATGAAAAATAACTTATGAATAGTAACCCCGACATGAAAAAGTTCCAAATTTGATAAAAATTTCCAACCAATATTTCGGCATAATGATATTGAAGAAATAATATCATTTTCGAATAAAATAACATCTCTTACCTCAGAAAGAATAGTACTTCTGACTGGAATACTAGATATAGTGCTGAAAGAACTTGCACCATATAGCAATACTCAAAGTACTAAAATACTCACAAATACGCTCGATATTATAGAGAGAGAAAGATAGAGAAATCTTTAGTTTCTGGTGTGATTTTCAATTCTAACCTAAGCACCCTATTTATAGAAAATTGCTTAGAACACCAAAGCAGAAAATTTAATAAAATATTAATATATATATTAAAATTTTCTACGTACTCATACTAGCTGATTTCCAACTCTTAACACATGCCTACAAATAACAAAAATGTTTTTCTAACTAAAAATATTTTAAACTTCCAAAAATCAATTATTCAGAAACCTCGAAACTTCAATAATTCATAATAAATAGTCATTTTATAGGAAATTCAATTCTTTACAACTTTGCAGAAGAAAGGTTTTCCAAATTCCAAACAGAAATTGACCGAAATCCATAAACGGGTGATTTTACAAGCTATAATCAAATTTCAGTCAAGAAATGGGTCCACCAACATGTTTAACATGTTTTTAGTATTTATTGCAACAATATCACTCCTCCTCATTTACTCATATATACCACATTCATTGTAAAAATATCATCATTATTATATTATAATAATATAATAAAATATTATTTTATCAGAAAAGATAAAATATCAATTTTCAACAATTGTCACTTTAAAAATTTTCTCCATCTATATCCATATAAAATCAATATTTTCCTCATCATATATATTAATAATTAATTATTCACAAATAATATTACAGAATCACAGTACTGGCAACCAGACCGTTCCCAGGAAAGAGGGGGCTTTCCAATAAAGATTTCTCCTTACTGGCGAGCAATTAGGTGACCAAACCTCTCCTTAGACAGAACTTTCTAGACATTGCCAATAATGTTATCTAATAATATTATTCAGATAATATGAATTATTGCTTCGATAATGAAAAATACTGTGTAGTGACAATTATTTAAATAACAGTAATATAAAAAATCAACGCAGCAATTACTGAATCAATAAAATAAAATATTGAACAGTAATTACTGTAACAATTATTGAGTAGAGCCTTCTTACGTAAGAATCAATAATTGGTGCAATACCGTGTGCTACTGTGTTTTAACCACCGAGTATTTTAACAGTATTAACGATAACAACTACGCTGTTATTTTTAAACAACTTATATTTGTCTTTTTCTTCATCCAATCGCTTTCCGTTATGGGGCCCACAAAAGACTGTGTCGTCGTACGAATATTCCCTGACAGCAAGAATATTCCACGACCAAACGAATATTTCCCGACAACAATGAATATTTTATAACCACTTGCTTATTTTGAAATATTTGCGTATTTTACCAATAACTATCCACATTAATCAAATCAACCCTTACTATTTCAAAATAATAAATAGAGGAAATTAAATTTTATTTATTAATAATTTGGGGTCTTACAATAAGTCTCCCGTATCGGCAAGAAATGAGCAGACTTGGTTAATCTATCAACAATAACCCAAATAGCATTTATGCCTTGAGAAACCGTAGGAAGACCCGTAACGAAATCCATGGTAATGTGTTCCCACTTCCATTTCGAAATCTCAAGTGGTTGCAATGCACCCTTAGGTACTAGATGTTCCGCCTTTACACGTTGACAAGTTAAACACATCGAGATAAACTTTGTAATCTCTTTCTTCATATTGTTCCACAAAAATGTATATAGAAGATCACGATACATTTTAGTACTTCCAGGATGGATTGAAAATGGTGTATTATGTGCCTCCATCATAATCTTGTACTTCAAATCAGAGTCGTTAGGAACACAAAGTCTGGAGTGGACTCGAAGTATTCCTTCTTCATCAATTCTAGCTTCCGGAATAGCACCTTCTTGTACTTTCTTCTTCATACGCATCAGCTCCGGGTGGCTTGAGCAACCTTAACTTTTTCGATTAAAGTCGGTTCTATGCGTATATTTGACATCATCGCACTTGTTCCTGCATATGATCTTCTACTCAACGCGTCAGCTACCACGTTTGTTTTTCCAGGATGGTATTGACTAGTGTGGTCGTAATCTTTCAACAGCTCGAGCCAACGTCTTTGCCGCATGTTGAGTTCTTTTTTAGTGAAGAAATATTTGAGGTTTTATGGTCTGAATATATCTCCACTTTCTCCCCATAAAGATAGTGCTTCCAGATCTTTAGCGCGAAAACGACTGCTGCCAACTCTAGATCATGAGTAGGATAATTTCTCTCATATTCTTTAAGTTGTCACAAAGCATAGGCTATGACTTTCCCACGTTGTATGAGAACACATCCTAACCCTTTGCCCGAAGCATCGCTGTAGATAACAAATCCATCCGAACCAGATGGTATTGTTAGAACAGGTGCCGAAATAAGTCTCCTCTTAAGCTCTTGGAAACTCTTCTCGCATTCCTTGCTCCAAACAAATTTTGTATCCTTCTGAGTTAGCTGAGTTAATGGAGTAGCGATTCGAGAAAACCCTTCCACGAATCTCCGATAATAACCAGCTAGACCCAGAAAGCTACGTACTTCAGTCACCGTCTTCGATTGTTCCCAACTTTGTATTTCTTCAATCTTCGCCGGGTCAACAGACACTCCATGTTTTGACACCATGTGCCCAAGGAATGCTACTTCCTCAAGCCAGAACTCGCATTTCTTCAGTTTGGCATATAGCTTGTTATCACGAAGCCTTTGCAGTACCAGCTTCAAATGGCGCTCATGATCTTCACGGCTTTTGGAATAGATGAGGATGTCATCAATAAAGACAACAACGAACTAATCCAAATATTCCTTGAATACTCGGTTCATCATATCCATGAAAGCAGCAGGAGCATTAGTCAATCCAAAAGACATGACTAAGAATTCATAATGCTCGTACCGAGTTCTGAAAGCAGTCTTTGGAATATCCTCAGTTTTAACCTTCAGCTGATGATATCCAGAACGAAGATCAATTTTTGAAAAGAATTGTGCTCCTTGCAACTGGTCAAACAGGTCATCAATACGAGGTAGTGGATACCTATTCTTGATAGTGACATGGTTTAACTCCCAGTAGTCGATACAAAGTCGCATACTCCCGTCTTTCTTCTTTACGAATAAAACAGGAGCACCCCAAGGAGATGTACTAGGACAAATAAAACCGATGTCCAACAACTCCTATAGTTGGACCTTTAACTCCTAAAGTTCAACAGGAGCCATTCGATATGGGGTTTTAGAAATGAGCTTTGTACCAGGTTCAAGGTCAATAAAAAATTCAACTTCACGTTCTGGGGGTAGACCAGGAAGTTCTTCAGGAAATACGTCAGGAAAGTCACGAACAACATGAATATTATTCAAAGCTGAAGTGTCTTTATTCAAATCTATAACATGGGCTAAGAAAGCTTGACATCCGTTTTCAAATAAACGAATATCTTTATGACTTGATATGGCAGTGATTGATTTTAATGGTTTAGTTGCTTGAATTCGCACCACATGTTGATTAGGAATATGAAAACTAACAACCTTACAAAAACAATCAATTTTGGCATGATGAGTAGTTAACCAATCAATCCCTAAAATCACATCAAAAGCAAGTATCTTTAAAGAGATAAGGTCAACGGGTAATGTGATGGTGCCAACTTGGATCAAACAAGATTTATAAACAGTGGATGTGATGAAAGTTTCTCCTAACGGAGTTTCCACAGATAGGTCACAGTCTAATTTCTCCGGAGTCAAGTTTAAACGTTGAGCACAAGCAGGAGAGATAAATGAATGGGTAGCACCGGTATCTAATAAGGTATAAACTTCACATGAATTTATGATTATCTTACCCGTGATCACCTCGTTTGAGTTCCTCGCATGTTGACCAGTCACGACAAACGCTCTTCTAGGAACCGTTGACTTTGACTTTTCTGGGACAGCCTTTTGAGTCACCATCCCCGCTGGACTTAGTTTCGCTATAGTGCAATCTCGAGCGATATGTTCTTCATTTCCACAGTTATAACATACCTTAAACTGTTGTGGGCTGTTTGGGCTGATATGTCCTTCTTTTCTGCGCTTATAGCATATGACCGGTGGTCGTTCTCCTCCCTTGGAACCAGTTGCTGCTGGTGCTGACGTCTTCACATTATCATTGTTGAATCTCCTCTTTTTAAAATCCCCTCCCGAGTCGCTTCTTCTATTTTCATGGCCATGACTACCATCAGAGTAGTTACCATTTTTGTCCATCTTTTTTTTCTTCGATGGTTATCGTTATTCTGTTGACTGCTATCTCCGGTATGATCCTGGTTATGGTCCCTCGGTTGAACGTACTCGTTATCTCGTTCTAACAACTGAGCCCTGTTGCCAACATCTGAATAGAGAGAAAATTAATGAGAAATGAGATACTGACGTATGTCTGGTTTCAAACCTCTCAAAAACATCCACGTCATACGTTCCTCATTCTCCACCAAATGAGGTGCAAACCTGGATAACTCTGCGAACTTCGCCTCGTACTGGGACACCGTCATGTTATTCTGCTCCAATCTAATAAACTCCACTTCCTTCATATGACGAACACTTTCAGGAAAGTATTTGTCATTAAATAGTTTCTGAAATGTCTCCCAAGACATGCTGAGCGCGGCTAGATGGGTACGCTTCACAGACTCCCACCAGTAATCTGCCTCATTACGGAACATAAAGGTGGCGAATGGCACCTTCTGCTCCTCTGTGCATCCCAAGACATCGAATATCTTGGTGATTTGTTTGACGTCCCAACTCTTTGAACTGCTTGGCTGTGACAACCCATGAATTGCTATCATTTCCTCCTGTATTTTGAACACGAGTCTCCCTCGTCTGATTTTGAATGAACTGCAAAAAACTTCTAAACATCCCCTCGTTCATCATCTGCTCAGTGGTGTTGTTCACAGGAGGAACATTGTCAGCCTGTTGCACGTTCTACTCGTTGGTGAGTACAGGCGTCTCCACGGTCTCATTTACTCCACTGTTAATATTCTCAGTCGACATTCTCAAATAAAGTCATAAAACAAGGGTTAATTAAGGAAATCAATATATCACATAATATCCCTATATATTGACCAACTAACAAATAAGCTTAGGTAGGACACACTAGCGAAGGATTTACTCGTTTCTCCCCTCCTAGTTCTATTCTCCGATCTCTGCCAGAGATCATATCCCTAAGCTCTGATACCAACTGTGACGCCCCCAAAATAGGTATACATCACCCATTCTGAGTTGTCAATACATGGCACAGAAATAACTACAACTTTATTATTACAACAGTAAAACTGTGAGTTTAAATACAAATATTATCTTTTAAACAATATATATACCCAAATAAATCCTCATCACAATTATTTATACATTATTTTTACAAAAATGGTGAGGACTACTAAACAACTCTCTCTATAATCATCATTCCATACCCCGACTCGTACTCGCTACATTCTCGCCTCCTGAGAAGAAAAATGGAACAAAAATGAAAATGGTGAGCTCAACTAGCCCAGTAAAGAACATTATGACTAAGATAATATACAACAAATTATCGTTAGTCTTCAACAGGGAAAAATTTGAGAGAATAAACTAAACAACAAGTTTTAGATCAATATTCGCAGCGGAAAATAATAATTCATAGAAGAGTTACGTAGAGGATGAAATCTACTAATATCTATGAATTTAACAGTCCATCGTCATTATTTTATCCCTGTAACATCAATCAATACACATCTTGAGTCAAATGTTCATCTTTGCACTACAGGCCAAAGATATTCATCAGTTGGTCATGTTCATCTCAACACCTGTACATCTTTGCACCACGGCCAAAGATATTCAAGTATATCATCATTTAGTACTGAGGATGATGAAAAATATTTTAAGAAAATGAATCCAGTGAAACAAAATAATAAATATTAAGGATTCGTACTTTAAATAACCCAAGTTCGAAAATACTTCATAATTAACCAGAGTGGAGTAAAATTCAAAAATGATCAAAACGTAGATCCAATCAAAGATAGGAATCATAACAGACGGTCTTGGACACAGAAAAGAAAATTTAATTTTTCTGTGAATAGTGTCATATTCGTGAATAGTGTCGTATACGTGAATAGTAACTCCGACACCAAAAGATAGAAATTTCACAAAAAACATCATCATGCTTCGTGAATAGTACTCGTGAATAGTAACTCATGAATAGTAATTCGTGAATAGTAACTCGTGAATAGTAACCCCGACATAAAAAATTTCTAAATTTGATAAAAAGTTCCAAACAATATTTCGGCATAATGATATTGAAGAAATAATATCATTTATGAAGAAAATAACATACCTTACCTAAGAAGGATAGTATTTCTGACTGGTATACTGGATATAGTGCTGAAAGGACTTACACCGTATAGCAATACTCAAAGTACTAAAATACTCACAAGAATACGCTCAATATATCTAGAGAGAAAGAGAGAGAAATCTGTAGTTTCTGGTGTGATTTTCAATTCTAACCTAAGTACCCTATTTATAGGAAATTGCTTAGAACACCAAAGTAGAAATTTTAATAAAATATTAATATATATTTTTTAAATTTCCTACGCACCCTTATTTTGCCCAAAACATCAGCCACCAAGTAGCCACCACACAAAGCTTACAAAAAACATTTTCTTATTAAAAATAATTAAAACTTCTAAAAATCAATTATTTCAGAGCTTCGGAACTTCAATAATTCATAATAAATAGCCATTTTATCAGAAAAATTCCAAACTCGCGACTTTCCATAGGAAATTTCATTATCTACAACTTTGCAGAAGGAAGTTTTTCCAAATTCCAAACAGAAATTGACCGAAATCCATAAACGGACGATTTTATAGGCTATAATCAAATTTCAGTCAAGAAATGGTCCAACGGACATGTTTAACATGTTTTAAACAACTTTTACAACAAAAAATACTCCTCATTCTCATATACTCATATATAACACATTCATTGTAAAAACATCCCCATTATTATATTATAATAATATAATAAAATATTATTTTATCAGAAAAGATAAAATATCAATTTTTAATAATTGTCACTTTACAAATTCTCTCCATCTATATCCACATAAAATCAATATTTTCCTCATCATATAAATCAATAATTAATTAATCACAAATAATATTACAGAATCACAGTACTGGCAACCAGGCCGTTCACAGGAAAGAGGGGCTTTTCCAATAAGAATTTCTCCTTACTGGCGCGTAATTAGGTGACAAAACCTCTCCTTAAACAGAATTTTCTAGACATTGCCAATAATGTTTTCTAATAATATTATTCAGATAATATGAATTATTGCTTCGATAATGGAAAATACTGTGTAGTGACAATTATTGAAACAATAGTAATATAAAATATCAACGCAGCAATTATTGAATCAATAAAATAAAATACTGAACAGTAATTATTGTAACAATTATTGAGTAGTGCCTTCTTACGTAAGAATCAATAATTGGTGCAATACCGTGTGTTACTATGCAACAACGCGTATTATTGTGTTTTAACCACCGGGTATTCCAACAGTGTTAACAGCAACCACTACGCCGTTTATTTATAAACAACTTATATTTGTCGTTTTCTTTATTCAATCGCTTTCCGTTATGGGGCCCACAAAAGACTGCGTTGTCTTACGAATATTCCCCGACAGCTAGAATATTGCACGACCAAACGAATATTCCCCGACAACAATGAATATTTTATAACCACCTGCTTATTTAAAATATTTGTGCATTTTACCCATAACTAACCACAATAATCAAATTAACCTTTACTATTTCAAAATGATAAATATAGGAAACTAAATTTCATTTATTAATAATTTGGGGTCCTTACAACAATACATTATACGAAGGATTGATCCCCCTAAGTACGTGGAGTCCTTATAGTCATATGACTGTTAAAGTTAAAGTTGAAAGATTACTTATAACTGTGGACATGGTTCGTGGTCATTAGACCCTCAGTAGTATGTTTACGAATGTTAATAGAACATATCATTCAGTTCTATTGAGCCTATGATTTGGTAAATGTTGTAATGTTAATAGAACATATCATTTAGTTCGATTGAGCCTGTGATTTGGCAAATGTTGTAATGTTAATAGAACATATTGTTCAGTTCTATTGAGCCTATTATTTGGCAAATGCTGTAAAGATATTTATTCTTATTTCAAGTGAGCTTTATTTGTTCACTCTTGCATATTTATACACTTATTGCAGCTATGGTTGAGAAGGTAGATAAAACTACAACTAGCAAAGGAAAGGAAAAAATGTACAAGTGATGAAGACTTGTAATTTTGTTTTATCGTTATGATGATAGACTTTTAATAATAACGTGATATAATAATTTAATTTCCGCACTTGAATGATTGTATTAAAGGTTAGAGAACTTGGGAGATAATATTTTTATTAATGTAATCATGTATGGGCAGGTTTTATTATTCAATTTATTATGATTGGGTAGTTAGATATGAATGTTTTGATTACGTGAACACCAAATCTTGAGGTAATGAAGTAACTGGGATTTGGGGGTATCATAAGTTGGTATCAAAGCTTTAGGTTATGAACCTTAGGTGGGGAAAAGCCTTAGGAAGTAACCTTTGAAAAGATAGTGGTGATTAACTCTTATCGAGTTTTAAGGAAGGAGTAATAAAACACTTATGTGTTTATAACTTATGTGCTCGTGAGTGTCGAGTAGTAATAATTAATAATTAAAACTTTAAATTTTGTTGTCAGGATGACTAATGTCGGAGAATCCAGTCAGGCTAGGGAAGATAGACCTCAAATGCCTATAGAAGAGGAGCCTCGCTGACATTCAGGTTATTTGGGAACAACTACTACCACGGGAGTCAGCCCTGTTGGTCACAGTGGTTGCAGATGAGGATGATGATGTGGAGACGGAATGAGGATGATCCTGTTGAGTTGCCATAGGAGGATGAGGATGATGAGGACGAGGAGACTCCACTAACCTCGCTAGCTGCTCGAATGTACGATGAAGTCTATGATCGTAACGTGGAACTTCAGGATACAGTCGAGGAATTGCAAGAGATAGTAGCTGAACAACAGACTACAATAACACAGAAAGACGACGAGATCCAAGATCGTGAGGTATGACTGACTAATGTCAAGGAGAAGCTAGAACAGACTGAAGGAGAGAAAGAACAACTGATCGAGGAGGTAGCAAAACTGAAAAATAAGATGAAAGAAGAAGGTGCTAAGTGGGCAAGAGTCGAAGACGCATATGAGGAAGTGTTTTAACGAGCTGGGATACCAGTGAACGACGCACAGCCAAAGAGAATGAAGATGGAAGAGATGAATAGAGTATTCAACACCGTGGTTAATTGAGCTAAAGATCAGGTCATGGGTTATCTAATTCAGTTCGAGATGCTGCCATCGTATGTATTAGACTGCAGAACAATGTTCCAGATTATAGAAGAAGAGCGTAGTAAGGCTAAGCAGTATCTTAGTAGAACATCGTAGTTGTTATGCGAGTAATAAATTATAAATCCCAAGTGTTATGTAACCTATAGGGATATGACGATGATGTTGTCCATGAAACTTTTGTAGTTCAGGAAAGTAATGTAAATAACAATGATGCTATTGTTTTATATTTTCAAAGAGGTTATGAATAAATAAAAGTTGTTATTTTATTCAAAGTGTTACGTGATTATGTGGTTATTTCTTTTGTAGAGGCAAGTTAAGTAGAAATTACTTAAAAGAGTTGAATAATAATATAATGGGTGTATTTTTAACAGAAAATGCCTCCTATACGTCAACCACCACGACAGAGAATCACCAAAGGAACTAACAATAACAAAAATGTTGATGCTAACCCCGTTCAACAATTAGTGATGTTACTGATAGGAGCAGTTGTAGAATCAACCACAGAACCAAGGAACAACGTTTAAGGAGTTCAAGGTGGTTGGACCACTTGAATTCTAAGGCTCAATGAATCCAGTCGAGGCACATACTTGGATTATGGAGATAGAAAAGGTGTTCGATGTTGCTAGGGTAGTGGATGACCAGAAGACTCCTTTTGCAACATTCATGTTGAAAGTAGAGGCTAGTTATTGGTGGCAGGCTAATAAAACTCGAGAAGGACTAGGGATGATGACTTGGGATAGGTTTAAGGAGATATTCTTCGAGACCTATTTTCCCGAGAGTTCAAAAGGCCAGCTGGAAGTGCAATTTTTGGAACTAAAGCAGGGAACGATGATGGTATCCGAGTATGCCGCTAAATTCAATGAGTTGGTAAGGTTTGCGCCTTATCAAGTCAGTACGGACGAACGCAAGGAGAAGAGGTTTGAACAGGGACTGAAGCCCTGCTTGTACAGTAGGGTTTCCCTGTTTCAATTGAAGACTTTCGCAGCAGTAATGGAGAAAGCAATACTCACTGAAGGTGGGGGCGAGGTAGTGATAAAGTTCAATCAGGAACAGAAGAAGAAGAAGAACGAGGTGGAGATTAAGAATGGAGGTGGTAGTGGTGGAAACAACAACAACAACAACAACAATAACAACTTGAAGAGGAAGTGGAATGGAAACGTGGGTGCTGGAAACTAGTAGGGTAATCAGCAAAATAAGAAGTTTGAAGCATGTGCTACATGCGGGAAGTTTCACAAGGGTGCGTGCTTGATGGGGAAACGAGTATGCTTCAATTGTGGTCAGGATGGTCACATCGCCCCAAATTGCACTCAACCTAAGAAGAACGTGTGCTTCACGTGCGGATCCAAGGATCACTTCGCTCATGAATTCCCTAAGAAGAAGGTTGGAGAGATAACCAGAAATAATGGAGGTAACAGTGGAGGTACATCATCAAACAAACCCACAACTAGAACTTTCAACATGACTGTGCAAGATGATTTGCAATCAAAAGATGTACTGTCAGGTATTATCCCAATAAATGATATAAATGATTGTGTAATGTTTTATCCGAGTGCTACTTGCTCGTTTATCTCTGATAAATTTGCGAAGAGGTTAGAATTGCCTAGAGAAGAACTGAATTTTCCCTTGAACATAGAAATTGCGAATAAGGAGGTAATCCATGTTATATCCGTATACAAGAACTGTAGGGTGAACATTAAGGAGAATGTCTTGATGGTAGATTTGATTCCGATTAGACTTGGAGAGTTTGATGTTATTTTGGGAATGGATTGGATGTTCAAATATAGAGCGATAATTAATTGCCAAAAGAAGTGTGTAAACATTATAAACCCGTCAAAGGTAGTATTCTATGGTAGCAAGTCGCCTAGACAAATGAAATGTATGACGATTATGCAGGCCAAGAAATTGTTGAGTCAAGGATGTGTGGGCTATTTAGCTTACATAGTCGATACTCAGAAGAAAAATGTGAAACTGGAAGAGATACCGGTGGTGAGGGAATTTGAGGATGTGTTTCCAGAGGATTTTCCAGGACTTTCGCATGACAGAGAGATTAAGATTGTGATCGACTTAGTGCCAGGGACAACACCGATATCGAAGGCCCCGTACAGAATAGCTCCTAGTAGAAATGAAGGAACTGATGGTACAATTGTAAGAATTATAAGACAAGAAGTATATTCAACCAAGCGTATCACCGTGGGGAGTACTAGTGTTATTCGTGAAGAAGACGGATGAGTCAATGCGTCTTTGTATTGATTATAGAGAATTAAACAAAGTCACTATTAAAAACAAATATTCATTGCCAAGAATAGATGACTTGTTTGATCAGTTGAAGGGTGCTAAATACTTCTCGAAAATAGATTTGAGAAGTGGGTATCACCAGTTGAAAGTGAGGAAGGAGGATATACCTCGAACGGAATTCAGGACTCGGTATAGACATTACGAGTTTCTGGTGATGTCTTTTGGTTTAACCAATGCACCTGCTGCATTCATGAATTTGATGAATAGGGTGTTTAAACCATTCTTAGACAAGTTTGTAGTGGTATTCATCGACGACATTCTGGTGTATTCCAAAACTCAAGAAGAACACGTGGAACACTTACGTTTGACATTGGAAACACTAAGAAAGGAAAAGTTGTACGTGAAATTCTCTAAGTGCGAATTTTGGCTAGATCGTGTGCAATTTCTTGGGCACGTGATTGACAAAGATGGGATTTCAATGGATCCATCAAAAGTGGAAGATGTAATCAATTGGGAACAACCAAGAACATCGTCGGAAGTGAGGAGTTTATTGGGACTGGCCTGTTATTATAGATGATTTATTTAAGATTTTTCTAAGATAGCCACTCCATTAACAAATTTGACAAGAAAAGATGTGAAATTTGTTTGGAAGGAGAAATGTGAAAAAAGTTTCCAGGATTTGAAGAAGAAATTAAGCATGACACCTGTGTTGTCATTACCAGATAGTACAGGTAACTTTGTGGTGTATAGTGATGCCTCACATAAGGAATTGAGTTGTGTTCTTATGTAGAACAACAAAGTAATTGTGTATGCATCAAGATAACTGAAGGATTATGAGAAAGGTTATCCGACTCATAATTTGGAATTGGCTGCAGTAGTATTTGCTCTCAAGATATAGAAACACTATCTCTATGGAGAGAAATGTGAAATCTACACAGACCATAAAAGTCTGAAGTATATTTTCACACAGAAGGACCTGAATATGCGACAAAGAAAGTGGATGGGATTGATAAAGGATTACGATGGTGAGATCTTTTATCACCCAGGCAAAGCGAATGTGGTTGCAGATGCTTTGAGCAGGAAAGGTCAGGAGAAGTTAATGCTGATAACCACTTAGGATGAGCATATTTCAGCAATGACAAAGCTAGAGTTGGAAATCAAATTTCCTAAAGGAATCCGATGAACGACTATTCCAGATAGATGCTAGTCCAACTTTGGTGGACAAAGTGAAGAATGTTCAACTACAAGATAAAGAATGTGAAACAATCAAAGAGAAAGTAATTGACGGTAGTGATATAAAATACAAGATCGATACTGAAGGACTACTACGATTTGAGGGAAGAATCTGGGTTCCAGTAGTGCCAGAGCTTAAAGATGAAATCTTGACCGAAGCACACAACATAAGATATTCGATTCATCCAAGAAGTACAAAGATGTATCAAGATTTGCGTTGACATTTTTGGTGACCGAATATGAAAAGAGACGTTACAGAATGCGTTGCAGAATGCTTGACATGTACAGAAGGTGAAAGCTGAACATCAATGACCAAGCGGGTTACTTCAATCGTTGGAAATACCAGAATGGAAATGGGAGCATATCATAATAGATTTTATGGTAGGACTTCCAACGACTCAGAAAGGATACGATGTGATATGGGTGATAGTGGACAGACTAACAAAATCTGTACACTTTTTGCCAATAAAGATTAGATTTAATCTTGATCAGCTAGCGAAACGGTACTGTTAAAGAGATCGTGTCAAGATATGGAATTCCAGTGTCAATTGTATCAGACAGAGATCCTAAGGTTCACATCAAACTTCTGGAAGAGACTACAAGAATGTATGGGAACACAGTTGCGAATGAGTACAACATACCATCTGCAAACCGATTGGCAAAGCGAACGAACAATCCAAACGGTGGAAGATATGTTGAGAGCATGCATCATGGATTTCAAGGGAAGATGGGATGAACATTTACCGTTGGTAGAATTTTCCTACAACAACAGTTACCACGCGAGCATCGGCATGCCACATTACGAGGCATTGTATGGCAGAAAGTGCAAAACTCCACTATGCTGGGATGAAGTCTGTGAACACCAACTGTTAGGACCAGAACTGGTAAAATAAACTACTGAAGTTGTCAAACTCATCAGGACAAGATTGGTAGCAGCCCAAGACATACAGAAAAAGTATGCCGATCAACATTGGCAGAATCGCGAATTTAAAGTAGGAAATTTCGTTTTCCTAAAAGTTTCTACTTGGAAGGGGAAAATTCGTTTTGACAAGAAAGGAAAGCTCAGCCCAAGATTTATTGGACCATTTTAAATACTACGAAGAGTGGGGGAAGTGGCTTATGAGGTATCTCTACCTCCAGAGTTGGAAAAGATTCATAATATTTTTCATATTTCGGTGTTACGACCGTATAAACCCGATTACAAGCACGTGATCGAGTACGAACCATTGCAATTCGATATCTTATGAAGAGACTCCTATCCAGATAGTCGACAAGAAAGAACAAGTGCTCAGAAATAAAGTGATACCTTCTATGAAGGTAATATAGAAAAACCACAATATCGAAGAGGCAACGTGGGAACTCGAAGCTGAAATGATAAAAAAATTACCCTTAGTTATTTGTTTAATTTATGTCTTCGATTCTGGGGACAGAATCTTTATAAGTAGGGAAGAATGTGACGATTTGATTGTTTGAATTGTAATTCTAGGGACAGAATCCTTTTAAGGAGGGAATGATGTATTATTCCAGAATTTTAATTATAATATTAAATATTTATTGAATTATATAAATATTTAATGAATGTGTTTATCGTTGAATAAATATTTATTTAATTGATTTAATTTTATTTGGAGAATTATTTGTTAAATAATTAATTAATTAATTAAGGAAATTATTATATTGATATTTCATTTTAATGGTTAATTATTTGTATTGTGTTATGTGATTAAAGGATTTATTTAATTAATTATGATTTGAATTAATTAAATTAAATATGAAAGCTTGACTAAATAAAGTGTGACAAATAACTATATTATAAGGAGTTATTAAAATAAATTAAAGTAGTTTAATTTAGTTTTTAACAAACAAGGCTTAATTTATTAATTCTTTAAATTTAAAGGGTTTTGCCAAACAAACCTTATGGCTTTTGGGATTTCTAGTTTTTTTTAATAAAACAAATAAATAATAAATATAATATATTTATATTATATACGTTTATGTTATAACTGTTAATATCATTAGTTTGCGTATTAAGGTGTAAGTTTTCTTTTACGTATTATGTATCTATATTTGCTAAAGCTTAGAGAAGAAGAGAGTTTGAGAGTTCAAAGAATTACAGAGAGAATTGTGAGAGTTTCAGAGTGAAACTTGATAAAATTGTCCTGTAATTGCAAGATTGTGCAAGCTAACTTTAAGGTATGTTCAAAACTTTGATATTATATTTGCATATATGGGTTTCACGGCAAAAATTGCATGTTCTATAAATTTCATCTCTTTGAATTATTGTTATATACTTGGTAATTGTGATTATACATGTTTATGATGCTAGATAGTATGTTCAATCAAGGAAATCGCATGCTAAATATGTTTGACAGTAGGAAAGAAAATTTGACAGTATATGTATTCTTTGTATGGCTTAGGTAAGTACCAATTTAGATGGTCAATTCTTATGTTAAAGTATAAATTGAAGCTTGTATATGTTAGTTCATTAAGATACGAACATAACGTAATTTGAATGAGATGATTTGATCATGTATTAAATTCATAGTGATGATTTTTAGGATGAATGTCAAGAAAATTGAGTTTTTATGAAAAACATGAAAAGTGAGAAATTAAAATAGTTCTAGTTATTGATAAATTGTGCTAATTGGTTGTAAATGTTAGCAAACATGTTTATGATACTGTATATTTATCTTACGTGTTATTATCACTGTTTGGTGGGTAAAATTCGTGTTAGTTGGCTTAAGAAAAGTGACGAAGCTCTGTTTGCAAAGCCGAGTTCTGTACGTCGCGAGACAGCGCAGCCCTTAGGCGCGGGCGCGTCGTATCCTAGTATAAAACTAGCGCGGCCGCTCCAGTGCCCATTTCCAGACACTTGAAGTCTGCTAATTCTGCAGACTTTGGTCGTTCTTTGTAGCTTAACTAAAGGTAATGGTAATATGTCCAACATGTAACAACTAGGCTAAAACAGAGTTGTGTTATATGTATTATGAATTTAAAGTTGTAAAAGTGATTAGTAGGTTACGGACGCATTGTATGATAACTTAGTTTATACAGTGAATGTTAGATAGGTGTTGTGATGTTAACACTTGGGAATTCTGAAATATATATAATAAGCATATGACTTGTGCTAAGATGATAAGCTTAGCTAGAAATGTATATGTGATGGTATGTTAGCTTATCTAATAGACAATGTGATTCTAAACCAATGTGTAGGTGAACGTGAGTTTAATATTGTAGCTTATGCTCGAGGCAAGTATCTAAACTTTCTTTTTACATTGAGAAAGTTTTCTAACTCTACACTTTCGTTGAGTTAGTTCTATTATTATATTGTGTAACTTCATTCTTTTGATTGAGCAAGCTTTGTATCTTAACTGATATTGAATAAGTCAATTGTTCCTAAAATTCATTCAAGCAAACTCTAACTCTAATGTTATTGGAAATTCTTATTTGATTGATTCACTCGAACTTGTTTACAGTTAAGCAAGTTTCTTAAAGTTCAGGAATTTCATTTCTAATGATTATAAGACTCGAACCTTAGCTTATTTTACTGTTCAAGCAAAGGTTAACCATTTTATTCATTTATTGAATGCTTATGCTCTATAGTTATTTCAAGCATGAGTTTGATATGTAGAATCTGTTCATTTATGATTCTCAAATGTTCTAAGTTATGTTATTATTAAACAACTATTGTATTATCAAACCATTGTTGAATCAACTAGTTCCCTAGTTGATGATCATTAAACTTCAATTACCCTTGAAACCTTATCCAAACCAAACTTTCTTTGGTGAGGACTTGTACTCTAAATACTGAGATGAACAACCCTATGCTTAGGGGTTTACACTTAGCGTTGAAATGGTTGTGCACAATACATTGTACGAAGGATTGATCCCCCTAAGTACGTGGAGTCCTTATAGTCATATGACTGTTAAAGTTAAAGTTGAAAGATTACTTATAACTGTGGACATGGTTCGTGGTCATTAGACCCTCAGTAGTATGTTTAAGAATGTTAATAGAATATATCATTAGTTCTATTGAGCCTATGATTTGGCAAATGTTGTAATGTTAATAGAACATATCATTAAGTTCTATTGAGCCTATGATTTGGAAAATGTTGTAATGTTAATAGAACATATCGTTCAGTTCTATTGAGCCTATTATTTGGCAAATGTTTAAAGATATTTATACACTTATTGCAACTATGGTTGAGAAGGTAGATAAACCTACAACTAGCAAAGGAAAGGGAAAAATGTACAAGTGATGAAGACTTGTAATTTTGTTTTATCGTTATGATGATAGACTTTTAATAATGACGTGATGTAATAATTTAATTTCCGCACTTGAATGATTGTATTAAAGGTTAGAGAACCTGGGAGATAATGTTTTTATTAATGTAATCCTATATGGGCAGGTTTTATTATTCAATTTATTGTGATTGGGTAGTTAGATATGAATATTTTGATTACGTGAACACCAAATCTTGAGGTAATGAAGTACCGGGATTTGGGGGTGTCACATTTGCTACTTGTAACTGATCAAACAGGTTATCAATGCATGGCAACGGATACCTATTTTTGATGGTGACGTGATTCAACTCCCGATAGTCAATACAAAGTCGCATACTTCTATCTTTCTTCTTTACGAATAGAACAGGAGCACCCCAAGGATTCTGAACCGACCAATTAAATAACAAATAAACTTAGGTAGGTAATACTAGCGAAGGATTTCCACATCTCTCCCCTAGTTCTAGTCTCACATCTTAACCAGGGATCATATCCCTAATGCTTTGATACCAACTGTGACGCCCCCAAAATAGGTATACATCACATATTCTGAGTCACCAAATACATGGTATATAATTTAAATACGAACTTTATTATACAATACGATAAAAACTGTTGCTGAGAGTTTTTACACGAATATTGTCTAGTAGATAGTATCCAAAATCAAATTCAATCATCATTACATTTATTATCATACTATTTCATAGAATAATGAGTACTACTACAGCCACCAACTCGGACCATCACTCCGTTCCCCGACTAGTCCCGACTACATTCTCATTTCCTGAAGAGAACAATGAAAGAAAAAGGGTGAACTCAACTAGCCCAGTAAGAAATATTATGTCTAAGATAATGCAGAATAAATTATTGTTAGCCTTCAACAGTGTTAAACTGATAAAATATAATAAACATCAGGTTTAACTACAGCGTAACAAGCAATCCATTAGAAGAGTCAAATAGAGCATGATATCTACTATCTTCTATGACTTAAAAAGTTTATCATCAATTTTATCAGCTGAGACTCAGCTTAATAAATAATCCACATCACTGAATTATCCATTAACTACGAGCCAAGAATATTCATTAGTATCACATCCACTAATTATCCATGCACTACGGGCCAAGGATAATCGTGTTATCACCAATTGGTCATGATCTTATCAACAACTGTCCATCAATACACTACAGGGCCAATGAGGACTTTTACCACATCATTTGTAAGCATTACAGGTCATAATTATATTGAATGATCCCTAGTCATAATCATACCGATCAATAGTCTATCTATTACTATGAGTCCAAAGATGACTTTCATCACAATATAAGCATGAGGATGATGACAATGATATAAGAATTCAATAAATGAAAGCAAATGATAATTTTTAAAGATTTATAATTTCATTTATCCAGGAATTCAATAATATCCAAATTATCAAAATGATACTGCTTTATGGAGTAAAATTCAAGAATAATATTGTATCAAAAATAATTTGGACGGAAACGAAAACAATTTTTTTGTCATGAATAGTACCCCGGGTGAATAGTACCCCATGAATAGTACTTGGAGAATAGTACCTCGTGAATAGTACTCCGGCAATAAAAAATAAAATTTATCAATAATGCTCAGAATAATATTTCCATGAAAAGATACTAGATGAAGCGCAAATAGATGAAGCGCAAATTTTAAGAATATATTCTACTAATTTATGGAGTATAGAAGCCAAAACTTAACAAAACAAGTGTAAAATTCAGAATCTGAAATGAAATAATATTACTTACATACTACAGAGTATGGAAAAAAATATTATTTCTTACGAATATTGAACAAAAATAATATCGCTTACCTTAAAAAGGAGAGTATTCCAACTAGTATAGCGGGGATATTCTTGAAGAAAACTTATACTGTTTTCTACGCTCAAAGCTTCTTTAAACTCTAAAGAAATACACTCAATTTTATTGAAGAAGAATTTTTTGATTCTGGTGTGATTTTTGATTTTAAACTAAGCATCCTATTTATAGGAGAATGGAAGGATACTATTTAGAATATTTCACGAACCAACAATTGAAAGAATTCACAGGCTGCTTCCTGCTGATCATCAAACACCCAACTTTTAAAATATTCAAATATAACAAACTTATGTCATTATCACTTTTCCACCACACACACACACAATTACACACACAGCACACACATACACATAGACCTGACAATTTAGGCCCAGGCCCGCGGGCCGGGCTGCCCATAGAAACATGGGCCATGGGCCGCAATAATTCAACCTAGGAAAATATATGCCATTTTCGCCTGACCCGCGGGTGGCCCAGCCTGGCTCGTGGCCCGTAACATATTTTTTTAAAAACAAAATGTGGCTACTTGTGGGTTATGAGGTTTGAACACAAGACTTGTAAGTAAATAAATAAGATTTCAAACTAACTGAGCTACAACAACTGTTTATTTTTAATACAATCTTCAATATATTATTTCTTTACTTTTGTTCAAATTTTACTATTCTTAAAAAGTAAAACCTAAATCGTGCCTAATTTACTATGCTCATAAATATTATAAATTAGGCACGATTTAGGTTTTACTTTTTAAGAATAGTAAAATTTGAGCAAAAGTAAAGAAACAATATATTGAAGATTGCATTAAAAACATATAGTTGTTGTAGCTTAGTTGGATTGAACTCTTATTTATTTACTTACACGTCTTGTGTTCAATAATCCATAAGTAACAACTTTTTTTAAAAAAAAAGGAAGAAGCCAGCGGCCCAGCTCGACCCAGCCCAACCCGGGCAATGGGCCTCACAATATCAGCCCATCAAAACCTGGGCCATTTTGGCCCGGCCCGCCATTGGCCTGACCCGCTCTCGGCCCGCCCCGCCCGTTTTCCAGGTCTATACACACACATGTTTTCAAATTCCACCCACCCATGTCACTTTCACACACACATATATATATATATATATATATATACTCTACCGACTATTTTAAAAAATGAGTAAGTAGGGGTACAAATAATACGCCAAAATTTACAACAAATATTTCATAAAAAATCCCCTCAATAATTTTTACAATATTTATTTATTATTATTATAACTCACAATATTAACAACCAGATCGTTCCTAGGAAAGAGAGGGCTTTCCGAAAAGGATTTCTCCCTATTAGCGCGCAATTAGGTGACCAAACCCCTTTCCTCGACAGAACTTTTTAGACATTTTTAATTATGCAAATAATAATATGAATAACTTGTCGTCTCAATTATTGATTTAATAATATAAAATATTACGCGATGATACCGTGACAATAATAGAATCAATAATGTGAGATACTATGCAACAATTACTGTAGCAATAATTGAGTATAACTGAGTGACTTCTCACGTAAGCATCAAATACCGTGTGCTACTATGCAACCACGCGTATTACTGTACTTTTCATCACCGGATAATTCGATAGTTAATGGTAAAACTTTCACCGTTATTTTTATAAAAAGATATTTCTGTCATTTTCTAACTCCGATAATAATTTTGTTATGGGGTCCACCATATTGTGTCGTCGAACGAATATTTCACGTTAAAACGAATATTCCCCGACCAATCGAATATTTTATAACAACTTGCATACTTTGCAAAATTTATAAATATTGAGCCCAACACTGTTCTCCTCTACAATAACTTCTAATTGTAATGTTGAGGTTTCTCCTCTAGTTTCATTCAATGTCTTGCTACTTTGGAGTGTGACTGCTTTACATTGTTTTTGCCCTCCCTCTTAAGATTCACCTCAGTGTCACTCGGCAAGGTGCCTTAGGGACGATTATTAAGGGCAGTAGCCAACTGTCCCACTTGATTCTCTAAATTCCAAATGGAGACCTCCTGAATATTAATTTTAGTCTCGTTCTGAGCTACATATCTAGAGAGGAGATCTTTCAGGCTAGGCTTTCTTTCTTGCTAAGGTGGGGGTTGGTATGACCCTTATGGAGGTTGATTTTGAGATTGAAAACTATGAGTATTTGAATATGTTGGTCTAAGAATAGAGGTTTAAGCTTGGTTGTTATTGAGGTTCCACGAGAAATTTGGGTGATTTCTCAACCCAGGATGGTAGTGTGTGGGGACATTGGTGTTCTGATGTTGCCCGTAGTTGGAGACAAATTGAACCGATTTAGCACTAATTATGCACTGATCGGTTGGGTAGTTCACAGCGCATAGGTCAAATGTCACAGCCACACTTTGTATCGATTGTACCCCCATGGCATCAATTTTCTTAGTAAGAGCAACAACTTATGTTGATAATGAAGTCACAACATCAACCTCATATACCTCTGCCACTTTTCATGGTGCGTGTCTCTCATTAGGCCACTAATAATTGTTCGCAGCCATGGTCTCCACCAATTCATAGGCTTCATCATATTTCTTCGCCATAAAGGCCCCCACCAACTGCGGCATCAATACTCGATCAGGTGGAACCAAATAATCTGTTATAAAATGTCTAAATTAGAAGCCAATCGGGCAATCCATGGTGTGGACATCTTCTTAATAAATCCTTGAATCGCTCCCAAAATTTTAAAGAGACTCAGATTCATGTTATGGGAAGGATGTGATGTTATGTCTGAGCCTTGCAATTTTTGCTTGCGAAAAGAACTTCGCCATGAATTTCTAAGCCAAATCAGCCCAGGTTGTAATGGAGCCCGACGGAAGCGAATGCAATAAACTCTTGCCTTTGTCCTGAAGAGTGAATGAGAACAATTTGAGCCTGATAGTATCATCGAAAACTCCATTACATTTAAAAGTGTCATAAATTTCTACGAAGCTTATCAAATGGTCATTAGGGTCATCATTCGGTATCCCTCCAAATTGTACATTATTCTTGATCATTTAAATAGTGTCTGGCATAATTTCAAAGTTGTTTGCTTGAATCGCAGACCTTTGTATGCTTGCTTGAATATCTATGATGTGTGGCATGGCATAATCCCGTAATGATTTTTATATTTCTTCTGCCATGGTATCTGGATTTGGTATGCCCCAAACTCTTTCTCTTCTCAGTCTTCGAAATGTTCTGTCAACCTCAGGATCAATAGGTATTAACTTCTGATTTTTGCGAGGTGGCATACACAATCAAGAGTACTTGAGAAAAATATTAAACATAAGATAGCGTCTAAATTAAGATCATCTTAACTTGGTATTAATATTGAAAATCAATAAATATTAAGACCTCGGCAACGGCTCCAAAAACTTATTAGTCAATTTCAAAACTAATAAAACAAGAGAAAATATACGCGGTCAAACAAGTAATACAATGATAAGTTAAGTGTTGAACCCACAGGGAAATAATACTAAAGCTAAACAAGTACTAAAATTATATCAATATGATCTTATCCAAATAGTTGATTAAAGATGGTTTGTTTAAAGGAATATGATTAAAATAGTAAATGGTGAGAAAAAGTTGTATCAAATATGACAAGCTAAGATTACAACTCCCCTAATGCTTCGCATAATCTCATGAACTCTCTTAAATATCTAACAAATCATTAGAATAGTCAATCAAGAATTCTATGTATACATAAGCCTCTTCCGATGGTCATATGAAATCCCCTAGCTAAATAAATCATTATATTCCTATGGTGAAATAAATTAGACTATGGGTCATTAAGCTTTAATTATCATTAGTCACACAAAGCAAATATATATATTTGTATTCTATTATGCAAGATATGCTCTCAATCCATTAGGAATGATCATAACAAGTGTTATCATATTTAGGGTTGAGCATTAAAGTCAATTTTCCAATATCAAAGTAATACTCATATCAATTACTTGGCCAAGAAATCAATAAATAAAGCATGAAATATAATAACTCATTCAAAAATGATATATTATAATAAATAGAAGAAAGTCAATTACACTAATCATTAAGTTACATTGCAATCCTAGAAATGGAGTTTGTTCATAACTATAGAACTGAACAACATTATCAATGTATTCAACATACTTATATTACACAAATAAATGAAAGACTTAGAATAAGAAAACCCTGTTTTAGAACTATTCCGGCTTTAATTCTTCTCTTCACGGTGTAGAATCCAAGAGATGAAGGAAGCAATGATCTTTTCTCCTTGATCAACCAACTTCTTTCTCTTCTATGTTTTCTCTCTAATATCCTATGTGATATGTAAAACTAAGAAGGAGGCTGTATATCCCTTACTTTCCAAGCACTTAGGTCATTTAAGTATGTTGTCTACCTGAAAACCAGAGGTAGCGCTGTAGCGCCAAGATTAAGCCTTGGACAGGCGTTGCAGCGTTGGGTCAATAAATCTGTCAATAAGTGGAACTACAGCGCCAGTTTGTATGGAGATAGGAGCGCTAGCAGCGCTTGAGATAGGGCTCAAAATCTGCAGAGAGACGCTGTAGCGCCCGATTTAATCTAGGAACCGGTGCAACAGGGCCAGTTATAGAAAATTAACTCTTTTGTCCATTTTCAGCATGAAAAGACCTAATAAACCACATGTGAAACACTTTAGCGCAAAATAACACAATATATCATAAAATTAATATAAATAAAGATTAACACGCAACATCTTAAGTATTATTGAACCCGATTCATGGGTATAAATCACACTCGTCTACTGGCCATCTTCTTTGTTGATATTTAAACTAAAAATGAACAGAAGTGTTTAATTTTTCTGTACTTTGAAAGCTATGGCTCGAAAGATAGAGAAAATTTAAAAATTATATCTCAAATTAGTAAAATGGAATAGTAAAGGTTAGATGAAAATTTTAAAAAGATATTATATGTCACTTCTCTTTAATTTGGCTGAGTGGGACACAGTGTTGAGCAATGATTATTTACATGTTGCTTCGTAACTGCTATCCACAGCTATAGCGTAGTAAATTCTCCTTTTCACTCACTTTTCTTGGATGTGAAGACCACAGCGCTTTTAATAACTGCCTTATAGCTCTGTGACAGGATGGGTAACCTAGAGTAAACTTTTGAAGAGTATTTTAACTATAAGTTAACCTTCTACTTGACAATCTACTATACGAAGCTCCTTCACTCAATGAACCATTCTAAAAACCTGTTCCACTCTACAAACATCTTCCATTCTACGAGTCTCTTCGTATAAACTATCACTCAACGAATAATGGATAACTCTACGAACATGTCTCTTCTTGGACAGTTCTACAGTACTTGTCTGTATTGTTAGTAACTCCAAAGGTAAAATACTAAGGATGTAAATTTAGCATTCCTAACTCACTTATTAACTTATTAAATCTGGATTCATTTAAGGTTTTGTGAACTCATCAACAAATTGATTTTCAACTGGAATAAAATACAATGATATAATTCCATTGTGCATATTATCTTTAATGAAATAGTATATAATGTCTATATTCTTAGTCCTAGAATGCATGAAAGGATTATGCGATATTGAAATAGCATTAGTATTGTCATAAAATATGGGAACATATTTAATATCAAACCCATAGTCAGCCAGCTAATTATTTATCCATAAAATTTTAGCTCATCAACTACCAGCATCAATGTACTCATTCTATAATTGAAGGTGACACTGAATTCTACTTCTTTCTTAACCATGAGGCAAACCTATTCCCTAGAAATTGGCATATACCACTGGTGTTTTTCCTCTCAATCTTACATCCTGCAAAATATGCATTTGAATACACTATTAGATCAATGGGAGACTCTTTGAGATACCACAATCCCAAATATGGAGAGCCCTTGAGATATATAAAAATTCTTTAATAGTAATTAAATGAGATAACTTAGGGTTAGCTGAAACCTAGAATAAATACAAGTAAAGAACATAGTATATGACCTACTAGCAGTTAAATATAGGAAATATATGATCATACCTCTGTATTGAATAATATCAATACTTTTACTAGATTCATCCTTGTGAAGCTTGGTTGACGAAGACATTAGAGTCTTTATGAGAGTGGTTGATTCCATTTCATACTTCTTAAGTAGATCCTTGATGTACTTGACTTGGTTGATAAAGATTTCATCATCAGCCTACTTCACTTGAAGTCCAATGAAAAAGTTCAACTCACACAATGCTCATCTCAAACTTGCTATGAATTATCTTAGCAAACCTCTAACATAACTTTTCATTAGTAGAGCCAAAAATAATATCATTTACATAGATTTGAACTAATAAAAAATTTATCTTTGTATTTCTTTAGGAATAGTGTTGCATCTACCCTACCTCTATTGAATCCATTTTCAATTAGAAAATTAGTAAGTGTTTCATACTATGCCCTAGGTTCTTGCTTTAATCCATATAATGCTTTATCTAATATATAGACATAATTTGAAAAGGTTGGATTGAAAAAACCTGGAGTTTATTAAACATAAACCTCTTCTTGAAATTCTCCATTCGGAAATGCACTCTTGACATCCATCTGGAAGACTTTGAACTTCATGTGGGTTGCATAGGCTATATAGGAACATTATGATGTCTTCTAATATGGTAACATGAGCAAAGGTCTCATCATAGTCGATCTCTTCTTCCTGTGAATAACCTTTGGCCACCAGCCTTGCCTTATTTCTTGTGATCACACAAGCTTTATCCATCTTATTTTTGAATTCCCATTTGGTGTCGACGACTAGATGATCTTTTAGTCTTTGGACTAGCCTTTAAACTCTACTTCTTTCAAACTGATTCAGCTCCTCTTGCATAACTTTAATCCAACTTGGATCTTCCAAAGCTTCTTTAATTTTTTAAGGCTTCATTTGAGAAAGAAAGATTAGGAAGAAAAATTCATTCTGAGTAGCCGACCTTATCCTAACTCTTGCATTGGGAATCCCCAATGATCAGGTTTTGGGTGTGATCTCTTGCCCATTTACTTCCAGTTGGAACTTCTTGAAAGTAATATGCCTTCATGCTAATCATATTGGATGTTATAAGCATTTACTTTGTAATATTGTTCATTTATTAATAAAAGAATTCATTTAATTAAATGCATTCTTTACCCATTTTTAATTAGTTAAATTAATTAAGATAAACCCATAGTTTTGGAGTAATGATTTAGAATCATGAAGAATTTATGCAAATGAGATCTAAATTTAGATAACTCAAAACTAAAATGTTTTTAATCGTTGGATCACTAATGTGGGGTTACTAATTCCGTATAGATTAGTATATACTATGTTTGCTCTGTTGAAAAAGATGATTGATCTCATAATCATTTATGTGGAGATACTAAGGCCCTGTTCGAAAACAACTTATAAGTTGGTCAAACCAACTTATAACTTATTTTTCAATATTAAGGTGTTTGACAGCTGCTTATTTTTAAACTTATAAGTTGAGTTTTAAGTTAAAAAATAAGTAACTATTTGTAAATTATTTAAAAATAACTTATAAGTCATTTTAAAATAAGTTAGTTTGACCAAACGTAATGTCTATTTTTTTCCCTCTTCTATTTTGTCCCTCTTTTTATTAATATCCTTTTTAGTTCTTTACATTTATTTTAACTTATAAGTCATTATGAGCCGAACACCTTCATAACTTGTTCTAACTTAATTTGTGACTTATAAGTCAAATTGATGTCAAACGCTTACTTATAAGTCACAACTTAAAACAACTTATATTTTAACTTTTAAGTCATTTTAAAATAAGTCATTCTCAAACAAGATGTAAGGCCTTGTTCGGGAAAAAATTATAAGTTGGTCAAACAAACCTATAAGTTATCTTTCACTATTAAAGTGTTTGACTACCACTTATTTTTTAAATTATAAATTGAGTTTTAAGTCAAAAAAATAAGTAACTAATTGTGACTTATTTAAAAATGACTTATAAGTCATTTTTAAATAAGTTAGTTTGACTTATTTTGTCTCTCTTCTATTTTGCTCCTTTTTTTTATTAATGTCTTTTTTAGTAATCTTTACATTTATTTTAACTTGTAAGTTATTTATGAGCCGAACACCTTCATTGTGATGCCCCCAAAATAGGTATACATCAACCATCTTGAATCGCCAAATACATGGTACAAAATTCAAATACAACTTAATAACACAACTGTCGTGTAGCATACGACAAGACATAACTGAGAGGTTTAATAAGAATATTGTCATCTAGACAATATCCACACTCAATGGAGTCCTCAATATATTTATTGTCACACTATTTAACAGAATAGTGAGGACTACTAATGTTGAAACAACCCGGGTTAAATCCCGAGTCCGGAATAAATCTCGGGTGAAATTCCAAGTCCGAATCAAATCAAATCTATCAAAATAAGGCCTCAAACTACTGGCCCAATAGTATCTTCTTGGGTCATCTTAGCCCACCACAGGCTCCCAAAAGGTTATGACTTGAAGGTACAATTGGTAGTAACTTATTTCCTTATATGCAGACATATTTTCCCCTATCTTTCGATGTGGGACTGGGGTGTTACAAACTCCCCCACTTAAATTTTTGACGTCCCCATCAGAACCGATCACACACACGGGCCCAAAGATCTTTGCCTCTCTAGTCATTGTTGGATAATACCGGCTGGCTTCGTGTCCCCACCTCCGGATCTCCATCTCTCTATTGTGAGATAATACCACCAGCCTTCGTGTCCCCACCTTCGGCAACCCGATCGGATGAACCAACCCGAGCTTTCGAGAGTTGGCTCTGATACCATATGAAACAACCTGGGTCAAATCCCTAGTCCGGAACAAATCTCGAGTCATATTCCAAGTCCAAATCGAATCAAATCTATCAAAATAAGGCCTCAAACTACTGGCCTAATAGTATCTTCTTGGGTCATCTTAGCCCACCACAGGCTCCCAAAAGGTCATTACTTATTTCCTTATATGCAGATAAATTTTTCCCCTATCTTTCGATGTGGGACTGGGGTGTTACAAATGTTATCATCTGGACCGTCACTCCATTCCCCGACTAGTCCTAGCTACGTTCTCATTTCCTGAAGAGAACAGTGAAAGAAAGGGTGAGCTTAACTAGCCCAATAAGAAATATTATGACTAAGATAATGAAGAATAATTTATCGTTAGCCTTCAACAATGTTAAACTGATAAAATATAATAAACATCAAGTTTAACTGCAGCGGAACAAGCAATCCATTAGAAGAGTCAAGTAGAGAATAGAATCTATTATCTTCTATGATTTAAAATATTTTTCATTACTTTTATCGCTGAGACTCAGCTTAATAAATAATCCACATCATCCCTGCACTACAGCCAAGGATATTCATTAGTATCACGACCATAAATTATCCATGCACTACGGGCCAAGGATATTCATGTATTCATCAATGGTCATGATCATGCCAACAATTATCCATCAATGCACTACAGCCAATGAGGATTTTTACCACATCATTTGTATCATTACGGTCATGATTATACCGAATAATCCCTGGTCATAATCATACCAAGTCCATCTATGCACTACAGGCCACAGAAGACTTTCAACATATTATAAACATGAGGATAATGAAAATTCAATAAATCAAGTTCAAGAATAAATTTTAAAGATTTATAAGTTAATTTATCCTGAACTCAATAACGTCCAAATTGTTAACATGATACTGCTTTGTGAAGTAAAATTCAAAAATACTCAGAAGAATATTTTCATGAAAAGATACTGGATGAAGCGCAAATATCAAGGATATTCCACTAATTTCATAGAGTATAGAAGCTAAAACTTTAACCAACTGAGTATAATAGAATATATGAAACCGCAAATAGATTTTTGCTGCCATTCGATAATCCACGTAGACAAATTATTCCAACAGAATAATAAAGAATAGAATAACAAAAGAATTCACCAGGCGTGCGTAATCTACACAGACAGGTTATTTCAACAGAATAATAAAGAATGGAACCAGGTCATGCGTAACCCGCACAGACAGGATATTCCAACAGAATAATAAAGAATGGAACCAGGTCATATGTAATCCGCTACAGACAGATGTTCCTAACAGAATAATAAAGAATGAAACCAGGTCATGCGTAATCCGCACAGACAGGATGTTCCAACAGAATAATAAAGAATAGAATAACAACATAATTCACCAGGCATGCGATAGACCGTACAGACAGGTTATTCTAACAGAATAATAAAGAATGGAATAACAACCCTTACGAGTATTGAAAAAGTAACTCTCTTCATGAATACAAAAGAATAATATTCCTTACCTTAAAAAGAAGAGTATTCCGACTGGTAGGGCGAGGATATTCTGGAAGAAAACTTATACTATTTTCTACGCTCAAAGATTCTTAAAAATCTAAAAAAAATACGTTCAAGATTATAGAAGAAGAATTCTCTGAATTTCTGGTGTGATTTTCAATTCTAACTAAGCATCCTATTTATAGGAGAATGGAAAGGATACTATGATTGCACTATGCAATAAAATATAATATATTCTATTTATAATCAAATAAAACAAAACTTTATAAAAAGTATTCTGTTTTATATAAAAAGTTTTTACTATGTAAACACTATGTATGCACTATGCAAACACTATACATAATAAAATATAATATATTCTATTTAAAATCTAACAAAATAAATAATTTTATAAAAGTATTCTATTTTATATAAAAAGATTTTACTATACAAACACTATGCATAATAAAATATAATATATTCTATTTAAAATCTAATAAAATAAATAACTTTATAAAAATATTCTATTTTATATAAAAAGTTTTCTATTTTATTACATTTATAATAATAATAAAATAAACTTTATCATCATTATTATAATTCACAATAATAATCGACCAGGTCATTCCCAGGAAAGAGGGGGCTTTTCAATAAGGATTTCTCCCAATTGGCGCGTAATTAGGTGACCAAACCTCTCCTTGACAGAACTTCTAGACATCGTTAATATTGCAAATAATAATATTAATAACTTTGTCATCTCAATTATTGATTTAATAATATATAAAATATTGACAATAATTGAATCAAATAACATGAGATACTATGCAGCAATTACTGTAGCAATAATTGAACAAAATTGAGTGACTTCTCACGTAAGCATCAATAATCAATATTGTGTGCTACTATGCAACCACGCGTATTACTATACTTTTAACACCGGGTGTTTCAACAGTTAACGGTAAAACTTCTGCCGTTATTTTCATAAAGTGTTTTTGTCATTTTCTCAATCCGACAATAATTCCGTTGTGGGGTCCACCAATGATTGTGTCGTTGTACGAATATTCCCTGTTAAAACGAATATTCCCCGACCAATCGAATATTATATAACAACTTGCGTACTTTGCAAAATTTATAAATATTATCCACAACTATAACATTATATCAAATTCATTCTATAATATTCAAAAATGATATTTATAGAAAATTCATCTTTATTCATGAAAGTTGGGGTCTTATATTCATAACATGTTTTAACTTAATTTTTGACTAATAAGTCAAATTGATGTCGAACGCTTTTACTTACAAGTCACATATTAAAATAACTTATAAGTCAACTTATATTTTAATTTATAAGTTATTTTAAAATAAGTCATTCCCGAACAAGCCCTTAAAGCAAGTATGTAGGTGCTTATTAGAGAATAAGTTTACTGAACGTGAGTCGTTTAAGGAACACCAAATGAACTTTTACTTGTCTGTCAATAAGCGTTTCTATAGTGATTGTAAGACCCCAACTTTTATGAATAAAGATTATTTTTTCTCGAAATATATTTTTAAATATTATGATGTGGATTTGATATAATGTTATAGTTGTGGGTATTATTTAAAAATTTTGCGAAAGTAAGCAAGTTGTTATATAATATTCGATTGGTCGGAGAATATTTGTTTTAACAGGGAATATTCGTACGACGACACAATCATTGGTGGACCCCACAACGGAACACTACAAGAAAACTGGCTAATTTCGACGGCACTATGTTCGACGGACTCATTCCCTCGCCGATAATATCTATTCCGACGGATTATTCAGTCGAAGATAAATCAGTGGAAAATACGTTAATTTCATCGGGTGTTCGTCGAAAATATATGTATCCCATTGGCGTCAATGTTCCCGCCAACGTGAAATTTATTTTCGACTGAATACTATATATTCCGACGGAACCGTTAGTCGAAGATAACTAAGTACGACGGACGTACGTACGACGGATAATCCGTCGAACATAAGACTAAAACCCCTTACGTCTTCCGGCCCCCACGTTTTTCTCACTTTTCAGATATATAATTTCTATTTCTCTCATTTCTCTCACTTTTCTCAGATCTAAAACCCTTACTGCCACCACCGTACACCACCAGCGCCGTCACCACCACCAATCCACCACCACCATACTGCCACCACCGTACACCACCACCATACTGCCACCACCGTACTACGTACTGCCACCACCACCACCTTCGATTCCACCACCACCACATATTGCCACTACCACCACCACGTACTTCCACCACCACCATCACTGTCGAGCAGTTCCGGCCACCACCAGTAGCTAGACGCCACCAACACCAGGCACCACCGTCACCACCATCAGGCATCACCGTCACCACCACCAGGAACCACCACCACGACCACCACCAGGCACCACCGTCGGTTAGTTTGCACATTAATTCAATTTCAAGGTTAGTTTTCTGCCAAGTATTAGATTTTTAGGGTTAATTTTTGCAAATTGTGAAATTTGTGGCTTAATTTGTTTTAGGTTTAGTTTGAGTTTGAATATGAGATTAACTCAATTTGGATAATATGTTGTTGTTGTAAATTTGTTGCTGTGAATTTGCATGTGGATTGTATATTGCTGAAATTGGAATTTTGATTTTGATTTTGCTGTGAATTTGTTGCAGTGAGTTTTATTTGGAATTTGGAAATTGCAGAATATTGATATCAAACTTTGATGTGAGGCTTTTCGTCTGCCCCCGCCTACTCAGGTATTCTTATTGTTTATGTTTTTCAATTAAGGCTAGTTTGTTAATTCTCACACATATATATATATATATACGGACTAATGATTTATATTTTTGATTCTATCAAACAGGGTGGCGATGGCGAGCAGACTGGCAATGACGAGCAGGAGCACGAGGCTGAAAACCTTACACCACTAGAGCAGCGTCATTCACCTCCGCACGATGCATGATTCCACTTTTACTAGTTTATAGTTCATTTATATAGTTTGTAGTTCATTTGTATAGTTTGTAGAACTTTTGTATAGTTTGTAGAACTTTTGTATATATTGTATTGTCTAATTGCGTCTGTACAACTATTGTAAATTATATTGTTCAACATTTATGGAACATTAGATTATATTTGTAATTGGTTAGTTTATAATACGTTTTGGTGGATATTTGAATGTGAATGTGAATGTAAATGATAATGAGTTGAAGATTACGTTTTAGTGCTACGTTGCATATTTGAATGTGAGATATAGGTTTATATTACTATGTATTGGGTTGTGACAAGTTACAGGTACATTAATGGGTTTAAACACCTGAAAACTGAGCTTTTTAAAATCTGTATTAAAAAAAAAGTAGTTACTTCCGACGGAATAAGGTATTTACAACGGAAATTCCCTCGGAGATAACAAAAACAATTTTTAATATTTGTTGAACTATTCTAATTTCAGTCGTAAATACTACATCATCGACGGAACTACATCCGTCGTAACTAAACTATATCCGACGGACATTCCGTCGACCTTAATAAGTAGGCATTTTTTATAATTTTTTGGTTTATTTTAGTTTTCAGTCGTAAATAATATAATTCCGAGAGAATACCTCCGTCGGATATAAACCCACTTTGATCTGACAGAAATTTTCGTCGTAAATATTCTGTCGAAACTAATGTATATTCGACGAATATCCGTCGGACATAAGTGCGTCGAACATACGTTATATCCGACAGAATTTTCGACGAATCGTAATTCCGATGCGATTATTTACGACCGATTTTTTGACAGGATTTTTCGTTAGAAATAATTTATGTACGACGGAATATAACTATGTTCGGCGCAATATTCCATCAGAATTAGCCGTTTTTCTTGTAGTGGAAGTATTGTCGTATTTAGAAAATGACAAAATTATTTTTTTATAAAAATAACGACTGAAAGTTTTACCATTAAACTGTTGAACTACCCGGTGGTAAAAGAACAGTAATACGCATGGTTGCATAGTAGCACACGGTATTGAATATTGATGCTTACGTGAGAAGTCACTCAGTTATACTCAATTATTACTACAGTAATTATTGCATAATATCTCTCATATTATTGATTCAATTATTGTCATAGTATCATCTGCATAATATTTATTATTATTCAATCAATAATTGAGACGACAAGGTTATTCATATTATTATTTACAATATTGACAATGTCTAGAAAGTTCTATCAAGGAGAGGTTTGGTCACCTAATTGCGCGCCAATAGGGAGAAATCCTTATCGAAAAGCCCCCTATTTCCAGGGAATAATCTGGTTGTTAAATATTATGAGTTATAATATTAATGATGAATAAGTTCGTGTTGATTAAAGATGAAATTAATATTTCCATTGTGTTGGAATTATTAGTGTTAGTGAAAATCTACATCTATTCCGATAATAATTGATGTCTGGAGGTTATATTGACCAATCGGATAATTAATCGAATAAATGAGAATTTAATTGCTATTAATTCACATGCTTATAACTTTTTGTTCACATGTGTGTACTATTGATTCACATGCATGTACTATTAGGGGATGTGGTGCAAGATTGATAATACTTGCATGACTAAATTAAAAATGGAGGTATAGATGGAGGTACTATACTGTAATTATTTTTTTCACATGTATAGAACTATTGATTCACATGAATGTACTATTGATTCACATGATGTACTACTAGGGGAGGTGGTGCAAGTTTGATAATACTTGCAGGACTAAATTAAAAATGAAGGAAAAAAATGAAGGTATTATATTGTAATATTTCGAGCCCCAAAACGTAAAATTATCAAAACTATGTTTTCCTATAAATAGAAGATCATTCTTATTTCATTCTCACCAATTCACTAAGACTCACAAGAGCAATTATAGAGAGAGAAGCTATAGAGAGAGAAGATTTAGAGAGAAAATAGAAGAGAAGTTTGGTACCTCACTATTCCAGTATCCAGTCTTCTTCCGAGGTAAGAGATATTATTTTGTTCAGTATTCATAGGAATAATATTTTTTTCTATACTCTGTAGTATGTGAGTAATATTATTTCATCTCGTATTCTTGATTATACCCTCATTTTGTTAAAGTATTGCTTCTATACTCCGTGAAATTAGTAGAATATCCTTAAAATTTGCGCTTCATCTAATATCGTTTCACAAGAATATTTTTTACACATTCTTGTTAAATTTTAAGTTTTTCATGCCGGAGTACTGTCCATGAGTAGTATTCATTTTTATGGTACTATTCATAAAGTACTATTCATGGGTACTATTCATAAAGTACTATTCACGAATACTATTCACAAAGTACTATTTATATAGTACTATTCCAGAAGTACTATTTATGGGGTACTATTCACTCGGGTACTATTCACCCGGGGAATTATTCATGATAAAAATTGATTTCTTTGCTGTCCAAATCATTTTTTGATACAATTTATTCTTGAATTTTACTCCACAAAGCAGTATCATGTTGACAATTTGGACATTATAAAATTCTAGATAAATTAAGTTATAAATCTTTAAAATTTATTATTTGCTTTCTTTTAATTGAATTCTTATAGCATTGTCATCATCCTCATGTTTATATTGTGATAAAAGTCATATGTGGCTTACGTGCATAGATGTATTATTGGTATTATTATGACCAGGGATTATTCGGTATAATCATGACCGTAATGTTACAAATGATATGGTAAAAGTCCTCATTGGCCCGTAGTGCATTGATGGACAGTTGTTGGTATGCTCATGACCATTGATGATTACATGAATATCCTTGGCCCGTAGTGCAGGGATGATTCGATGATGTGGTTTATTTATTAAGCTGAGTCTCAGCGATAAAGTTGATGAAAAACTTTTTAAATCATAGAAGATAGTAGATATCATACTCTACTTGACTCTTGTAATGGATTGCTTATTCCGCTGCAGTTAAACTTGATGTTTATTATATTTTATCAATTTAACACTGTTGAAGGCTAACGATAATTTATTTTGCATTATCTTAGTCATAATATTTCTTACTGGGCTAGTTGAGCTCACCCTTTGTTTTCATAGTTCTCTTCAGGAAATGAGAATATAGCTGGGACTAGTCGGAGAATGGAGTGACGGTCCAGATGTTTGCATTAGTAGTCCTCACTATTCAGCACTATTCAGTGAAATGGTGTGATAATAAATGTAAGGACTCCATTTGAGTTTGAATACTATTTAGAAGACAATATTCGTATTAAAACTCTCAGCTTATATTTTGTCATATTTTACACGAATGTTGTATAATTAAGTTGTATTTAAATTTTATATCATGTATTTGGTGACTCAAGATGGGTGATGTATACCTATTTTGAGGGCGTCACAGTAATTGTAGTGCAAGTGATCCTTGGACTTGAGATCATCATATTTCATTATGTATTCTAAGTTTTACTTTTCATTTTCCTGAAGACTCTTAGGGTATACTAAAGGGCATGTTTGGGTATAATAAAGTGTACATGGAGGTACGTGAATGATTAACGAAGGATCAACCACTTTTAGCAAAGGGATGAGAATGTCCTATGAGATTTGATAAGTGACAATCTAGGACTAAGCAAATAACAGATAAAACTGAACCTGAACCGAAATTTTTTAACCGATTTTTTCCTGGTTATTAGGGTATTTTTTATAATTCGATTATATCCAATTTTATTTTCGATTTTAGATTTGGTTTTTAATTTTGAGTTATTCAGGTTAATTGAATAACCGAATTAGGAAATAAAAAAGAATAAGGTTTAAAAATTAAAACAGTAATAAGTCTCATATGTCGACTGCATCTCATCTCTCATCTAACATCTCTCAGATCTCTCATCTTTTTGAAGTCAAAACCTAAATCGATCAATCTCATTTCTTAGATCTCTCATCTAGGTTATGTTTGCTCCCTCTTTCTCAGGAACCCAATGCTGAGTGGACGTGGAAGGAATTTAGTTAGACAATGTTGAAGTTTGTGTAGATCGACCTTGATGACTATAACATTACTCTTTGACTGGTATCTACTGCTGCGGTTATGTCTGTTTTTCCTTTATCTAATTTTGAGAATTAGATCTCTCATCTTGTTTCTCAAACTTCAATTTACTCATCTGGGCATCAATTCAGTTATGATTTTGCTTGAAAAAAATACAATTCCTTTTTGTACGAATTTAATCAGGGAATTGTGTTCAATTTTTTGGAGCCACAGAAAAAGGTTGCTTTTTTCCTCTTCTTTTTTTGTACGTAACTGGAAATGGCATACAAAAAGACCCTCTTCCTCTTACACTGGATGTAGAATTACATGAATGCTTTAATTTTAGTTCTTACATTGTATCTCAACCCAATTTCTTTTTAAATTATTTCGCACTTGTTTGTTTATTAGTATTTCAAAGCATCCAAAGAAAAGATATGGTTTACCCAATTTTAGTGAAGCTTTGATTATTCCTATGTTTTCTCGTAGATGCATAATTTGCAATTCTTGGTCTAATAATTTTATTGTTTGTTTTCGAAGCATAATTGGTTGTGGCTTATGGGTTCTGGTATTCTACTCATATGTTGACTGTTGTGCTGCCTAGTTCTTGCTAGTTGTTGTCTGTTGCACTACTTGAGCTTCTGCCTACTTGTTACTTGCTGTTAATTTAGTATGGACTAGTTAGAATTTGTGAAATTATAGATTATGTATTGTTAATTTTAATCATGTTAAGGTTTTGAATTATTATGTACTGTTAATTTAATCATGTATTGGGAATTGGCTGCTTCTGCAGACTGTTGTAAATTGTAATGTCGTTAATTGTTAAATACTTGAATGCTAATTATGGAAGCCTTCATTTCAGTTATTATCCCGAATATACAATTCGGTAATTCGGTTATCTCAAAATTCAATTTTTTGTTCGATTTCAAAAATATGTACATTTCAATTTTCGGTTATAACCGAATAGCATATTCGGTTCGGTTATAATCGAATTGCTCACCCGTAGTGATAACTCAAAAATCCTTTGATGAAAATTAGAAAGAAGATTCTAGTTTATGTAAGACCCCAACTTATTTTAAATAAAATCGAATTTTCTCTAATTATTATTGTGAATAATAAGGTGTTAATTTGATATAATAATTTGGTTATGGGTAAAATGTGCAAATTTTGCAAAAAAGCAAGTGGTTATAAAATATTCATTGTTGTCGGGGAATATTCGTGTGGTCGTGAAATATTCTGTCTGTCGGGGAATATTCGTACGACGGCGCAGCCATTTGTGGGCCCCATAACAGAATAACTGTCGGATGAAGAAAACGACAAGTTTGAGTTTTTATAAATAACGGCGTAGTTGTTACCGTTAAAACTGTTGGATTACATGGTGGTTAAAATATAGTATTACACGTGGTTGCACAGTAGCACACGGTTTTGTACAGTATTTTTGAATTATTGATTCTTACGTAAGAAGACACTACTCAATAATTGTTACAGTAATTACTGTTCAATATTTTATTTTATTGATTCAATAATTGTTGCGTTGATATTTTATATTATTGTTATTTCAATAATTATAACTGCACAGTATTTTCCATTATCAGATCAATAATTCATATTATTGGAATAATATTATTAGATAGCATTATTGGCAATGTCTAGAAAGTTCTGTCAATGAGAGGTTTGGTCACCTAATTGCGCGCCAATAAAGAGAAATCATTATTGAAAAGCCCCCTCTTTCCTGGGAACGGCCTGGTTGCCATTATTATGTTTCTATAATATTATTTGTGAATAATTAATTATTGATTTATATGATAAGGAAATATTTATTTGATGTGAATATAAATGATGGATTTATTTATGTGGTTATAAATGAAGGAGTTAATGTTGAGGTATTTTATCAGTATTTTATCGAATTGGAGGTATTAAAAGATCAAATCGGTGTTCTTACAGCTCTATTGTGTGAGTTATAATTTTTAATCCGACCGTTGGATCGTTGTGATTTTTGGATATGTTATACATATATAAGTTGAGTATATTTCCACAAATTTTGAACCGTTAAAAATGAACGTATGATTTGTTATGAATTTTAAGAGGTGACTGATTCAGAAGTTATGTTTATAAATGATTTTGGTGGAAAATTCTAGAATTGAGTGGGCCCCACTTGTGGTTGGTGAATAAATGTGCTGAATTTTATTTCAAATGTAGTGGGTGGCAATAGTAGCAGGTAAAGCCATTAGGTAGCAGTTCAAGTCTGCTTCGGCGTGCTAATATTTTCCTATAAATAGAGGGCTAAGTTAGAATTAAAAATCACACCAGAAACATAAGCTTTCTCTCTTTCTCTCTATATATTATCGAGCGTATTCTGTGAGCATTTAGATACTTTGTGAGTTTCTATTTATCAGTGCAAGTTTTCTTCAGCCTTATACCGATATTTCGATCAGAAGTACTGTTATTTTGAGGTAAGGGGTGTTATTTTCTTCGTAAATGATATTATTTCTTTTGATATCATTATAACAAAATATTGGTCTAATTTTTTTTATCAAAATTGAAACTTTTTGTGTCGGGGTTACTATTCACGTATACGACATTATTCACGTATACGATACTATTCACGAATACGACACTATTCACCGAAAAATGAAAAAAAAATTCTTTTTGTCCAAGATGTCTATTATGATTACTATCTTTGATTGTATCCATATTTTGATCTTTATTCTTGAATTTTGCTTCAAAATTGGTTATTATGGAGTATTATTGATCTTGGAAAAACTGTAATACGAATCTCTAATATTTGTTATTTTGTTTCACTGGATTAGTTCCTTTAAAATATTTTTCATCATCCTCAGTCCTAAATAATGATATTACTGAATATTTTTGGCCTGTAGTGCAAAGATGAATGATTACCTAATGAATATCTTTGGCCCGTAGTGCAAAGATGAACATGTGTTGAGATGAACATGACCAACTAGTGATACAAATGAATATCTTTGGCCTGTAGTGTAAAGATGAATATTTGATTAAAGATGTATATTGATTGTTGTTACAGGGATAAAAAATTGGTGATGGACTTTTAAATTTTAGAAGATAGTAGAACTCATTCTCTACTTGACTTTTCTAATGGATTATTATTTCTGCTGCAGTTGTTGATCTAAAACTTGTTGCCTATTATATTTTATCAGATTTTTCCCTGTTGAAAACTAATGATAATTTGTTGTATATTATCTTAGTCATAATATTTTTTACTGGGCTATTTGAGCTCACTTTTTCCTTTTTGTTCTATTTTTCTTCTCAGGAGGTGAGAACATAGCAGGATCTAGTCGGGGTATGGAGTGATGGTTCTAGAAAGATGTTTTAGCAGTCCTTACTATTTTTGTAAAATAGTGTTTGAATAATTATAATGAGGACTTATTTGAGTGTGGATATTGTCTAGAAGATAATATTTGTATTTAAACTCACAGTATGTGTTGTCGTATTTTGCACGATAATTGTATTACTGAAGTTGTATTTGTTTATGTACCATATATTTGGCGACTCAGAATGAGTGATGTATACCTATTTTGGGGGCGTCACAGTTTACATTAACTAGAGTTGTGCATTTTATAATCGAAATGCATATGATCAAATAAATAAAACTTGACAGTAATTTCATGTTTTATATTTGATTGAGACATTATATGATAAAAAAAATTAAATTATATGATAACTTTTTGTTAAATAGGTTCTTAGTGATTAAAGATTGAGCTTACTAATTCACCCCCTTAGTTAGTCATACGCTACAAAAACTAGGATATACAATCGAGAATTTAAATTAGATAGCCAACCCTACCTTATATACATTGTAAAATACTCCCTCCATTTGTTTTTATTTATCTTTTTAAAAAGTAAAACTAGTTCTTTTTTATCCATCTTTTGTATATTTTAAAAATATAGTAATGACTTGATTTCGTATATTATCTCCGCATTAAATTATTTTTAATATTTTTAATGATTTAAAAATGGTAATAATGAGATTTATATCCAGTTTGATCAATCAGACAATATTAATTACATTCCTAATACTTATGTTTTCACCTAAAATGTCAATTAAAAAGAATGAAAAGAGTAAGTGCATTAGATGTGTACAATAGATAATAATAATAATAATAATAATAATAATAATAATAATAATAATAATAATAATAAATGCTATAAATAAATTAAAAACAACATATAATATAAAATAAATGTAAAGAATAATCGTTGATAATTAAAAACAACATAAATGCTATAAATGTGTGTTAAATTCAGATAGCGATAACAATAATAATAAATCTAATTAATGTGGAGTTATATACTTTAAATTTTTGAGAATTGATATTTTTACCAGAATTTTAATAATTATATAAGTCTCTCATCTCATATGATTAATAGATAGAATCCACATTTCGAGTAAAATTTTGTGAAATTATCAAAATTTTCTTATGCAATTAACAATTTCCTATTTTTGTTTTTGATTTGTCTTAATACTACATATAATATAAAATTGGATGTCTAAATAGATACTGGGTCCCAAATTGCATTTAAAAAACTCTACTCAGATTCGAATTGCATTTAAAAAACTCTACTCAGATTCGACTCGACCTTACTCATATATTCATTATTCGAATTCGATCCGACTAGGATCAAATTATATTCAAACTACTCGCGAGTTTCGAATTTAAACTCAAATTTGAGTCTCTTCATAATAACTACTTTTATAATAGATATAATTATAAATTGAACATATTATTTTACTTAGAAATTAAAAAATATATTTACTACTACACTTTACAATTATAAAATCACAATTAAAAATAAAAATAAAAATAAAAATAAAATAATAATAAGTAATTATTCTAATTTTATTTAACTTTGTACATCTTATAAGAGAATGTATCGAGTATCTACTCGAATATGTATCGAATCACAATCGAAAGTTCTAGTAGTTTGAATCATAAATAAGTTGAGTATAACATTGCTCGGATTCTACTCATATTTTCATTCAAACTATTTTTTGTGCTCGTATTTGGATTATATTATTTACGAATTCAAGTCTTGTTTATATTTTTTTAAATCGAGTTCGAATCGAGTCCAAACTGTTTGGTAATGAAGATTCCCCCCCCCCTAATGTTTTTATTATGATTTATTTATTCATTTGTTTATTTATAGGGGAATTAGTATTTGTTTATTTTTTTTCTTATTTTTTTTATCACAACCGAGCTTTTAATCTTGAAGTAAATGATTGACAAAGTTTTAACAACAAATTGATGATATCAAGTTTGAGATTTTTCGTAAAACTGCTCCCACTCATTAAGAATATTGTTATGCTTGTAAAAAGAATTTTACATAAAACTTATATTTTCACATGAAAACTGTCACTATAGATCCTATAGCGACGATTTTTACAGTCCTTATATATTTATATCGATATTTTTTATGTGAAAATATTAATTTCCTATCAATATCTGTACAATCAGATATGAATATAACGTAACCATCCAAATCTATACTATATATAATAAGGCCAACGACCAAAAAAATTGATCGAGTTAACTGGATTTTTTTGGGCGATCATGTATGAGTTAACTCAAATATTAATATTTATTTTTATATAATAGGAAAAAATATGTGTACACAGCTGTGTATTACACAGTAGGCTATAGCGACGATTTTTTGGGCTATAGTGACGGTTTCACCCGTCGTCATAGCTATTCTGGGCTATGGCGACAGTTTACCGTCGCTATAACCCAAAAAATTTGTCGTCCTAGGCCAGTAGGCCTACTGTGTAATACACAGCTGAGTATATACATATAGCCCTATATAATATTATATTTATTACTAGATGTGTCCAGTGCCTCCGGCACTACGTGTACGATGAGATTTATTCCAAACTTTGAACGGCCCAAATAATTTATTAGGATGAGCGGAAAATTCAAAATCAATTGTATTTTGTTAGATATATTAAAAAAATTGAGAATACTTATCTTTACATGAGGTTAGTTTATTCAAAAGACTCAGATATCAATCTTTGTAAGCTGATATTGAGAGAGATCTTTACATGGAGGGATGGATTTAGAATTTTTTTTTCAGTAGCCGCGATTTTAATTAATTTTTTTATTGAAGTTAAATAAATAAAATTTTAACTAATGATGATATTAATTAATTATATTAATATTTATAAATTACAATAAGTATTCATAATCTAAACTAAAAAAGAAATTTTAAATAAAAAATATTTAGATACAATTTAAAAGACAGAAGTAGAATACGTTTGTCTGTACTTGTATTTAGAATATGAATAAATTTTTTTACCTCCTCCAAATTTAACTTTTCCATTAATCTATTCCATTAAATTTATTCACTTACATATTTATCCCTACCCTTATACCTATAAAAAAAAATCTAACAAAAGTAGTTGTCTATGGTGTCCGCCCATATTTACATGTATGTAGTATTGAAATATGGTTAGGAAAATAATCCTTCTAGGGGGATCGACGGGTTCCAACTGGGGTTGTGACTGGTCGGAATTTTATTTTTTTTATTTTTGACTACTAAATAATTAATGTGATTTATTGAAACTGAAATTTTTATAAAATACAGTGACTTAGGTGTCATTTGGATACATGTAAAAAATAAGTTTGCACAGACTGTACAACTCTATTTTTTATATGTATCCAAATAACACCTAAATCACTGCATTTTGTAAAAATTTCAGTTCTAATAAATCACATTAATTATTTGGTAGTCAAATAAAAAAAACTCCGATCGGTCACTACTCCGGTCGGAACCCGCCGATCCCCCTAGACTTATTGTTAGGGAAAATATTCATTATATAAGTGTCGTGTTTTTCATTTCAATTAATTACTCCAAGTATGTTGTGTGCCCATTTTATATGAAAAAACTAAATAAAAATATTACATAATAAAAAATAACAACATATTATGAAGACTTAACGAAATTTTGTGATGCATAAAGTTGTTTTTAAGTTGAAGGGAAAGTATAAAATTCGTTGGTAAGATTCATTTGGATAGTATGTGTGAGTCCAAATATAAAATTAGGACTTACGCGTGATCTAAAGAATTAAATGAACCAGGAGAAGTCTTCACGTGTCCCGAGACAGAAGGCTCGTGGAGACGACTCATTTGGGAGTTGATTGAGGGATTGAATTGGTGACTAGAAGAACAAAATGATTTAGGCATTACTTAAGTAATTAAGGGTATTTTTGGAATTTCCTCTGAAATTACATGCCAAGCACAAGACCCAGACATGTGCAAGGCACGTGACCATTTTTTAGGAAACTCTATAAATACCCCCTTTCATTTCAATAGAAGGGGGCTTTTTCTCTCGGAACTGAAGACTTTGAAGAAGGCTCTTGAATCCTAAGAGTTCTGCCACTGTGTTACTCGAAAAATTGCTTACATGTTCTTTTCCCCTCTTCAACCACTCAATCAAGACCGTACTCTTTGCGGATTTCTTCATCCTCAGTCAACACGAAACCCTAACCCTAGTAAGGTACGGTTTCTTTACCTACATTTATTTGGCGACTCTGCTGAGGGAGGTGTAGAATTCGTGAAGGGTATGCCCACGACTCGAAGTGGGAGAACTATAGGAAGAGTTTCACTGACACCTAGCATTACTTCACCGGATCCGGTTCCGAGACAGACAAAACAACATTTCCAAGGCACGAATCTGGATCTCGATCAACCCCTCGTAGAAGATGCTTCTGAAGGAAATTCAACATCACCACATATGGCTGATCAACAACAAACCAATGACAGGCAGATGGGCATAGGAAGATAAGGTGAGGAAGTAAGTGGAGAATAAATAACCACGAATGCTGTGCAGTTGGAGATGTTTAAGGCCTTAAAGGAGGCAAGAGAATGACAAGGAATGATGATGGCCATGATGTCAGAAATGCGGAAGCAACAGGAAGAGATAGGAAATTTTCGTCAGCAATTAATGTAGATTCCAACCTTCAAAGCTATGTTTCCAGGAAGTTCGCAGGTAGAACGAGCAGGAGCTGATGTCAACAAGGACAGTCAGAATGTGCCTCCAGCAACGGAGAGTCAGTCGATTCCAATCATCCATTTAGAGCCCCAAACCAGTGGTGATGTACCACAACCCAGAGTACAAACAAGACAGCCTCAACCAGTCGTCATTCCCACCACATTCTCAACATTTTCACAAGTGCAGATACCGACTATACCAAGCCACGCCCAACAAAAAAGCCAACAAGTACAAGCATTACAAGCTTTGAATGATGCAAGTGGACACCAGCCGATCTCCTTACCATATACACCGCCAGCGCAACAATACATTATAACCCCTCAGAAAGTCCATATAACAAGTCAATATGTGACAAAGGATGATATGTTTGACGTAATCAATCAACTCCGAAGACAGACAACCAGACCATCAGAATTGGACTTCACTCCACCATACCCGACACACATACGGAGACAGCCTTACCCAGCAGGGTATATTGAGCACCCGCCATAATTTCTAAAGTACAATGGAGAGAAAGGGAATACGAGAGAACATATAGCCAAGTTTGTAGAATCGATGTCTCCGTGGTTGGGTTATGATGAAGTAATCAACCACAACCTTTTGCTCTGTGAGTTCAGTAAAACATTGACAGATAGTGCCTTCAGTTGGTACTACAATCTAGAGAAAGGCTCAGTCCAAGATTGGGACGATTTGAATTTATAATTTTTTAAGAAGTTTTTTTATATGCAGAAACAGGTGACCATCATGGAGTTAATGAGATTCAAACAAAAGCCAAATGAGGAGCTATCAGATTACGTAGACAGATTCAGGGCTCAGGCACAAAAATGTGTGGAGCCGATTGAGGAGAAGAATCTAGTGAGCATATGCAACAATGGTGCCCTTGATACCTTTAAGCCCCACTTGGTCACTAAAGCATGTGATTCTTTTGCAACACTCTCAACATTTGCACAAGACTTGGGAGGAATTATGACTTTGCCCGCAAGCCATGCGACTGTTACGTGGAAGGGCAAAAGAACCGCTACTGTAGCTTTGGCAAATTCTCAGCAAAAGCCACAAGGGGTCAAAAGGGAAAAGAGTGGATAGAATGAAAGGAACCATGGAAAACCAGGAGACAAGTTTTTGAGATTTCCAATCCTAGGGGCTATTACGTGAAGTGAGAAGGCATTTAGGGATTTGTACGAGCAATAGGTAGAACATGGAGTTGTAAAACCTCCAAGGCCCAAATTTGTTATAATATAAGAAATGAAGAGGAGACCAGACTTTTGTGCATTCCACCAGTACGCCGGACACTCCACTACGGATTGTTATAGTCTACGAAGGATCTACCATGAGAAATTGGCGGCAGGAGAAATTGAACTGGAAGGAGGAAACAACGTATTGGACAAGCCACTTCCTAACCACAAGGGGAAAGAAAGGTGCAACACTATTACTCATAGTGAATCACTAGAGGGAAGAGAAATGGAGATGATGGAGAAAACATAAATGATGAAGGACAATTCTAATCCAGGTCTGTGACCGCATTGATGAACGGAGCTAAGTTCAGGAAATTTTTCGATCAGATCGGATTGACCAAGGAAGCAAGGATAGAAGCGACCAAGTCAATCATCAAAGCTGTCGAGGCACAAGAAACTTGCATGGCAATCAACAAAGGGTTTGTGAAGATGGTGGAGGAGGAAGAGAACGAAATCACTTTCTTTAAGGCTGATAAAGAGGTGAGATATCCACATAATAGACCATTATATGTGACAGCAATAATTAATGGCATAGAAGTGCGGAGAGCGTTCATCGATAATGGATCATCTGTAAATATCATGCCCTACACTGTCTTTAAACATTTAGGTATGCCAGAGAAGAAGATCGTGAAGGAAAAGACGAACATCACGGGGTTCGCTAATCAAAGCACGAGAACCCTCAGATACATCAAGGTGGATATGCAAGAGGGGAAGATCCGAGGACCTGTGATGTTCCATGTAGCAGAGGTTGATGCAGCATATCATGTGTTGATAGGAAGAGCTTGGAAGAATGATTATGGGGTGGTACCATCAGTTTTTTACCAGTGCATGAAGGCAATTTGGGAAGGCAAAGAGGTTAAGGTACCAGCAACAAGGAACCCTTTTGGGCCGGAGGAGGCACATATCACTGAAGCAACTTTCTTCGATGATGTCGCCGAAGAAGGAGAAAACCATATTTCCAAGCCTGATTCTCTGAAACTAGCAAGCTGGGAGGATGTACAGGATGACAAGTTTGTGCCTGTGAAAAGGAAAAGAAGCAGACTTTAGAACAAGGTGAATGTTTCAAAAATAAGAAACATGTATTAGTTGATGCAGAGAAAGAAGAAAAAGACCCGAAGAAGCGGGCTGCATACTCGGAGGATGCCCGAAACATAACAATGCCAAACGGACAGCCCAATCGGAAGCTGATAAAGTAAATAAAAGAAAAGAAGAACAGAAGACAAAGTGGGAAAGAGTAATTAAACCCGATGGAAAGATAGTGTTTCGCTTGTGACGGTGCAAGGGGGAGGAGCTCAAAAGTACACCCAAACTTAAGGGCTCAGGAGAGGCCCCCCACTCCAGTAGCAACAAAAAGGAAAAAATCGTACAGCAGAATGTGGAACCAGCTCCGAAATGTTTCGAGGATCGGCCAAACCCTCAGCAAAATGAATTGGAGGAAGTTGATCTGGCAACAGGAGAAGGAACGCTAAAGCCGACTTATATTAACAATGAGCTGAACGCCAACCAAAAGGAAGAGTTGGTGAAGCTACTACGAGAGTGTAGGGATGTGTTTGCTTGGAACTATAATGAGATGCCCGGGATTGACAAGGAGTTGGTAGAGCATAATCTGAACTTAAGCCCAGGAGCTAAACCAGTGAAGCAAGCGCCTCGCACCTATGCACTAGAAGTTGAAACACAAATAAAAAAAGAGATAAAGAAGTTATTAGATGTAGGATTCATCAAACCAATTCAACATCCAGTATGGTTATCCAGCATAGTACCAGTAAAGAAATCTAATGGGCAATTGTGAATATGCGTGGATTTCAAAGAATTAAATAAGGCATGCCCAAAGGACATGTATCCGCTACCCAATATAGACATTTTGGTGGATGCAACAACAAATCATGAGATGATGTCATTCATGGATGGGTTCGTAGGCTACAATCAAATAAAAATGTTTGTAGAGGATGCCGAGATGACAGCCTTCTATACCCCGTTTGGGAATTTCTACTATGTAGTAATGCCATTCGGGTTGAAGAACGTGGGAGCAACTTACCAAAGGGTAATGCATGCCATCTTTCATGACATGATTCATAACATTGTGGATGACATAGTAGTGAGATCTAAAAAAGAGACAACCCACGTAGAGGATTTAAGAAAGGTGTTTGAACGTTGTCGCAGGTATAAGTTAAAGATGAACCCGAAAAAGTGTGCCTTTGGGATGACAGCTAAAATTTTTTGGGCTTCTTGGTGCACAACAGAGGTTTGGAAGTAGACCCAAATAAGGCAAAAGCTATTACAAATATGCCCCCACTAAAAACGCAGAAACAGTTGAAGAGCTTTCTAGGGAAAGTTTCCTATATAAGGAGATTCATGCCAGCATTAACAGAAGTCACAGAACCTTTCAGAAAGTTACTAAAGGGAAAGATAGAATGGGACTGGGGGCAGGACCAGCAACAAGCCTTCGTGAAAGTAAAAGAAATTTTGGCCTCAGTGAAGACGATGGTAGTACCACAGAGAGGAATAACATTGTAACTGTATATCACATCTACCGCAAAGTCTGTAGGAGGATTGATCACACAAGAGGTAGATGGGGAAGAAAAGCCTGTATACTACATCAGCCGAATAATCAGGGGACTAGAAACCAGGTATTCACAATTAGAGAGACATTGTCTGGCACTGGTGTTTGTCGCACAGAAAATGCGTCATTATTTTTTGGCACACGAAGTGAAACTTTCAACAATAACTGACCCGATCAGATACTTGCTAACTAGACCAGCGTTGGTAGGAAGACCTGTAAGATGGATGATGATCCTTTCAGAATATGACATCAAGTGTGTAACACCGAAGGCAATCAGATGTCAAGCATTAGCAGACCTGCTCGCTCAGTTTTCACATGGAGAATATGAACCTCCTTCAGATGATCTTCCGGGGGGAGAAGTAGAAAAAATTGACTTGGTGGATGAAGATTCAGAGTGGTGGAACTTGGCCTTTGACGGGTCATCCGCAGAAGGAAAAGGAGGACCAGGTGTGGTGTTAACTACCAAGGATGGAAAGGAAGTGGCCCTCTCATACAAACTGGATTTCCCTTGCACGAACAATGAAGCAGAATATGAGGCATTCATATTGGGATTATTAGCGGCTAGAGAATTGGGAGCCAAATGTCTCAAAGTAAATGGAGATTCAAATCTGATAGTTCAACAAATAAGAGGTCAATTCGCAATAAAGGAACCTATCTTGGCACCATACCGAACTGTATCATAAAAAGTGATGGAAGCCTTCAAGAAGGTAGTGATTTAGTACGTGCCAAGAATACAAAACAGACAACCTGATGCATTAGCCACAGTAGCATCTAGAGTGTATGTCAAAGGGGAAGACTTGGATGTGAAGGTAATCAAAAGGATCCTTCCAACCACGGTGCTGGAATTATTCCCCAAAGATTTGACAGAAGATTGGAGACATGACATCTCTCATCAATTACAAACAAAATAAGGGAACATGTCACTGGTGGAGCTTCAGAAATATCGCATCATTAAAGGAGTATTTTACCATAAAGAAATAGATGGTATTTTGACAAGATGTTTGGGGAAAGATGAAGCAAATAGGATTTTATATCAGGTACATGAAGAAAACTGCAGATTGGCAGATATTGAATTGTATCGAAGGTTGCAATGCCAAGGGTATTATTGGCCCAAAATGAAGAAAGAAGCAGATACACTTCAACGACAATGTCTTTCGTGCCAAGAATACCCTGGGGAGGAGGAATGTGCCTTCATCGACGACATAGCAGACTGGCGAAGCCCATATATAGAGTTTTTACAAAGAGGTAGTCTTCCTGCCGAAAAGAAGGATGTAGTCATGATAAAGAAGAAAGCACAATGATTCTTCTTACAAAACGGAGAGTTGTTTAGAAGAGGGTTTAACGGCAAGCCCTTATGGTGTTTGGAATTAGGAGAGGCCAAGGATTTGGTTTACCAAATGCATAAAGATGAACACCAAAAAGGAGCCAAGTTGTATAAACAGTTAATTGATCATGGTTACTACTGGCCTAAAATGGAAGGGGATTTCTTAGAGTTTGCCAAGAAGTGTCATGTTTGCCAAATTCATGGAAACTTGATTTATGCTCCTGCTATGGATTTACAGACTTTAGCAACACCATGGCCCTTTTATACATGGGGAATGGATCTTATAGGTCCTATTCATCCCAATTCAAAGGGTAACATCTGGATCTTGACCGCCATTAGGATGTACACAAAGTGGGTAGAAGCAATACCCTTAAAGAGGGCTACATGACCAGCAGTAGCAAATTTCATCAAGGAGCATATTATTTGTCGTTTCGGGATCTCGAATGTCATTTTAGCAGACAATGGAACTCCCTTCATTAATAAGGACGTCAAGAGCCTGATAGATAGATACAAAGTAAAGCATTACAAATCATCTCCTTACTACCCGAAAGGCAACGGACAAGTAGAGGACACAAACAAAACTTTGATCAAGATTCACTCGAAAACCCTTGATGATCACCCGAAAACATGGGCAGAACAGTTATCAATAGCACTATGGGCCTATCGAACTTCAAAAAGAAAGCCTACAGGTGAAACCCCATACGTGCTAGTATATGGTGAAGAAGCTGTCTTGCCTGCTGAGATAGAAATCCCTTCGGTAAGGATGAGACTCTGAAGCTTAGTTGAGGAAGAGAACCGACCAGCTGCCATAGAAGCCTTAGCTGACTTTTGAGACAAAGCTAAAGAAAAATTAGAACGGTACCATAAAAAACTGCGACAACAATACAATACTGCAGTGGTACCTCGATAAATTCTGGTGGGGGACTTGGTGCTCAAGACAGCGAATCAAGTCATGAGGGGAACACCAACCACCAAATTTTTCCCCAAATGGGAAGGCCCGTATAGGGTGCGAGAGTTTTCTGAAAGTGAATATTGCAAAATATCTCGTGTGGGATCAGATGCTATCTCAGGCCCATTGAACCTGAAGTGGGTAAAGAAATATTATACATGAGATAGTCATCACAGAAAAGTTATACTTTCAACTTCAAAAGTAATTAAGGCAAATGGGTTTAAGTAATTAAATCCAAGAAAGTTACACTTTATCTCTAAAAGTGGCGAACGTTATGCTTTCTCCGATAAAAACAAGATTTATGAAAATCTGAAACGTTATGCTTTTCGTTAAAAGCAACATGATTATCAATAAAATGTCAAACTTTCACTTATACTTAAATATTTTTCTGATTTTATAAAGTATGGATTCAAGTGTTGATTTGCGAGAAAAAAAACGTGTTTTTTTTACAAAATTCATGTTTACCTTTTTATTATTCAAATTGTTGTGTTAGAATATTAATTTGAATAATTTGAGATTCAATGTTAAGCTTTGAGTCTTAAAAAAAGAAATTCAAATTAAAGGAAATTAATAAGGCTAAAGAAACTCTATTCTCATAAAGGAATATATGTAAATGAGTGTTTTCTATGCAGGAATTAAAAAAACTACAAAAAGTCATGATCTAAAGGCCATGACATATCAAACTGAAGCGGGGGAAAAGCTAGGGCCTCCAATTTAGCAATGGCAGCGTCACGAGCCTTCACATTGGCAGCTTTCAGCTTCTGAAAAGTATGGATATTTGACTTTAAACCCTGAAGTTGGGTCTCAAGTTCGTTTGCGGTTTTCTCAAGATCTGAAATTTGTTCTGAAAATGAGTTATTCTCACATTGATACATAGTAACCTTTGAGCGTAGTGCAACAATCTGAAAAGTGGAACTAAGAAGATCCAACCGAGCCCGAAAGGGATACATATCAAAGCCAACAGTAGAGAAGTCATTAAGCTCACTACTAAATCTATCTAAGTCTTCGGCTCGCAAAGAATAGAAAGAAAGACTGTGCAATTCAAGAATAGGGCTAGCAAGTCGATCCAAAAAGAAAGTCTGAATGGGGGCCATGCCGATAGTCAGACGATCAAGTGTTTGTGAAAACCGAGTTAAGAGACATCGAGAATTTCCTGACTGGAAGAAGATATTTGAAAACCCCTCCAAGAAATAAAATCTCTACTTGGATTGAAGGAAACTCTAGTATGAACTACTTCAGAAGCCACAATAAAATCACTCGGGACAAAGGATGAAGAAACAGGTGGCTGATGTGCTGTTAATGACTCCTTAACAAAGGATGAAGAAACAGGTGGCTGTTGTGTTGCTGATAAATCCTTGAAGCCCTGGTCAGTAGGAGGATAACCAAGGTCATCACTAGACGGCAAAGTGATGACACTCAGATTAAGAGCATCAAATAAAGCAAGCGACTCGACAGATAAAGGCAAATCCTTCTTCTCAATCTAAAAAAAATGAATGATAAAACATAATATATGATAGAGAAAGAAAGAAAATATGTATATGCCAACTAAAGAAAATACTCACACTGATGGATAAAGAGTCGTGAGATGCCACTGAAAGCGGAATGTTAGTAATAGGCTCAGATGGATTCTCCCTAGAGAAAATAGGAGCCTCACCGGCACCATCTAGATTCTCACGAGGAGGTGCTATAAGAGGACGTGAGGAGAGAGTTGTAAAACCCACAACATGACCCTGAACTCACATCAGATAAAGATTCATCAGCATCAAGACTAACATGATCATCATGCGGTGAAGAAGACTCGATGGCAACAGTGATAGGTTGAGGAGGCCCACAAGTAGTGGAAGCCGCGACCGTCTCACTTACAGCGCCCGCAGGAAACCCAATAAGAACATCATCATTTTATTCATCAGCCTCGACAATCTGAAAAACAAGAAAATAATGACATAGGGAAACATGAAAATAGCTATCTGAACGGTTGAAAGACAAATGAAAATGCTACAAATTTTACCAAAAGTTTGCGGTGTTTCTTGACTGGATCCTCAGCTGTCGGCATATTAGAGCTAGCATTATCAAGGGGGCGCTTTGCCAAAGGCTTTAAGATAAGTGTTTTCCCATTTGGCATTCATCTAGTGACAGAACGACTAAAGAGAACCACGATAGAATCTGTAGGGGGCATCACCTCTGAGTTAGTAATAGCAGATGCTCTCATTTTAGAAGAAGTAACTTTTATTTCCTCGGCAGCAAGGGATCCCTGGGGAGGAACTGGAGGAGGTATCCGAGATGAAACCCGTGATGGAAGATTCAAGGAAGTAGTAGGGACCTGTACGGGAGGAAAGTCGGGTCTGTTGACTGAGGAGGAAGAGACTCAGACATTAAAGCCTTACACTCAAGAAGCCGACTACTAGTTGGCCAACGGTCCGAACGAGTATTAGTTCTAGGAGAACATAACATTCTGGCCCATTGAAGATGTTCGGGAGGAGAAATTGGCGGCGAACAAATCATAGTATCATCCTACCATTTTTTAAGGTTGATGAGCTAGTAGCTGCGTTCAAAAGTAGTATAGCGCCCTTGCCGAGAATCGTCTGGTATAACGAAATGAAGAGAGTCATAAGGAGCAGTAGATGGTTTTGGAAACTCCCATTCAAATGAGGCAATTGTGAGTCCAAATATAAAATTAGGGCTTACGTGTGATCTAAAGAATTAAATGAACCGGGAGAAGTCTCCACGTGTCCCGAGGCAGAAGGCTCATGGAGATGACTCATTTGGGAATTGATTGAGGGATTGGATTGGTGTCTAGAAGGACAGGATGATTTAGACATTACTTAAGTAATTAAGGGTATTTTTGGAATTTCCTCTGAAATCAAATGTCAAGCACAAGACCCAGACATGTGCAAGGCACGTGACCATTTTCAAGGAAACTCTATAAATACCCCATTTCATTTCAATATAAGGGGACTTTTTCTCTCGGAACTGAAGACTTTGAAGAAGGCTCTTGAATCTTAAGAGTTCTGCCACGTGTTACTCGAGCAATTACTTACCTGTTTTTCTCCCCTCTTCAACCACTCAATCAAGACCGTACTCTTTGCAGATTTCTCTCCTCCTCAGTCAACACGAAACCCTAACCCTAGTAAGGTACGGTTTCTTTACCTACAGTATGCATCCAAAGGAAAGAAAATTCTCTTTTATATTCTTGGCATCTAGTTTTCAATTAATTTTGAAAGAAAAACTCTATGCGAGCATTAGTTAAATAACTTATTATTGGTAAATAGCTTATTGGTAAACAGTTTATTGTTGGTAAATAACTTATTATTTAAACAGTTTATTGGTAAACAACTTATTAGTTTTAGTCATATTTAAATATTGGTTTTTTATTTGTCAAAACTTATTGGTAAACAACTTATTGTTCATTATTTTTTTGATGTATAAACAAGTTTAATAGTTTAAAATATGTTATCATTGGTAAGGGTATAATAGACCAAACGATATTTTTTTATCCAATCCTTTAATTAATCTTGGGAAAAAACAAACATAACATGAGATTATTTTAAGTTATCCCTTGAATAATCCCATAAAAACAAACATGTAATTAGGACTATTTAATCATAGGATTAATAGTCTTTGAATTATATATAATCCTAACAAACAAATATGACCTAAAACTTTTAGATTTTTTTGGTTTTATAAAAAATATTAAAAAAAGTAACAATTACATTTTCTAGTACATTTTTAAAAATTATTACAACAATAGTGCACTCATAAAATATTTACAGAATTAATGCATTTAAAGTTTTATTTACATAATTAATGAATTTATTCTTCCTTTAATTTAGTTGTGTGATTTACACCTCACCCTCCCTCCACCTCATCCCCACCACTTCCTTTTATTTTTATCCGCCCGATTTCTCCTTACTTTTGGACATAGTCCAGCCCATTCCAACCTCATTTCTTTTATTATTTTCTTCCTCCTCCTCATCCATTCTTTCTTTCTGTTTCATTCCTCTATTTATCTAGTCAAGTATCAGATTCTCTCTCTAGGCTGTTTGAGACTTTGAGTCTCTGCATTATACTAATAAGAAATCAAACGGTTAATGGGTCGAAGATGATGAAGCATCCCGGTTTACCACAACACAACTGTGAGTCTTTTTCTTCTTTTCACCCACAAATTTTCTAAAATACCTTTTCACTTTCGATTTTGTGCTTTATGTACTTGTACACCCATTTGGTTTGGTTTGGTTTTGTGGGTCGCCAGATTTTATGGAGGAAGACATGAAGTTGGAGAGAGAAAAAGTGAGATTAATTCTGGAAACACAACAGCTTCTGAGTTCTGAGGCTTATTTGTAAAAAGCAAGCAAGCTTTGAAAAGAGTTTGATATTTTCAGTTGGCTAAAAGGCGAGCTTTGTTTGATAATTTTTTCATAGTGCAGTTGGTAGCCAAACATTCATACCAAGGTAACCAATTCAGTGTTATTATGTTACCAATTTATTTTGAATGTGATGCAGTTGGTAGCCAAACCTCCATGCAGTTGGTTGCCAAACTTTCAGACCAAGGTAACCAATTCATATTGTAGGTGTGGATGTAGATTGGTTACCTTAGTATAAATGTTTGGTTACCTTTTTAAGAAAGTTTGGTTATTAACATTACATTACACATCTGTAAGACCCCGAATTTTATGAAATAAAAATATTCAATTTTCTTATAATAACTATTCAGTAAATGGTTAAATTGATAAAAGGTTAAAGTTAAGGGTGATATATGAATTTTTTCAAAATACACAAGTGGTTATAAAATATTCATTGTTGTCGGGGAATATTCGTTTGGTCGTGGAATATTCTTTCTGTCGGGGAATATTCGTACGACGGCGCAGCAATTTGTGGGCCCCATAACGAATAACTGTCGGATGAAGAAAATGACAAAAATTGAGTTTTTATAAATAACGTCGTAGTTGTTACCGTTAACACTGTTGGAATACCCGGTGGTTAAAATACAGTAATACGCGTGGATGCACAGTATTTTTGAATTATTGATTCTTACGTAAGAAGACACTACTCAATAATTGTTACAGTAATTACTCTTCAATATTTTATTTTATTGATTCAATAATTGCTGCGTGGATATTTTATATTATTGTTGTTTCAATAATTATCACTGCACAGTATTTCTCATTGTCAGATCAATAATTCATATTATTTGAATAATATTATTAGATAACATTATTGGCAATGTCTAGAAATTTTTGTCAATGAGAGGTTTGGTCACCTAATTGCGCGCCAGTAAGGAGAAATTCTTATTGGAAAGCCCCTTTTTTTTGGGAACGGCCTGATTGTCATAATTGTGATTCTGTAATATTATTTGAGAATAATTAATTATTAATTTATATGATAAGGAAATAATTATTTTATGTGGATATAAATGATGGATATATGTATTTTTATGTGGATAAAAATGAAGGAATTAATGCTGAGGTGTTTTATCAGTATTTTGTCGGTGTAGATGTATTAAAAATCATCCGTTTATGGATTTCAGATATTTTTGGTCTGAAATTTGGAAAAACTTTCTTCTGTAAAGTTGTAGAGAATTTGATTTTCGTCAGAATGGACATAAAATTCATATTTTTCTGATAACCAGGCCATTTTCTATGAATTGTTGAAGTTTCAGAAAATAAAATAATTTTTTATTAAATTATGGGTGGGACCCACTTATGTTATAAGCATGTGGGCTGCTGAATTTTCTTCCTTAATGGCTGCTGGTGGCTTGGTTGGTGAAGTGGCGTAGAAGGAAGAAAAGAAATAATATTATTATATTATTTTAGTCTCTTTTGGCGTTCTAACATTTTCCTATAAATAGAAGCTTAAGTTAGAATTGAAAATCACACCAGAAATAAGTTTTCTTTCTCTCTATATTATCAAGCATATTTTTGAGAGTATTTAGATACTTTGAGAGTTGCTATTTAGTAGAAGTTTCCTTCGATTTTTCATCCGATATTCCAGTCAGAAGTACTGCTCTCTTGAGGTAAGGGATTTTAAGGGTTATTATGTTTTTCAGTTCGTACTTCTTCCGTCCTTCCAAAAATTCTGGAAACATTTGAAATAATATTTTGATGAGTTTTATTGATTGTGTCCAAAAATGGCGATTTTTGGATGTATAGATTAAGAGTTATGAATTTTACGGGAAAAGACTATTTTAAAAGTAACCGCTTATAACTTCTTGTGGTTAACTTCAAAATTGATAAAAAATTTATTGGGAGTACATCTATATATTATCAGTGTACTCTGTGAATTTCAGAATTTTTAGATAAAAGTACAATTTATGATAAATGTCTAAATATTTGGTGGTTTTGGCCATATGAAAAATAGTAAATGAATTTTAAAAATTCTGAGAAAAATATATGTTCAATATGGGACTATATTCTGCTAAATCCCAGAAAAGAAATATTTTTGGAATTGATTTGGTATTTTTCATGAAAATAGACTAGTTATGAGTAAATGAATTAAATATGTTATGTGAAGTAAGAAAATTGAAAAATAGGATTTTATGGCTTTAGAATCATATATGAGGTATATGCAGATTTTTGATGAGGGTTTTGGTTATTTGGTGATTAAATCTTATGAGTTTGACATTTTAAGATGATTAAATGCATTATTTAGTAAAGTGTAAACAATTAAAATAAATTGTTTATAAGCTTAAGAAATATTACTCTTTCAATATCATTATACCGAAATATTGGTATAAATTTTATTGTGGAATTTCTACCTTTTTCATGTCGGGGTTACTATTCACGAGTTACTATTCATGAGTTACTATTCACGGTTACTATTCATATGTACTATTTACGACAAAATTGGTTTCTTTTTCTAATCAAATTATAGTTGATTTATGAATATTACTTTTGAGATTAAAACTTTATGTTGATCATATTATTTTTATTATCATATATAACATTTTTATAACCCTAATGATGATATTTCTCTTTGACTTGAGTGTAAAGATGGGTAGATTTTTGGTATGATCATGACTATGGGTTCTCTTTGGCCAATAGTACAAAGTTGAATTGTTGACTGGTATGATCATGACCATTGAATTTATAATTGAATATCTTTAGCTTAAGTGCAAAGGTGAAATGATCAACATGGTTATAATTATTGTTTATATAAATTCTGAAATGATTATATATTTCTGTGAGATATTAATATATTTGGCCTGTAGTGCAAATATGAACTGTTGATGAATATATTTGGCCTGTAGTGCAAATATGAACTGTTGAGGAATATCTTTGGCCCGTAGTGCAAAGATGACATGTTGTTCAATATCTTTGGCCAGTAGTGCAAAGATGAACTGTTGACGAATATCTTTGGCCGTAGTGCAAATATGAATTTATTAGTATGATTATGAACAGGAACTGTGATTTGGTATAACCATGATCTTTGATGTTTTAGGTAAAGACATGTGATGAAAATTATCTTCGTCCGGGATGAGAAGAGAAATTTAGAATCACAATTATGATTATGAATTATTCATATGATTGTGGACCAGAACTGTTGATTGATGTTACAAGGATAAAATATTGTTGGTGAATTTTTAACATAGAGAAGATAATAGACTTTATGGTCTATTTGACTCTTCTAATGGATTGCTCGTTCTGCTGCAACTATGGTTGAAAAATTTTATCATCTACCATATGTTCTAAATATCTGATTTATTATTGATGAAGGCAATTGATAATTTAATTATCTTTAGTCGTGATATTATTTACTGAGCTAGTTGTGCTCACCCTTTTGCTTTACAATTCCTTTCAGGTAATAAGAGTGTAGCTGGGTCGAGCGGGGGTAACAGGGGAATAGAATGGTGGTCATCATTTAGTAGTTATATTTGGTGAATTAAATAGGGTGAGGCGAACCCAACGTTGGAAGTGTGTTTTGCCACTATCATACAAGATGTCTAAAGACATACAACATCGTGTCATCATAAGACAGGGTTGTGCATATCCACTTACTGAGTATATCTACGCGCACTACCTATATGATCTTGGTGTTTGTTTGAAGTATAATTCTCAATTAGAGACAGTGGAAGTAATGATATGTCAAGAGAAGAATCACCATTGGGAAGAATATGATAGTAATTTTCTCGTTTTTCTTTGGGGTCTATTGGGTCAACCAAGGATAATTCTGTGACCATATGATATCTATCATAACCTAGACGCATGGCCTCCCATGTACGAAGGTTTCCTTGAGCACTTCCCAAAGATTCTAATTTCTAAAACAGTTTTTGACTATACTTTTATGTAATGTGTCATTGTGACGTGATGTCCAAGGTTGTGATAAGAGTCACAGTTGGTATATATTTGCATCTAAACTCACAGCATATGTGTTGTTGTATTTTGCACGACAATTGTTGTAATAAAGTTGTAGCTGTTTTCTGTACCATGTCTTTGTCGACTCAGAATGGGTTGGATGGAATGACCTATTTTGGGGTTGTCATAACATCACTCTCTTATCTCTCTCTTTCCTATGCAGTGTTCTTATTTTCCTTTGGATATGAAATTGGAATTTAAATTTCCGGACATGAAGAAATTATAAAAAATCAAATATCCACGATTAAGGTTTTAATTTCCAGTTCGGTTGTTGTGCGGAAAAGAGGGAAAAGGGCAGTGAAAGAGATGGAAAATAATGATAAGGAATTACGGCTTGTTGCCTGATTTAAATGATATAATGCTGCTAATGTAAGAACTTAAGTGATTGTTACGCAGAAGAGAAGCGAAGTTTCTGAGAATATTTGAGGGAGATGAAGATTTGAGTTTGAATTATTATTTTGAATTTGAATTTGTTTTTGTGGTTAGATCCAAGATATTTGAATTTGAATTATTAATTGTGAAACTCCTTGATTTTAGGTTTCCTTATTATTGTGAATTAAATACTATACTAATTTCCTAAATTAAGAAATCCTAATTGCACTAATATTGTAAATAAATATGAGAAAGTTATTATTTTTGTAATTATTTTGGTGATGCACTAATAGTGTAATTATTTACTAAATGTTGTATATTATTATAAAGGACCTTTAAAAAAATGTTGTTGAACAAAACTTAACCCACATAATACCATTAATAAAACTTACATAAAAAAATTGACAAGGCCCATGCAGCGTTTATGCAAGTTTTATGGGAGTGATTATCATGAAATTAATTTTGGTCAATTGATCAATACAGTGTCGACACACAGATAGGAAATGATCTTTCTCTGCGTGTCAGCACTGTATTGATCAATTGACTAACTTATCATAAAGTTAATTTCATGATAATCGGATCTAAATTTTATATAATGTTTGGTTAAATTTTATTCATTTGAAAATTTATATTTCACAAAAATTGTCTACTATATATAATTTCAAATATATAACAAATAAGCCCATGATTTGCACGGCTCTTGCTGGTACTGACTTGACACATAATCGAAATGCCAACCATACCTTATATAATCCCTCCACTTGTTTTTATTTATCTTTTTAAAAAAGTAAAATTTGTTATTTTTCTATCTATCGTTTGTATATTTAAAAAAATATATTAATGACTTGTTTTCACATAATATCTCTACATTAAATATAAATATATGTATTTTAATGAATTTTAAAATGCCAATAATGATATTTATATTCAGTTTAATCAATCAAACAAAACATTAATTATATTTCTTAATATTTAGATTTTTCATCTTAAACATCAATTAAAAAGAATGAGAAGAGCACATCTAGATGTGCACAATAATAATAATAATAATAATAATAATAATAATAATAATAATAATACAATAAATGTAAATAATAATTTTTGATAATTAAAAAAAATGCTATAAATGTGTGTGCTAAATAAACATTGAGATAATAATAATAATGAATCTAATAAATATGAAGTCATATAATTTTTGAGAATTGATATTTTTACGAGAATTTTAATATTCATACAAGTCTCTCCTCAGACGAGTAATAAATAGAATTCACGTTAGGAGTCAAATTTTGTGAAAATTTTAAATTTACTTATGTAATTAACAATTTCAAAAAATTATTATTTTTTGATTTGTTTTAAGTTTTAACACTATATATATAAATATAAATTTGGGTGTCCCACAGTCCTTTTATACATGTGAAGTGTAAATAACAATTTCATAAGATAATATCCCATCCCTTCCAAATTATACTTTCGAAAATTAATTTGATACATTTTTAAACTTAAAATTAAAATGATTCATTAAAGATAATAAAAAAGTAAATTGTACAATGACTATATTATTTGAGGTAGTTTGTAATATTTATTATTTTATTAATTAAAATTCATATCAATTTTAAATTAAAAATATTTTAAGTTGATTATAAAAAGTCAATAATAATCTTATATTTTAAAACGGATATAGTATTATATTTTGAAATAATATTTCCTCATTTCTCATGGTAAAGATGAATCATCATTGCATTTAATGTTAAAATACCAAGTAAATATTCCCTCCGTCCCAAATTAACTGTTCAATTTTGACTTTTTTTAGTCAAATTGACTATTTTTAGAATTAATAATTAAGCATATATAAATATATTTCTAAAATTATAAAAATTAGGATTAGTAATAAATTGTATATATTTTCTTTTGGTTATAATCTCTTCACCTATATTTTAGCAAAAATAGTAAAAAAGATTAGTTTTCAAAATGGTCAATTTGACTTTAAAAAGTCAAAACTGAGCAATTAATTTGGGACGGAGGGAGTATGAAATATATATGCATTTTTTTAATCGTTCAAATATTAGAGATACATTTATATTTTAAAACTATAAAGTGAAACAATATTATTAATTTGCTATTCCGTTTTTACTATCATTTTTAATATCACATCAGCACAGTTGAATTTCTATATAATACTAAGGTTATATTTGAGAATATAAAATTATCTATCTAATAAAATACAAATGATTTTGAATTTCCCGCTCACTCAATAAAACATCTGGGTCATCCAAAGTTTGAGATAAATCCCACCGTTCATACATCTATCTAATAAAATACATCTATCTATCTAATAATCTAATAATATCTATCTAATAAAATACAAATGATTTTGAATTTTCCGCTCACTCAATAAATCATCTGGGCCGTCCAAAGTTTGAGATAAATCCCACCGTTCATACACCTATCTAATACTCCCTCCGTCCCAAATTAACTGCTCAGTTTTGACTTTTTTAGTCAAATTGACTATTTTTAGAATTAATAATTAAGCATATATAAATATATTTCTAAAATTATAAAAATTAGGATTAGTAATAAATTGTATATACTTTTTTTTGGTTATAATCTATTCACCTATATTTTAGCAAAAATAGTAAAAAGATTAGTTTTAAAAATGGTCAATTTGACTTTAAAAAGTCAAAACTGAGCAATTAATTTGGGACGGAGGGAGTAAAATACATCTATCTATCTAATAATCTAATAATATCTATCTAATAAAATACAAATAACTTTAAATTTTCCGCTCACTCAATAAATTATTTTGGTCGTTCAAAATTTGAGATAAATCATATTGTCCATACAGTGCCGGAGACACGGGACCCAGCTAGTTCTTAAAAATCGTTGTTTTATAAATGTATTTTTTAATTTTGAAATAAATACAGTATAAAATAACATTTTTGTAATTATGATGCAATAAAAAATAATCCTTCAAGACAGGTAATCAACATTTTACCTCTAAGATTCTCTCCTTGACGAGCAAAAAGAAAAAGAAGACGTTTTGTTTCGCTCCCCAGAAAAGGCAAGTATCTCCGATCACTTTTCTATCTGAATTATTAAATTACCAAAAACACCCTTCCTTTCCCTCCAAGTTACATATATCCTAACTTCCTAATTCCACAGCTCAACTGTAAGTCCAAAAGGTAAATCAGTCTTTTCATCTTACAAAACGGTACCGTTTCGCAAACCCCAAGCCGGCGTTCGAATTCCTTATTTTGTTCTTCCGAGTGTACTTGTTAAAAATCGAAAACCGATTCTCTTTCCTCATATGTATTATATACATATAATAAATTCCCATTTGTGTAATCTGATTATCTAATTGGGTTAATTCAACAAAAAATTGTTCTATAAATTCTCATTTCTGGTGTTGATTTGAGTATATGTGAAAATTGGGGTTGAATTAAAACCCTAATTCTGTGTGAAGTCTTGGATCTGATTTCTGGAGAGTTGGAGTTAGTAATGGATCAAGAAGATGAGGATTTGCAGATGGCATTGAGGATGAGTATGAACGAGCCACCGGAGCCGAAGAGGAGTAAGCCGAGGGAGAACGTCGCCGGAGGCTTGGTGGTGGAGTCGCCGGAGAAGAGCCGGAAGTCGCAGCGGGAGTTGATGGCGGCGGCGGCGGAGAAGCGAATGATGGCTTCGAGAAACGCGGCTGCTCCAGTGGTGGCAAGTTCAGCTTCGTCTTCGCAGGTGCGAACGAGTGTGCCGATAGAGAAGGAGGTAAATTTGGGGAAGGAAGTGAATTTGGGGAATGAGCTTTTACTGGCAGAGGCAAATCAGTTGTTTTCGATGGTTTTTGGTGCTGGAGTTACAAAGGACATTCTGGCACAATGGAGTAATCAGGGAATTAGGTATGTCACAATCCATTTGATCATATAGTCTTTCTTTGATTGATTCACCAATTTTTATGTTCTTTGAGTTTGTGTTTATAACCACTGCTTTGAATGTTGTGCAATTCAAGTGGCCTGACGTGTTGTTACTATGGGCAGATAATTTTATAAAAAAAAAGAGCAGTTCACATGTATTTTTGATATTTTCATTCAGTTTTCTGTCACATAAAAGTGGGTCCCGCTTTATGTTCATGTCAATGAATCATGTGGAAATATAAAAAACACATTCCCTTTATAAATTTTTGGTATCTATTACTTAAAATAATAGGCGCATTGTATTTACTTTTTACAATTACTTATGTGACCCATCTTATTTATGCTGTGTTGATTTATCAAGTGAATGAATTTAAATATTTCTTATGTTTTGTTAGTCAAACAATTGTGTGCCACAACCTTTACATGTACAAATCATTGGCCTTCTGTTTTTATGCTTTCTAGCATTAATGCTTGAAGATCGACATTTTCTTGAACTGGATTTCTTGCTTCTGTCATCTACAATTGTCGAAACTTATAAAAACATATTTGAGAAGCTTTGCAATTTTTACTATGTTATTGTTTATTGGGTAAAACAATTCCAATATAAATTTTGTTTTCCTTGAAACAAAATTTTTAATTATTGTTGCCTTTTGTGAGAGCTATATTTCTCCCTTGTTCCATGTCATCTTACATATGTAACTACATTCTGCTGCCTCTCCTTATGTGATGAATATGAAGCTGAAATGCATGGAATATAAAGAGTATTGAACTTAATTTCTATACATATTATATTCGCATCCTGTTATGTAGTGCTGATATTGTGCATTTCTTCTAACAATTTACATTTCATTTGGTGTTACTTTTGAGTTTGGTCTAGAAACGTCTTTGGCAACAGCGGAGTTTATTTACTAAGCACTTTAATTAATACCGAGTATCATTTAGAAGCAACTTGGGACATAATATAAGTAGATTCATCTATCATTTTCGAGGTAAGAGTATATATTCTAAAATATGAGCCAGTGTCCCAATTAATGGCATTCTCTGATATAATTCCTATATAGCATCTAGAATTTCTTGCCATGTAATTATAGAGAGGAAACAAATACTTTTTCAAAAGTATAAGAATATACCATTTCATTCAGATAAATAGGAAAAATTGTGAATAGGTAAACCAGAACTTTATAAAATGGGAATAAACTTAAAATATGATAACATTGTCAAATTCCATCCTAATAACTCAGTTTTTCCTTCATTTGATCCAGTCCGAACTATTAGCATCTTGTTCATTTTATGTTTATGTGAATTATCAACTGTATAGAATTGTTTGAGTGGTATCTAAAACTAGTATAGGATGCTTGGATATGCTTGATGCTATATCTAAGTACTTGCTAGCAGCTATGAAAAGAAATTTAATGTAATACTGTAATTATGGTTATGCGGATAATGCAATAATGTCATGCATATTAGCATATCCTGTATAACAAAATACAATCATACATACCAGTGTTCAGATGATAAAAAGAAGTTTATATGACCTCTCATTGTTGGAGGTGGCAACTGATGTGGGCTAAATTCGTGATCCAGCGAGAAAGACTTGTTTGGACAAGCAGGGTAAAAAGAGATGTATCATGTAGCTCATTTACAAAGTAAAATCCTAGGGGTATACCCTAGAGCATGATTGTCGTTGTACAACCCAAACCCTATTTTGATTAAAGTGTTTTAACACTTATTAAGCTCCTAATACTAAGTGGACTTTGAATTTACCTTGGTATAACGAGGTATAGATACTCATTACCAGAAAAGAGATAGGAACATTTGACTCATTAACTTTTCCCACTTTTGCTTGTAGCTCTCTTCTCACTCCTTCATTATTACTTACTATAACTTGAGCTTGGGAGAGTTTTAACCAATTCTGGAAAATCTCTTAATATATACTTGCTACCAAACAAGAGGTAGGAACTTTTGGCTCATTACTTTTTCCCACTTTTGCTCTCTCTCTCTCTCTCTCTCTCTCTCTCTCTCTCTCTCTCTCTCTCTCTCTCTCTCTCTTCTCCATCCTCCTTTATTGCTTACTAACATAAGCATCAGGGAGTCTCATGGAGTAAACTTTGATGCATCTTCATAGCCTCTTTCTGTTTCCAAGTCCCGGAATTCCCAAAAGAAAAGAATAAATGAAAAGAATACAACTTGCATGTAATATATCTTGGTTAACAAACATTGAACTTATTTTTTTTTGGGGGGGAGGGGGGCAAAGGAGTGGCTATGTAGTAAGCTACTACTTTATTTGTGTCCCAATGCACGCCACAGTGATTGTATTCTACACATTAATTTACTCCTGTCCTTATGAATCATATGATTTTTGCTAATTTCCAGCTGGGAAAATAAATAGTAAATGAACCTTATATTTTACGTGTGCACATGTTGAGCATGCTGACAGAGTACCTGCGTCTTGTTCTCCAATTTAATATCTCTGTTTTCTCCGGAATGTTTTATTATGTTTCTGAAAAAGTCCTTTTCTTATTCTTTCTCGCTCTCTGTGTGTGTGTCTGCAAATATGATGTTTTAAATGCTTAGTCAGAAAAACATTAATCCCTTCTTTTGCTAACATTCTGGGATTTTTTGGGTGCAGGTTTAGTACTGATTCTGAAACATCTATGGGTTTAGTGCAGCATGAAGGTGGGCCTTGTGGTGTGTTAGCGACAATACAAGTAAATTTCTTGAAACCTCTCTTTACTTGTCATGTGAATGTAAACAGTAAAAAGTGTGTACTTTTTAGAGATAAGTATCATGTTTCATACTACATATGACTAAATGAGCTAACTTTAATCTACCTCTACTGTTTTTAACAGCTAAGTTTTGATACAATTTGTAAACATTTTGAACAACTTGTTATTCTTTTAACCGGACTTTGATTAGTGTAGTCACTTAGGGAAGTAGAGTTCACTTAGGTATGTCTGTGACATTAATTTTGACTATGATTGGATGTCACTTTTCCGAAAGTGGAAGTGGTTACTGAATATAATTGGCTATGTGAAGCTTACAGTCATAATCAATTTTTCTTAGTAATGCTTCATTAAAAGACAACATAGTATAGTGATGCTATTATACCTATTATACCTTTGAGTCTTTGGCATGTGGCCGCGTAAGGCAACAAGAAGAAACCCTTCTAAATTTGTTCATGTTAATATACTTCTAATAGGATTTTGCTTATACTTACAAAGTAGGATGTTACTTGTGATAAAATTATTGAGAACTTATCAAATTAAAATAAGATAAGTTAGGATGGTATGCATCTTTTGATTTTTATTTTGAAAGTTGTCGAGGGAGAGATAGAGAGCAGTTTCCTTCGTAGGTTGTTAGGACTTGGGAGCATTAAATGATAAAAAAGAAGAGTAATTCATAGCTGTTATGGGGCATCGAATAACCTTTTAACTCAACTCAGCTAAGCCTTATTTCCAAACTAGATGGGGTCGGCTACGTGAATCCTTTGCATTGATTTTCAGAGTTTTAAATTGGAAGGAAAATAAAAAAAAAGAGAAGGATAGAATTTTTGAGTTTTTTAATGAGCAGAAAAGAAAAGGACAGAAAATTAACTTTTCTTGCCAAAGTTTCTATAAAAAAAATGGACGGAAAACGAAATAACATATGTATTATAACCTCTGCATACATCCACAACAAAATTAATATAATGGTAAAACAGTAATAAAAAATATGAAAATTATGTTTTCTTTCCTTTTTCCTAATTCCTTTATAAACTCACTATTAGTAAGAAATAAAATTTGTAAGTTTTTCATTCTTTCTTTTCTATCCTAATTTATGTTTTCTGTCCAAAACTCAGAAACGTAGCGTTGATGCGAACACAAACTCATAAAATAACCTTTGAATTTCTTATACAACTCAGAAAATACAATTTTAAAAATTAATTATTTTGTATAAAGTAAGATCTATTATGACTTTACTTGGGGAAATTAATACAAAGATACTGATAAAATGACATTTAATATTGCTAACAAAGAAATGTAGACTACTGTCCCAACCAAAATATTTAATGTTTTCCTTGTTGTGTTGGATTGTCCTACTTTCCCTTCATATGTAGTTCCAGTCATTCTATATTCATAGTTAGTATGAAACACCCGACATTTATTCTTTTCATCTCCTAGTGTATCTTGTGATTTGATTTGCAGTGGTAACTTTATCCATCACATTTCCAATCTTAGTTGTCAAATTTTGAATCGTATCTTGTATCGAAAATTCCCATATCATGATTGTGTATTGTATCATAAGATTCAGAAAGAGTTGTAAAACACAATAATTATATATTTAAACATATAGAGAACTCGTTTTATTACTCAATTAAATAAATTAGCTCAAGTTTAACGTTAAAATAGTAAAAAATAAAATATAATAAAAAGCATATAAACAAACTTTATATTTTCAAATTATAGTTTAGAAGTTTAATCAATAATCAATATTACTTGAGTAATATTTATCAATGAAGAAGAGAAAAAATGGCTTTCCTTTTACATATAAGTGTCATACCAAAGTGAAATGAAGCCTCAAGTTGCGAAGTTTAGAAATGTAAAACTATTTATTTGTGTCTGCATAGAATGAGATGTGGAAAAAAGAAAGTGGAGATAAAAGTCTTGTTAAAAGATTAGAAATCCTAGAAAGTATTTTAAGATATTATGTATAGATCGAGTAAACACCTCTTCAGCTGAAGAAAAAGCTTTAATATATTATTTCAACTCTTATAAGGTTAGTCTGTAACTTAAAAATGTATCATTCGTATAGTAAATCGTACCGTATGACAGGATACATGCATTGTATCGTAAGATACGTATCACTTTATGCTACACTAGTGACATGTATCGATTTGCTCTTGTATCGTGTCGTATCGATACTGTCAACTACGTCTCCAATACGTTGTACACTATAGATGGTAATAATACATTTCTCTGATCTTATTCTTTTTTATTGGTTCTGTCAAAATCTGTTCTTACTGAACATTTTGTTTGATTGTACAGGCATTTGTTCTCAAATATCTTCTATTCTCTCAAGAGGAATTAGGTAGAGCTACATTAAACTTGCCAATGAATTTGGAACCAAGGAATTTAAAAAGTGAATGTGTAGACCCAAACATATTTGCATCTCTTACTGAAGAAAGGAAGTCAAGGTGAGTAATCTTGCATTGCAGTTTCACTTAGCTGCACCATATATTTTGGTGGAAAAGAAATCAATGTAGTAGCTAACTTAAAACCATGTTGGGTTCACCCGGACATGTGGAGCATGCCACTAACATCAAGGAAAAAGCAGGGTTATAAAAATTCCCACCTAGGTTCGATTAATCCGATCCTCTATTGCCTCGATTTGGCTGGGCTCTTAAGCCCCCCGCCTAAGTTGAGTCAAATCTCTACCTTAAAGCTCTACTATACTTAAATGAACTTGTTAATCCTTAAAATAATTTTTTTTTGGGTAATGTTTCATGTCAATTTTTTTAAAAAAAAATTATATTCACTATTTATTTTTTATAATTAACAAGTATGTACAATAAAAAATAAATAAATGAGAACGCCTAGGCGCTCCCTCTGCCGCCTAGATTTGCCTAACGAGTTTTAGAACATTGGTAAAAAGTTTCCGTTGAAACAGAGACTTCTCAGATGGGGGAGTTTTTTCTATAAGCACAAAACAATGGAATCATATCTGTAGTCTGTACTATATTAACTCAGGGCATGATTCTTTACATGGGTAGTTTCCAATTTTTTTCTCTGCAAGAGAGATATACATTCGTTACAGCTTTGCCATAGGCATTACCATATCCTATTTTCTCTCTTTAATCTTTCTCACTTGTTAGGGGTTTGGTGTTTCCTTCTGTATATATACTTCATTTAAATTCATTTTACAACAGAAAATGATTGCGCTTAAACATGTCTAGAACCACTGTAAGACATGGCTAAGGTGCAAGCTATCTTTTATTTTTTGTGCCAGTTATTTTAGTGGCCCCTAATACCTGCTACTTCTAAACCATGGAAATTTGTTATCACCTTAATTTCTTATTAAATTCTTCTATAGGATCGCTTATCCAAAAATAAAAACCTTTTAAAGGAGCTGTGCCATCCCCATAAAAGGAGTTTTTACAATAGTTGGTACTTATATTCTTCTTCTTCTTACTTACAAATATCTATTTCTCCTTGCATGGGTTTCCTATTTATAAGGTTATGACATTTTCACTGTGTAAATAAATCCAGTAACTAAAATCTTATTAATTCTGTTAGTTAGATGATTCGATTCAGTTTTTCTTACCAACCTGAGTTTAGCTTGCAGCAAATTCTTGTTCCCTAAATACCTGGACTAAAAATTTTAGGGAATTAAACTCTGTGAGAAAAGATAACATCTTTAACATGAAAGAGTTTGAAAATAATGTTACTTTATGTGGGAGATCTGTTTTTCTTTCAATAATTTATCACTATGTTTTATTTTGATTCTGACAACTCTTTTTAAATCTTAATTCTATATTTTGTAGAGCCTTGGTCAGAAGTTTAGGTGAGATGTTGTTTCTTTGTGGAAGTAATAAGAGGGCTGTGATTGCATCTCTGAGTATTCTTGATTTTGACATTAAGGGGTCTGAAAGCAATTTGATAGACGAGGTACAGTTTTAAAAGGTCGATACTTGTGCATTTGTGCATCAATTTTGGAACTGGATTGATATGAAATCCTCATGTCTGTGCACTTACGCGCAATAGATTTTCCGCATGTAAAATTCTCTAACAAATGTGTATATTCTTGCAGAGCATCGCAAAAGCACTTGAAGGTCTTTCACTTGAATCAGATTATGATTTGCATAAAATTTTGAGAGTTAACACGTACACCTCGCTGGGAAATGCAATTCAGAGGCTTGAAGAAATGATCCCTGTTTTTCGAAGTCGTATGGGGGCAATGCTATTCTTAATATCTGCTTTGCTTTCTCGAGGACTGGTAAGTTTCGGAGGCTATATTTTTTTGGGTGCTGTCTGTTCTTTCGTACTTCGATTCCCCCAACCCCCAACCCCAACAAAAAAAAACCCCTCTCATCTTGATATGCCTCAGTTTGATGTGTGAGAATTAGAGAATCGACTGCTTTCCATCAGCTTACATAACTTTTGTCTTCTGTAAGATGCACAGCTATCAGATATTGGATACTATTATAGCTAACTTATTAACTGCTAATATTTTCTGGACTAACTGGACATATACATACTGTGGGGATAACTCCTGTTGCTATAGGATTTGATAAATAGTGTTGTCTCGTTTAAGAGCTTACTTATTTAACTTTTACTCTACCTTTCCCAATTATTGAAGCTTAATTTGTATCCCTGGGTCCTTTTCTTCTTTTCTATATTCATGTGTAGTTAGTGTACATGTGTTGCAAGCCCCAGTCCTAGTTCGTTTTATATAGGTGACTAGTTAAAAGATTTTTGTATAGGTGACTAGTCAATGGTTTGAGTGTTATTAGAAATTTTCTAAGGCAGTTGTCTACTATTTATACATGCCTAGAAATTTAATGGATAAGTTAAGAAGTTTACCGATGAAAAAAGAAAACATTGTGTGAAGTATTTTCCATGAATGGCATGTGACAAATGTCATATGTTTGCCAGTTAGGAGGACTAGTGAGGAGCAGATAGGTATTGAACATTCTCTGTTCATGTTCTAATACATCCTGGTCCTTCTGGAAAGATAACAAGGTCACATTTTGAAATTTGAAGTCATTGCTAGCATCTTTTAGATGAATTGCAAATTTGAACATTATATAAAATTGTCGTCAGGAATAAATTCTGTATCTCTAGTGCCAATCTTACTTATCTTTCCAACAAAACAGTTGCTGTCCTTGCTTTCCAATGGAGAAATATTGAGCTACCTGTCAAGTGCTCATGTTAACCGTTCCCATCTAAGACAATTTTGGAGCTCAGTTTGATAAGTTGGTCTAAGAATGTCTAGCGTCCCAACTGAGATATGCGGATTATGTAATCATAAAATTTCAAATCTGTTATGAGTTTGACATGCTCACATAGTTGCAACATGCGACTGTTGTACCAGATTTGTTGGTTTTGTGGGGTGTTAAAAGTTCTGTCAGTTCTAAGAAACTCTGGTTCTATAGAGTATTTCTGGTTTTGCTTGCTTTAGCTAGTCTGACTTGATGGTGAATGAGCTGAAATGGCACTGTGGAATCCTGGTGAACTAATTTGGGATTTGTTTGTTTCCCATTAAAAGAAGGTGATTTTTTTTGAGGTTTTGCAAAATAACTGTCACCCTTTTGTGTGCAGTGAAATTGTTGTTGCATGAAAGAATCAGAAAATTGGTGAGTGGAAGTGAAAATTGGTTTAAGATTAGGAGAAAGTCACACTTCCTAGTTATGTAACACTTAGCTGTTAGGAGATTCTCATACAATATCGACTACATATTGTAACTGGAACTGTGCATATCCGTAAGTAACAACCCACTTGCCACTCACTAAAGTTGTATTTTGTCGATATATACTACCTAAACTGTGGATATAGGTTACCACATACTTGCTACTCGCAAAAAGTTAGCTAAGAGTCAACAAAGGTTCCTTATAGAAGTTGCTCATACTTCAATTATGCAAAAGTTTCTCTTAGCTTGTATGCGTGTAGGTTAGGTTCTCATCTTTCTCCCCTGAGCATGCAGAGTATGGTTGAAATATTTGGTTTTGTATGCGCTATTATACGTATTCTTTTTGGTCCAGGCTTCGCGGTGAGGTTCAAAAGCTCTCTGGTTTGGCAAAAATAAGGAAAAAGAAGTTCTGATAATATTTTTGTTGCATAGGTTGCTATAAAAGTTGAAGTTGCAGTTGAGTTGATACGTATTGTCATTTAAACCATTGAATAGAGATAAGATAAAGGGATCTAAGCATCTGTCACTTGGGACCTTCAGAAAAAGAAAAGAGTGAAACTAGGAGCTAAAAGCAGGTGTGCTCCTATTATAAGATAATATGATACCACCCACCACTTTTGGGCGTGCTATGCACTAGCGCTTGTTGAGGGTCGCGCTATAGCTTTCATTGTTTTTCATACTTCCATACTTTTCTTTTTCCCGGTGGTATGACCCTAATAGAAGTATATGTAATTAGATATGGACATGCTTTAATGTGTGTTCTGACCTGCTCAAGCAGCTTGCAATGGCAAAATAGGAATGTTTATATTTTCTTGATCAAAATTAGGACAATCGGATGGCATACCCCATGTACACAAAGATTTTTTTTTCATACTTAAAAGCCTAATTGGTGTGATGGGCGGCCACACTTCCGCGCACATCATTTTCACTTTCTTGCATTTTTATCTTTCATGTACTAGTAGACCTATGACAGCTTAGAAAATGTACTAACTGCAGTTTTGTTACCTCTGGGATTTTTTATTTTTATTTATTTCAGGACAATGTTCAGTCTGACAGAGATGATCCAAGTCAACCTTTAGTCACAGCTCCATTTGGACATGCTTCACAGGTATTCAGAATCAATTAAGATCCAATTTCTTTATTAATTAGGCGTTTCAGTATTAGACTGTATTGGATGCTGTCCCCAGTGATAATTGTTATTTGATTTGGTTGAGCTATTATAACTTTGATTGTCATGGAGCAGGAGATAGTCAACCTACTGCTTTCGGGGCAGGCTGTTGCCAATGTATTTGACGGAAAGATGGACTTAGGTGGTGGCATGTTTGTGAATGGCATTTCCGCCAATGTGGAGGTTGGATTCCTGACTCTGCTAGAGTCCCTCAACTTCTGTAAAGTTGGTCAGCATCTCAAATGTCCAAAATGGCCAATCTGGGTTGTTGGAAGCGAGTCTCATTATACTGTCCTGTTTGCTCTTGATACCGAAGTACAAGAGGAGAATGAATTTGAAGGTAGAGAAACGCAGATCCGCAGAGCCTTTGATGCACAAGATCAGAGTGGAGGTGGAGGATTCATTAGTGTAGAAGGGTTTCATCAAGTCCTACGGGAAACAAATATCAACCTTCCTACAGAGAAGCTTGACCACCTCTGTGGTGCAGGCTTTATTGTCTGGAGTGATTTCTGGCAGGTTCTATTGGATTTGGACAAGAATTTCGGAGGCCTCAAGGATTCAACTGGATTGATGGGGAAGAAGGTGTTTGATCTTTACCATTTTAATGGGATTGCAAAATCAGTTCCAAATGGCAGCCAAGTATTTTCTGGAGGAGAGACTCCGATACAAAGACCGCGACTTACAAGTCTGAGAGTTTCAGTTCCCCCGAGATGGACTCCTGAGGAATTTATGGCAAACGTTTCACTTCCCTCTGCATCAACAGGAAATGACCCTATTAACAAAGATGCTGTTGTTGAAGTTACTAAACCTGATCCTGCTCAGCACGCACCTTTGGTCGACTGCATCAGAACGCGCTGGGCTCGTGCCGTTTGCAACTGGGAAGGGGACCCACCAAGTATAGTTTAATTGATTTGATTTGGCATCGGTTGATGTGCCTTGTTGTCAGAAATACAACTCAAAAGCAAATGAAGATGCAGATGAAGCTGGGACGACAAACGTAACAGGGGTTGGAGAGAAAACTATCTGCTTCATTTAGTTCAAGATACATGCAACACCATTATAAACTGTGTATGAATGTGCGGTTACATTCTAATTTTGTTTGAAATTTGCATTCCTATGGGGAGAGAACTAATAGTGTGGTATTAAACATGTAAAATTCTTTGAATTTCATTGCCTGCCTGCCTGCCTGCCTGCCTATGTTGTTGATTAGGAAAGTATTTCCCGCATCAGAAAGGTCAGTCATAAAGAAGCATCAAATGTGTGGTTGCTTTGTTGTAACTATAGGAGCTCTCTCCCCTTTGTTTTTTTTAACTGCGCGGTGGTCTTTCTTTAGTAAACATACAAATCTGTACAAGCAGTTGAATAGTGAGACATTCTTTTTCTTCCCCTCTTTGTTGTTTTGCCATTAGTTAGTCTGGTAGTGAGATTGGATTGTCAAGTCTTGAGCAACTCTATACTGACCAAGCAACTTGGATGAATTTGCACTTGAATTCATATTGGTGTCCATCAAGTTTTGTAGGTCTAATAAAAAACAATAATGATGTGTATTTTTGCTATTGATTATGAGAACTGATATTTTTACGTGTATTTTTGATATTTCTACACTATTCTCTTTCACATGTGAGAGCATACAACGGGTCTCATCTTCATTTGAAAATATTAAAAATATTTGTAGAAATAGTGCTTACCTTATTATAACTATAGGATCAACTATTCGTGAATTCTAGAATTTCTATGAAAATATAAAAAATAAGAAATGTATTTAATGTTTGGTCATATTTATTACAAAATCTCAATACTACCACTCTTCTAAAATTTAGTGAAAAGGATGAAAGAAAAACAAAGTAAATTTTAATATGAAAAACTAAGTTATCAGTGTTTTCTTGAAAATCTATAAACGAAAGAATAAATTTCAATCCTTAAAAAGATAACAAAGGGAGTATTATAACATAAAATGTGGTATATACAATCGAGTGTGTAAGTAACATGAAATGCAAATTCTACATAAGCCCATTGACATCCCACAACCCAATTTCACTGCCATAAAAAGATTAAAAAAAAAAAACTAACATAAAATGTGGAATTAAGACCATCTTTCGTGACTAAGGAATATTACCAAATTTGTGGTATTGTCTCATTACACAACCGAAAAGCACAGAATACAACAAAGCTTTTCACTTTTTCAACAACTCAAAAATTGCATATATAATTTCGCCACCTCTTTCAGGTCTTGGCTAAGAAACTAACCACAAATTTTAACATTCAACAGTAATTAAAAAGCTTATAATGACTTGAATTATAAATATATCATTGCAAATAAGTCAAATAGAATTTCTACCACTGTTTAAATTAGAATAAAGAGTTTATAAAATCAACACAAAAATAAACTATATTTTATGTTAACTAAACTAAATTAATAAGCATATAAATCAATCAGCTTCAAGTAAGTTAATATCTAAATTTTGTACCTAAAATCATAATCCTAATTTTTATAGTACTTATGACCATCCGTTTGAGAAAAATCCCACAATTGATCCGTCGTAGCACCACCAGCTGCCCACATAGGGTATTCAATATTGTACTCATGTGGCATAGGCTGCATGGCCTCCCCATAGTAGCTCATTTGGGGTGCCCTAATTAAATTTTTCATAATGTCAATACTCTCCACCATCCCAGCCTTAATCAGTTCGTCATAAACCCCCGGTTCGGCCTTAAGCGTAGGCCCATACACATAATCAGTATCATTAATTGACTCAATCATCCTCGGATTCGAAATTAAATTCGTACGATGATCAAAAGTATTAAACCCCTGCTGCAGCTGATAATTGTAGGGTTGATCGAACGATTCAAGTTGATTGATCGAGGATAAATACGTGTGATGATCAAAAGTACTAATCCCCTGCTGCAACTGATAATTGTAGGGCTGCTCACACGGCTCTTGTGAGTTGACCGTATTCAAAAAGTTGTTGAACAAGCATTGTTGTTGTTGTTGCTTCTGCCACAACTCTTGTTGTTGTATAAAATAAACATAATTATAATGTCTAATCTTTGCATCATTAAGCTTCATTTCCAACATGCTACTAATTTTCCTTAGTTGATCTATCGACAAACCATTATACCGGTGGTCCCACGTGGGGTACTGGGCCTGGTCGTTTATTTTTCGCATTTTTGCAAGCTCATTTTGGGCATTTTTCTTACGGTCCACAAAGTAGTCTGATAAATGAAATGTTCTCTTCTTACGTGCTTCAGGGGATTGGGCTTTGTATTTGTTGATCAATCGGAGAATTTCGTTGTCACGATTTGCAGGCCAGATTTCAAGTTCGAGCAAATCGTTGTTATTAATTGTGGGCCCATAAATGACGAGGCCCACTTCAACACCACAAAGAGCTGATAGTTCATAAATTTTCTTTTTCACAGTACTCTTCCTCTTCTGGAAAGTGAAATTCCGAGTTTTTTCGTTTTCTATGAGCTTCATGTTTAGCTTAGTTCGGCCCATCTGCATGCACATATTATAATTAATTAGATTAGGGAGTTCAACTAATTACTACATAAATGGAGGAACACGTATGTATATAAAATAATAGAGAATTTATTAAAAAAAAATTATAGCTATTCGAAGTTCTCGGATTAGGATCCTTCCATTACATTTATGCTTTAATTTTCTCTAATACATATTTAGCAATACAAAAATATTGCTTTTAACGATGGTACCATCGACACAATTACTTGCGACAAATTTTATTGCGTTGATAATTGTTTATGATAAATTTTATAAAATTTAAATATGTATGAAAAGAAATTAAAGAATAAATGGAATCCTAATATGAAGTTAACTAAAAAATTAAATAGCTAACGAGGTATTCCCATGATTGTAGAAGAGAGCAAACGATAACTTATGATTTCATGCTCGATTTTCACCATAAGCTTATAATGACGGATTTTTGGTTTTTTTTTTTTCCTATTGTTGATTGCGTAATTTATTTTATTTATATTAATATTCACACATTCAAAATAATTAATAAACGGTAGAGATTAGAGAGGGTTCATGTTATAGATCTAAAGAAATAAATTAATTAACTGTTAATGATATTCAAAACTCTAGAAATCCAGATCACACTCGATCCATACATTCATAATTTTTCAATGCAGCAATAAATAAATAATAATAATAAAGAAATAAAAAAAATACAAAATGTAAAAGAAAAATCGGGTAACAAACTCAAGAATTTATAATTGAAATTTAAAGGGATTGTACTCATATCCATAATAATATAATATAATAAATGTAAAACTATTATTATGATAACAGTTACTTTGTTGTTTATTAAGAAAAAAGAGAGTATAATAATGAAGAAGAATACCTTAACTTTAATGGCTTCCCTGCAGTGCTCCTCAACTTATAACAGAGAATATGGTGTTAATCATAACCTCTATATATATATATAATGAAGAGCTAGAATTTACTCACCTATTAATTAAGTAATTATTTTTTTTATGGAAGGTTTGCTTGAATATTGTCTAATATTTATGGTAAGTATTGAATTGTTATTATTATTCAAGATATCATATCTTCTTCATTTATTAAGTTTCTATTTTAATGATTGAAAGTTTTAAGAATCCAACCCCTCTTCAACTTTTAATTTTATAATTGAAATAATGAAATTTCAAGACAAATCAAAAATTAATACAACGAATATTATAACACTTTGTATTTTCTGAAAGATTTATTATAAGCTTTTTACGTTCAACCTTAAATATTAGTTCAGATGCACTGAATTGAAATTATGAATATAATTGTTTCAGCTTGTTTGGTTTCATATGAAAGCAGGAGAAAGAAAAAAACTTTGGGGGAGCAGGGGAAATTATTTTTAAATTTTATTATTTATCATATCTATTTGATAAATCCTACCAACTTAATATTCTTGTAGTTCACTCAAAAAAATAAAGAAACTGTCAAAATTTCAAAGATGAAAAGCTAGTGGATTTATTACCTTTTGCTTATAATTAAATTTAAAAAAGTAATTTTTATTTGGTAAATAAAAAGTACCTAAATTAGTAAAAAGTAAATATGGTAATTGATTAATTACTAAAATGAATACTTTTGTCACAAATCTTCATCAATATCATAAATGGTATTCTCCCCGTTCCAAAATATAAATAATTGATTTTTTAAAACTAATTTGAGATATTTCAAATTGATATGATATTACAACTATACATCAATAAAATATTATAATTAATTATATGTTTAATAAATATATCGATTTTGAGTTTAAAAATGTTCAAATAAAAATTTAAAAGGTCAATAGTAATCTTATTTTGAAACATAATGAGTATATAAAATTAACAAACAATCTCATAATAGCAAAATATTAAATATTATGCACTTTAAAGATTTAGATAATCAATCTATAAATATATAAAAAAAGAAAAAGAAAAGAAAAACTTGAAAGAGATTATATCAGTTTTTAATATGATAAGCATGTTTTAATTTTTGGATAAGGTTTTTAGAGTTTATTTTTATAAATAACACAAAAAAGAATATATATTTTCTGAGTCAACTCATGACCAATCAAAAAAATCCAGTTAACTCAGCCAACTTTTTTTTGTTGTAGCTCTCCTTATTATACATAGTATATATTTATCATGAGTAAATCTATATATACATCTACTTTACTAACTACTTCCCGATACGCAAATCTTGATGTCGTTTTGAGTTTTTTTTTTTTGTCTTTCTCCTTCTGCTACAAAACGTCTGCTCTCCAGTCTCCTCCAACTCCCGCCCAAAAACTCATTCACTCTCTATCTATCTGATTAAAGTCCTTCTGTGAAACATCTCCAATTAATCCCTCTCTTTCCTCCTAGAACCTCTGCACAATAATTAATCTGTGGAGCTCTTCTAATAAGGTAAACATTTTTAGAGTAATTTCTACTTTCAGTTGATGGTAGTATTTAATTTGGATTTAATCTGGTTTCTTCAACAATTTCTTGGAAGTTTGAGTTTTTCTTTGTGTTTCTTGTCTAATTTAGGTTTAAATTGGGTTCTTTAGAATATTCACTTTATTACCCAAATAGAAGAGGAGAGTTTAGCTGCTTATCCAAATGATTTGGGTTTCTGCAATGTAAATTTGTGTATATGTTTTGGTCAATTAGGTTCTTAATATATGTTAAAATTTTGAAGAAGATTAGTAGTAGTTTAGTGATGTAGCCTCTTTCTCTGATTCAAATGGAAGTTTGATCCTTATAACACTCTTCTGAGTTTTTATTGAACAAAATTGTATTTTTCTGGTAAAATTGATTTCTAACATTAGTTATTCATGGTGATAATAACTGCTAAGTAGCTGAAACCTCTCATTACAAGACTTAAATGGGGTATGATGTATACATCTAACCCTTTGTGAACTGATGACAAGCTGAGCCTTGTTGAATAAAATTTTTACGGGAAGCATAATCATTTACAAGTCTCTGTTTTTGTTTTTGTGAATTGATGTTGTCCATACCATCCTAACATAAATATGAAATATTAATTTTTATTGATGCTTTTCTTAAAGTACATATATTAACAAATGTTTTAAATTTGTTTTTACAATTTTTATAGCAGTGTGCAAGATCTACCAATGGAATCGGAAATAGATATTAGCTCTACAAATATGGATATTGACGTAGATGATCCGTCAAATAGTGGAAGGGATGATGAAGTAGAAGAGAATGGAAAACAGAATAACCAAATAGTGGAAGAACCAAAATTACACATGGTGTTTGACAATGCTGATGAGATTTATGAATATTATAGGAAATATGGCGCGCAACAAGGATTTGGAGTGACTAAAAGAAGTACTAAAAAATTGAACGGAGTGGTTACATATTTGACAGTTGTATGTCACAAATATGGAGAGCCAAAGAAGAACTCAAAGATTACTCTAAAACCGCATCCGATTATTAAAGCAGATTGTAAGGCTAAGATTTGTGCCAAATTATTGAATGATGGCAAATGGGGTATAACCACATTGGAGCTTGCACATAATCATGGTTTAAGTCCAAGTAAGTCTCGTTTTCACCGGTGTAATCGGCATGTGACCCCTTATATAAAGAGGAGGCTTGAGCTAAATAATGATGCTGGAATATCAATGAATAAAAGTTATAATTCACTTAGAATTGAGTATGGAGAAAATGGAATGCCTTGTTTAAAGAAAGACTGTGAAAATTATATGGGAAAATTTAAAAAGTTAAAGCTTGCTGAGGGTGATGCTACTGCACTTCAAAATTATTTTGCTAAAGTTCAAGCGGTGGATTCTAACTTTTTTTATGTGATAGACCCCGATGAGGAAAATCGGATCCGGAATTTATTTTGGGCAGATTCGAGATCTAGAGCTGCGTATGAGGAGTTATATGAATTCAGTGTTTTGAATTCAGTGATTGAATATATATCCATGTATTCAGTGAGAAATATATCCCCATATATTCAATCCAATTAAGAGTACCAAAAAGTAATTACAAAGAAAAAACAAATGGCACTGTATTCACTCCATAAACAAACACATTTAATCCAATAAAAGGGAGTACCAAAACAGTCCCATGTGTTATATGTAAACTGCCAAAAAAATGCCAAAATGGGACTTCCAAAAGAGACCAACCACATCTGAAACAAACACATTCATTTCACTATAATAGGTTGTACCAAAAATAGTCAACTTGGTGATACCATGTATACAAATAACTTCAACCATAAATGCATCCAACAACATATATAACCATTCACTCCAAAAAAAAAAAACACCATTCTAAAAATAAACATAACCATTCCAAAAAAAACTTCATTATCATTGAATTCAAAAACCTCTAAAAATCAGTCATCCAAAATATAAGTACATAAACTGCCTTAAATGGCCTTAATATGAACTATCAAACTACATAAAAGTTTCTGAAACACTAAGCAACTACATTAGCAGTCACATATTCTTCTTAAGTTTCTCAAGTTATATTCCTCAAACAATATGAATTATCAGTCACAATCTTCTTCAGTTGTCCCCCCAGTTGTATTGTTTCTTCCACCAGTTAAAGTTTTTTCTCCATCTCTTTTCCCCCTAGCATTGTCTGCCCATTTACCTGAGTAAAAAACAAAAAGGACACAATTTATCAGTTTATAGCAGTCCTAAAACATGACACTAACACAATTAAACATGACAAAATTTAACAGTTTATAACCGTCCTAAAACATAGAAGTGCACAAATACTTCTTCTTTTTTGTCGGTCACAAATCCTTCTTTAGTAAACATAGACGAAACAATGGGCTTATATAATCCTCTCGCCATAATTCATGATAGACCTTGCAACCAAACATCAGCATCCTTGATGAAATTATAGGCAATCCTGATTTTAATCACAAATTTCCCTTAGAAAGCTCTGTATGATGCTTTACATTGAAAATAATATTTTACAATAGTAGAATGTCCATCCCTATCAATAAAGAAATTATTTCCTCAGAAAGGCTCGTATGTATGTTAAGAATTTTGAGCCAGAGTACTGCATTGTATTGGCTAAAATTGGACACAAACATCACACACACACATAATACACAGTAAATTCAATAATTGAAACAAATAAATCCTAATGGGAATAAATAATGCTAAAACATGATATATTCTTCTCAAAACCCTAAAAAACGAAAAGACAAGAGGACCTTGTTCGGAACCACCCATTTCCTTCTCGACTTTGGCCTGCATTTCTCTAAGAGCTGCTGCTTCGTCTTCCATCTGTTGCAGCCTCTTCTTCATCTCATCTAATTCCTGCATTTAAAATTCATCAAATAATTTAGCCTTTTCATATTATTGATTTTAAATAATGGAGGAACTGAATCTAAGTAAAAAAATGTATGATTACAGTTCCATTCTCTGTTTCGGTCATGTGCGGAGGTTCTAGGAAGAAAGAGTTGGAGATTTTATGCCCAAAGGAGTTTAATCGGATAGATAGAGAGTGAATGAGTTTTTGGGTGAGAGTTGCAAGAGAGCAGAGCTGCAGAGGTTTTGTAGCAGAAGGAGAAAGACAAAAAAAAAAAACTCAAAACGACATCAAGATTTGCGTATCGGGAAGTAGTTAGTAAAGTAGATGTATATATAGATTTACTCTTTGTCAAAAGTTATACACTTGAAGTAATTCATCTCATCACACCACAACTTTACTCTGTATAGGGATTTGTTCAGTCAATATATATATATATATATATATATATATATATATATATATATGCGTGTGTGTGTGGTCAACGTTAAATATTACTAAAAAAATTTTGTGCTACCTAATTAAAAAAGAGAGATAGGTGCTTGTTCTCTGCTTCTTTCTCTATAATCAACCATAGAGAGGTGGGTCAGTTGCAGAGAAGATTTCTTGAATACACTGAATCATTGTTCCGTGATTATTAACACAGAAAATGTCCCATTTTTGTTTTTATTGTGTGGGCTTCTTTTGTTTTTGTTTGATCTCCTGTCTTTATTGTTGGTGCTGCTGATTTTCTTGTTTTCGTTTTTTTGTTAGTTTTTGATTTATTTATTTCTGTGTTTGATTTGAAGGGATTCTTGGATGGTCAGTTCACACAGTTTCAACAGCTGCAGGATGAGAGCAACCCATATTTTGTGGTTGAAGTGGTCTCTCTTTTCTTTGAACATTCTGAAAAGCTTCTCAATGATCTCGCCAAAACTCTGTGAGAGTTCCTCTCTCTCTCTCTCTGTATATATATATATATGTATGCATAAATTAAAATTCAGTGTTGGGTATATTTTGGGGTTGATTAATCATCTATCTACATACGGTACCTCCTCTCTTCCTCATAAATGAGAACGCCTAGGCGCTCCCTCTGCCGCCTAGATTTGCCTAACGAGTTTTAGAACATTGGTAAAAAGTTTCCGTTGAAACAGATGGGGGAGTTGACATAATCATTAACTCCATTATGTACTCCTCAAGAGGGTCAACATATAAAGGAATGATTTTTTTCTATAAGCACAAAACAATGGAATCATATCTGTAGTCTGTACTATATTAACCCAGGGCATGATTCTTTACATGGGTAGTTTCCAATTTTTTTCTCTGCAAGCGAGATATACATTCGTTACAGCTTTGCCATAGGCATTACCATATCCTATTTTCTCTCTTTAATCTTTCTCACTTGTTAGGGGTTTGGTGTTTCCTTCTGTATATATACTTCATTTAAATTCATTTTACAACAGAAAATGATTGCGCTTAAACATGTCTAGAACCACTGTAAGACATGGCTAAGGTGCAAGCTATCTTTTATTTTTTGTGCCACCTATTTTAGTGGCCCCAATATCTGCTACTTCTAAACCATGGAAATTTGTTATCACCTTAATTTCTTATTAAATTCTTCTATAGGATCGCTTATCCAAAAATAAAAACCTTTTAAAGGAGCTGTGCCATCCCCATAAAAGGAGTGTTTACAATAGTTGGTACTTATATTATTCTTCTTCTTACTTACAAATATCTATTTCTCCTTGCATGGGTTTCCTATTTACAAGGTTATGACATTTTCACTGTGTAAATAAATCCAGTAACTAAAATCTTATTAATTCTGTTAGTTAGATGATTAGATTCAGTTTTTCTTACCAACCTGAGTTTAGCTTGCAGCAAATTCTTGTTCCCTAAATACCTGGACTAAAAATTTTAGGGCATTAAACTCTGTGAGAAAAGATAACATCTTTAACATGAAAGAGTTTGAAAATAATGTTACTTTATGTGGGAGATCTGTTTTTCTTTCAATAATTTATCACTATGTTTTATTTTGATTCTGACAACTCTTTTTAAATCTTAATTCTATATTTTGTAGAGCCTTGGTCAGAAGTTTAGGTGAGATGTTGTTTCTTTGTGGAAGTAATAAGAGGGCTGTGATTGCATCTCTGAGTATTCTTGATTTTGACATTAAGGGGTCTGAAAGCAATTTGATAGACGAGGTACAGTTTTAAAAGGTCGATACTTGTGCATTTGTGCATCAATTTTGGAACTGGATTGATATGAAATCCTCATGTCTGTGCACTTACGCGCAATAGATTTTGACATTAAGGTAAGTTTCGGAGGCTATATTTTTTTGGGTGCTGTCTGTTCTTTCGTACTTCGATTCCCCCAACCCCCAACCCCAACAAAAAAAAACCCCTCTCATCTTGATATGCCTCAGTTTGATGTGTGAGAATTAGAGAATCGACTGCTTTCCATCAGCTTACATAACTTTTGTCTTCTGTAAGATGCACAGCTATCAGATATTGGATACTATTATAGCTAACTTATTAACTGCTAATATTTTCTGGACTAACTGGACATATACATACTGAGGGGATAACTCCTGTTGCTATAGGATTTGATAAATAGTGTTGTCTCGTTTAAGAGCTTACTTATTTAACTTTTACTCTACCTTTCCCAATTATTGAAGCTTAATTTGTATCCCTGGGTCCTTTTCTTCTTTTCTATTTTCATGTGTAGTTAGTGTACATGTGTTGCAAGCCCCAGTCCTAGTTCGTTTTATATTGGTGACTAGTTAAAAGATTTTTGAATAGGTGACTAGTCAATGGTTTGAGTGTTATTAGAAATTTTCTTAGGCAGTTGTCTACTATTTATACATGCCTAGAAATTTAATGGATAAGTTAAGAAGTTTACCGATGAAAAAAGAAAACATTGTGTGAAGTATTTTCCATGAATGGCATGTGACAAATGGCATATGTTTGCCAGTTAGGAGGACTAGTGAGGAGCAGATAGGTATTGAACATTCTCTGTTCATGTTCTAATACATCCTGGTCCTTCTGGAAAGATAACAAGGTCACAGTTTGAACTTTGAAGTCATTGCTAGCATCTTTTAGATGAATTGCAAATTTGAACATTAGATAAAATTGTATTCAGGAATAAATTCTGTATCTCTAGTGCCAATCTTACTTATCTTTCCAACAAAACAGTTGCTGTCCTTGCTTTCCAATGGAGAAATATTGAGCTACCTGTCAAGTGCTCATGTTAACCGTTCCCATCTAAGACAATTTTGGAGCTCAGTTTGATAAGTTGGTCTAAGAATGTCTAGCGTCCCAACTGAGATATGCGGATTATGTAATCATAAAATTTCAAATCTGTTGTGAGTTTGACATGCTCACATAGTTGCAACATGCGACTGTTGTACCGGAGTTGTTGGTTTTGTGGGGTGTTAAAAGTTCTGTCAGTTCTAAGAAACTCTGGTTCTATAGAGTATTTCTGGTTTTGCTTGCTTTAGCTAGTCTGACTTGACGGTGAATGTGCTGAAATGGCACTGTGGCATCCTGGTGAACTAATTTGGGATTTGTTTGTTTCCCATTAAAAGAAGGTGATTTTTTTTGAGGTTTTGCAAAATAACTGTCACCCTTTTGTGTGCAGTGAAATTGTTGATGCATGAAAGCATCCGAAAATTGGTGAGTGGAAGTGAAAATTGGTTTAAGATTAGGAGAAAGTCACACTTCCTAGTTATGTAACACTTAGCTGTTAGGAGATCTCATACAATATCGACTACATATTGTAACTGGAACTGTGCATATCCGTAAGTAACAACCCACTTGCCACTCACTAGAGTTGTATTTTATCGATATATACTACCTAAACTGTGGATATAGGTTACCACATACTTGCTACTCGCAAAAAGTTAGCTAAGAGTCAACAAAGGTTCCTTATAGAAGTTGCTCATACTTCAATTATGCAAAAGTTTCTCTAAGCTTGTATGCGTGTAGGTTAGGTTCTCATCTTTCTCCCCTGAACATGCAGAGTATGGTTGAAATATTTGGTCTTGTATGCGCTATTATACATATTCTTTTTGGTCCAGGCTTCGCGGTGAGGTTCAAAAGCTCTCTGGTTTGGCAAAAATAAGGAAAAAGAAGTTCTGATAATATTTTTGTTGCATAGGTTGCTATAAAAGTTGAAGTTGCAGTTGAGTTGATACGTATTGTCATTTAAACCATTGAATAGAGATAAGATAAAGGGATCTAAGCATCTGTCACTTGGGACCTTCAGAAAAAGAAAAGAGTGAAACTAGGAGCTAAAAGCAGGTGTGCTCCTATTATAAGATAATATGATACCACCCCCCACTTTTGGGCGTGCTATGCGCTAGCGCTTGTTGAGGGTCGCGCTATAGCTTTCATTGTTTTTCATACTTCCATACTTTTCTTTTTTCCGGTGGTATGACCCTAATAGAAGGGTATGTAATTAGATATGGACATGCTTTAATGTGTGTACTGACCTGCTCAAGCAGCTTGCAATGGCAAAATAGGAATGTTTATATTTTCTTGATCAATATTAGGACAATCGGATGGCATACCCCATGTACACAAAGATTTTTTTTTCATACTTGAAAAGCCTAATTGGTGTGATGGGCGGCCACACTTCCGCGCACATCATTTTCACTTTCTTGCATTTTTATCTTTCATGTACTAGTAGACCTATGACAGCTTAGAAAATGTACTAACTGCAGTTTTGTTACCTCTGGGATTTTTTATTTTTTATTTATTTCAGGACAATGTTCAGTCTGATAGAGATGATCCAAGTCAACCTTTAGTCACAGCTCCATTTGGACATGCTTCACAGGTATTCAGAATCAATTAAGATCCAATTTCTTTATTAATTAGGCGTTTCAGTATTAGACTGTATTGGATGCTGTCCCCAGTGATAATTGTTATTTGATTTGGTTGAGCTATTATAACTTTGATTGTCATGGAGCAGGAGATAGTCAACCTACTGCTTTCGGGGCAGGCTGTTGCCAATGTATTTGACGGAAAGATGGACTTAGGTGGTGGCATGTTTGTGAATGGCATTTCCACCAATGTGGAGGTTGGATTCCTGACTCTGCTAGAGTCCCTCAACTTCTGTAAAGTTGGTCAGCATCTCAAATGTCCAAAATGGCCAATCTGGGTTGTTGGAAGCGAGTCTCATTATACTGTCCTGTTTGCTCTTGATACCGAAGTACAAGAGGAGAATGAATTTGAAGGTAGAGAAACGCAGATCCGCAGAGCCTTTGATGCACAAGATCAGAGTGGAGGTGGAGGATTCATTAGTGTAGAAGGGTTTCATCAAGTCCTACGGGAAACAAATATCAACCTTCCTACAGAGAAGCTTGACCACCTCTGTGGTGCAGGCTTTATTGTCTGGAGTGATTTCTGGCAGGTTCTATTGGATTTGGACAAGAATTTCGGAGGCCTCAAGGATTCAACTGGATTGATGGGGAAGAAGGTGTTTGATCTTTACCATTTTAATGGGATTGCAAAATCAGTTCCAAATGGCAGCCAAGTATTTTCTGGAGGAGGAGAGACTCCGATACAAAGACCGCGACTTACAAGTCTGAGAGTTTCAGTTCCCCCGAGATGGACTCCTGAGGAATTTATGGCAAACGTTTCACTTCCCTCTGCATCAACAGGAAATGACCCTATTAACAAAGATGCTGTTGTTGAAGTTACTAAACCTGATCCTGCTCAGCACGCACCTTTGGTCGACTGCATCAGAACGCGCTGGGCTCGTGCCGTTTGCAACTGGGAAGGGGACCCACCAAGTATAGTTTAATGATTTGATTTGGCATCGGTTGATGTGCCTTGTTGTCAGAAATACAACTCAAAAGCAAATGAAGATGCAGATGAAGCTGGGACGACAAACGTAACAGGGGTTGGAGAGAAAACTATCTGCTTCATTTAGTTCAAGATACATGCAACACCATTATAAACTGTGTATGAATGTGCGGTTACATTCTAATTTTGTTTGAAATTTGCATTCCTATGGGGAGAGAACTAATAGTGTGGTATTAAACATGTAAAATTCTTTGAATTTCATTGCCTGCCTGCCGGAAAGTATTTCCCGCATCAGAAAGGTCAGTCATAAAGAAGCATCAAATGCGTGGTTGCTTTGTTGTAACTATAGGGGCTCTCTCCCCTTTGTTTTTTTTAACTGCGCGGTGGTCTTTCTTTAGTAAACATACAAATCTGTACAAGCAGTTGAATAGTGAGACATTCTTTTTGTTACCCTCTTTTGTTGTTTTGCCATTAGTTAGTCTGGTAGTGAGATTGGATTGTCAAGTCTTGAGCAACTCTATACTGACCAAGCAACTTGGATGAATTTGCACTTGAATTCATATTGGTGTCCATCAAGTTTTGTAGGTCTAATAAAAAACAATAATGATCTGTATTTTTGCTATTGATTATGAGAACTGATATTTTTACGTGTATTTTTGATATTTCTACACTATTCTCTTTCACATGTGAAAATATTAAAAATATTTGTAGAAATAGTGCTTACCTTATTATAACTATAGGATCAACTATTCGTGAATTCTAGGATTTCTATGAAAATATAAAATTTAAGAAATGTATTTAATGTTTGGTCATATTTATTACAAAATCTCAATACTACCCCCTTCTAAAATTTAGTGAAAAAGATGAAAGAAAAACAAAGTAAATTTTAATATGAAAAACTAAGTTATCAGTGTTTTCTTGAAAATCTATAAACGAAAGAATAAATTTCAATCCTTAAAAAGATAACAAAGGGAGTATTATAACATAAAATGTGGTATATACAATCGAGTGTGTTAGTAACATGAAATGCAAATTCTACATAAGCCCATTGACATCCCACAACCCAATTTCACTACCATAAAAAGATATAAATTAAAAAAAACTAACATAAAATGTGGAATTAAGACCATCTTTCGTGACTAAGGAATATTACCAAATTTGTGGTATTATCTCATTACACAACCGAAAAGCACAGAATACAACAAAGCTTTTCACTTTTTCAACAACTCAAAAATTGCATATATAATTTCACCACCTCTTTCAGGTCTTGGCTAAGAAACTATCCACAAATTTTAACATTCAACGGTAATTAGAAAAGCTTATAATGACTTGAATTATAAATATATCAATGCAAATAAGTCAAATAGAATTTCTACCACTGTTTAAATTAGTATAAAGAGTTTATAAAATCAACACAAAAATAAAACTATATTTTATGTTAACTAAACTAAATTAATAAGCATATAAATCAATCAGCTTCAAGTAAGTTAATATCTAAATTTTGTACCTAAAATCATAATCCTAATTTTTATAGAACTTATGACCATCCGTTTGAGAAAAATTCCACAATTGATCCGTCGTAGCACCACCAGCTGCCCACATAGGGTATTCAATATTGTACTCATGTGGCATAGGCTGCATGGCCTCCCCATAGTAGCTCATGTGGGGTGCCCTAATTAAATTTTTCATAATGCCAATACTCTCCACCATCCCAGCCTTAATCAGTTCGTCATAAACCCCCGGTTCGGCGTTAAGCGTAGGCCCATACACAATATTTTTGCAACTAGAGGCGCCCTCAACATAATCAGTATCATTAATTGACTCAATCATCCTCGGATTCGAAATTAAATTCGTACGATGATCAAAAGTATTAAACCCCTGCTGCAGCTGATAATTGTAGGGTTGATCGAACGGTTCAAGTTGATTGATCGAGGATAAATACGTGTGATGATCAAAAGTACTAATCCCCTGCTGCAACTGATAATTGTAGGGCTGCTCACACGGCTCTTGTGAGTTGACCGTATTCAAAAAGTTGTTGAACAAGCATTGTTGTTGTTGTTGCTTCTGCCACAACTCTTGTTGTTGTATAAAATAAACATAATTATAATGTCTAATCTTTGCATCATTAAGCTTCATTTCCAACATGCTACTAATTTTCCTTAGTTGATCTATCGATAAACCATTATACCGGTGGTCCCACGTGGGGTACTGGGCCTGGTCGTTTATTTTTTGCAATTTTGCAAGCTCATTTTGGGCATTTTTCTTACGGTCCACAAAGTAGTCTGATAAATGAAATGTTCTCTTCTTACGTGCTTCAGGGGATTGGGCTTTGTATTTGTTGATCAATTGGAGAATTTCGTTGTCACGATTTGCAGGCCAGATTTCAAGTTCGAGCAAATCGTTGTTATTAATTGTGGGCCCATAAATGACGAGGCCCACTTCGACACCACAAAGAGTTGATAGTTCATAAATTTTCTTTTTCACAGTACTCTTCCTCTTCTGGAAAGTGAAATTCCGAGTTTTTTCATTTTCTATGAGCTTCATGTTTAGCTTAGTTCGGCCCATCTGCATGCACATATTATAATTAATTAGATTAGGGAGTTCAACTAATTACTACATAAATGGAGGAACACGTATGTATATAAAATAATAGAAAATTTATTAAAAAAAATTATAGCTATTCGAAGTTCTCAGATTAGGATCCTTCCATTACATTTATGCTTTAATTTTCTCTAATACATATTTAGCAATACAAAAATATTGCTTTTAACGATGGTACCATCGACACAATTACTTGCGATAAATTTTATTAATTATTTATGATAAATTTTATTAAATTTAAATATGTATGAAAAGAAATTAAAGAATAAATGGAATCCTAATATGAAGTTAACTAAAAAATTAAATAGCTAACGAGGTATTACCGTGATTGTAGAAGAGAGCAATTGATAACTTATGATTTCATGCTCGATTTTCACCATAAGCTTATAATGAAGGATTTTTGGTTTTTTTTTTCCCTTTGTAATCGAATTTTCTTATTGTTGATTGCGTAATTTATTATATTTATATTAATATACACTAAAGTGAAAACATTCAAAATAATAAATAGAGAGGGTTCAGGTTATAGATCTAAAAAAATAAATTAATTAACTGTTAATGATATTCAAAACTCTAGAAATCCATATCACACTCGACCCATATATGCATAATTTTTCAATGCAGCAATAAATATGGTGTGTATTAATTTTTCACTGTAGTGCTCCTCAACTTAAAACAGAGAATATGGTATTAATCATAACCACTATATATAATGAAGAGCTAGAATTTACTCACCTATTAATTAAGTAATTAATTTTTTTATGGAATGTTTGCTTGAATATTGTCTTATATTTATGGTAAGTGAATAATTATTACGTACAATGAATTGTTATTATTATTCAAGATACGATATCTTTTTTATTTTAATGATTGAAGGTTTTAAGAGTCCAACTGCTGTTCAACTTTTAATTTTATAATTGAAATAATGAAATTTCAAGACAAAACAAAAAATTGGAATTGAAACCATAAATTCGGGGAACTAAATATCTAAGAAGAACGTGCATAGCACGTGCCTAGACTGGAGATAAGGATGTTAGTGTGTTGGCTCGGTATCGGAAGAATCTCACCGAGAGAACTAAGTACTAATTGTTATATACACATATAATTGCTATATATAAACTACTAAAAAATTACTATTAATTGTCATATTAATTCTTTTCAACCTAAACGAATTCATATCAAATTACTTATCTCATAGTAATTCGATTTTATGATGATAGGATCTATATGCGTGTTCTCTGAATTTTAATTGTTGTTATTATTATCATCATATATAGATAGGTAAGGTAGGTAGATAGTTATATATAGGCAAAATTAATGATTTGACCACCAAAGTTGGTACGTTTTACTGAATACCCGATTGAAATTTTAATTTTTCAAATTAAGTCACTGAACTAATTTTTATTTTTAAGTTGAGTCATTCCGTTAAAAAAAGTTGACAGACGTTAGATTTTTGTCTACGTGGCACTGACGTGGCAAGAAAAAATAAAAAATATTGCTTATGTGGGAAAAAAATCAAAAACAGATTTTAAAAATAAAAAAATTAACATTTTAAAGTTTTAAAAATAACAAAATTATAATAAAATAAAACAAAAAAATACAGATTTTTTTTTAAAAATACAAATTTTTAAAAAAACAGATTTTTTTTTGAAAAACCAGATTTTAAAAAAACATGTTTTTTTAAAAAAAATAGATTTTTCTTAAAAAGACGATTTTTTTTAAAAAAACCGATTTTTAAAAAAAGAGTTTTTTTAAAAGCAGATTTTTTTTTAAAAAAATAGATTTTTAAAAAAACAGATTTTTTAAAAAAAAGCATTTTTTTTAAAAAACAGATTTTTTTTTATAAAAAAAACAGATTTTAAAAAAAAGCAGTTTTTTTTAAAAAAACAGAATGAAGGATTTTTGGTTGTTTTTTTTTTCCTTTTAATGTGAGACATGTGTCTTACCCATAGTTTGTAATCGAACTTTCTTATTGTTGATTGCATAATTTATTTTATTTATATTAATATCCATTAAAGTGAAAATATTCAAAATAATAAATTAACGTAGAGATTAGAGAGGGTTCAGGTTGTAGATCTAAAGAAATAAATTAATTAACTGTTAATGATATTCAAAACTCTAGAAATCCAGATCACACTCGACCCATATATGCATAATTTTTCAATGCAGTAAAAAAATAGTAATAAAGAAATAAAAAACAAATACAAAATGTAAAAGAATTAAGAAGTCAAGAATTTATAATTGAGTTTATAATTTATAATAAATGTAAAACTACTTTTACTTGGTTGTTTATTGGGAAAGAAGAGACATTATAATAATGAAGAAGAATACCTTAACTTTAATGGCTTCCTTGTAGTGCTCCTCAACTTATAACAAAGAATATGGTGTTAAATCATAACCTATATATAATGAAGAGCTAGAATTTACTCGCCTATTAATTAAGTAATTAATTTTTTTTATGGAATGTTTGCTTGAATATTGTCTTATATTTATGGTAAGTGAATAATTATTACAATGAATTGTTATTATTATTCAAGATACAATATCTTTTTTATTTTAATGATTGAAGGTTTTAAGAGTCCAACCGCTGTTCAACTTTTAATTTTATAATTGAAATAATGAAATTTCAAGACAAAACAAAAAATTGGAATTCTTAATATTGAAACCATAAATTCGGGGAACTAAATATCTAAGAAGAACGTGCATAGCACGTGCCTAGACCGGAGATAAGGATGCTTAGTGTGTTGGCTCGGTATCGGAAGAATCTCACCGAGAGAACTAAGTACTAATTGTTATATACACATATAATTGCTATAAACTATTAAACAAATTACTATTAATTGTCATATTTATTCTTTTCAACCTAAACGAATTCATATCAAATTTGAATTCATATCAAAACAATCCCACTATCTCAGAAATACATTTTACATTGCAGGATATGAAAATCCCCTCCTTATATAATGCAATACAAGAAACCCTTATTCACCCTAAAAGTACAAAACTAGCCTAATTCTGTGCTGAACCTACTGGCCTCTGTTCCAGGACTGGACCAATTACCTTTGGGTGGCTTAACAATCATATTTGCATACAATCATATCTGAGTACTTGAAAAAAAAAACAGTTGTATCTTTTGTTTACAGTGACTCAACTATGATGGGATAGTTGCTCTTTGGCATCCGAACAAGTGTTGGATGGACGGTGTTGTCTTTCTGCAGTGGTTTCCACCTGCAATGAAGGTCACATTGTCAAATTGGAACATAGCTTCCTATAAGGTGAGGCAAAGGAAACTGGCAGCTAAATGTTTTACCTAGTAAGTATCCTATCCTAACTTGTTTAGTTGTATAAAAATATAGCCCTAGGAGTTTGAATAATTAGACTCAATAATTGTATTGTTAAAATATTTCTGTGGTTAGAATTTTTTTCCCAGATTTACCAATGTTACAGTGTACTGGCTTAGAGGTGTCTTCTGCTAGTTCATTGTCTGCTCAATTTAAATGTTTTTTGTTGTTCACTTACTTGTATCTGCAGACAAGGTGATGAATGAAAACAGAAATTTCCAGCTTTGCCAGGTTGATTCCAGGACACATCCGAGGTCCACTTCCAAATCCAAGGAAACTGAAGGGCTTTATGGGCTCCTGCAGTTGAGTGAAGACGATTTTATTTGTCACTCAAATGGAAGGGAACACAACTGGAGATCTCAATAATGAATTGAGAGGTGCTTACATCGAATCTAGAGGGATTGAACTTGTGAGGATCAGGGAAATTTTCAGGATCATGATGAATAGATACCACATCCAAATTAACAGCCCAGCCTTTTTTGATATTACATCCTGAAACATTGAAAAAGTTTATTTCCACAAGTTCTGCTTCAGCAGGAACGGATGGTGGTGCAATTGATTTAAGGCGAATTCATACCATTAATCTGAAAGTCCTGTGCAGCTTTTCTTGAAAACCAAGGTAAGATTGTGGCTATACGAAGGGTTTCGTTGATTACCTAATATCGGAAGAATTGAATAAATCAAAATATGTTAAAAATTCTAGTAAATCTTAGTATTAGAACAAAAACAATGGAGATGTTGCTAACTTTGGCGGTGTAAGGCATGTTTATGACTTCTGACCATGTGAGACTTGATCCATTTTTCCTGTTATCTCGTATATCCATGTGTTCCTTCTGCAAATTTACTATCAGATTGCCAGCAACAATACTCATAGAAAAGAAATTTGCCCAGTGCTAGAATGTGAACTATTACCTTGAGCCGTGCAAAAACATCTGGATTTTCCTCCAGGAATTTGATGAGCCATGTCAGGGCTGCAGTTGTGGTATCATGACCTGCAATAAGCAAGGTCAATATGTTGTCCTTCAATTGTGTATCTGTTAGTTTTTCATTATTATCTTCTCCTTGTGAGTCATATTTGCTGTGTTTCTGTATCAGGGACTCCAAGAAATCATGTTGTAAACTATTTCCAGTTTTTCTGTTGGAAATTATGGAATCTAACATGGCGTACATCCTATCACGAGCCTGATCAGATGAAAACAAGGTATCAGTACTTTCAATAATAATTTTCCTTCAAAGTTTTAAGTTGCGAGGAATTAACTATCAATTCTTGTGTATATCTTTTCAGTTTGTTGTAGGTATTTAATGAGCGAACTCATATAAACAATGTGTCTATTACGAATCATTACCTTGATGCCTCGATGAAAAGCAGTTCCTGGAATTTTAAATGGCAAGGATGCAAACGAGGAGGAAATAACTTTGAAATTAGCTCTAAATTTTTCTTGCTCCATACCAGTTGGCTCTAAGCTCATTATCATGTTGCCTATAACCTTGAGTGTGAACTGCAAAAAGGGAAATTCATTTTTATCTCAAGAAACAACTTGTCATGACAACCTTTCAGTATACAGAACATAGTCAAAGCTTAACTGTAGAAGCCTCTTCAAGAACCAAGACCTCGCGTCCTGGCCATTGGTCTAATGTTTCAGCAGCCAAAGTGTTCATAAATTGGAAATATTTCTTAAGCCCATCAACTGAAAAGGGCTCAGCAATCAACCGCCTGAGCCGCTTGTGTTCTTCTCCAGACTGTTGGAGCAAGCTGGTGGGGCCAAGCACCTGCTTCCCGGTGTAGAAGAGGTTCAAGGTAACCATCCCATCTTTCCCTGTTAGTAAAATCTTGCTTGCTTCTCTCCCAGTCATGAAAACAGTATATCTACCCAATATATAGGTCTTGAACACCTTTCCGTACCTATTACAAGAAGTTATAATATTAGTAAGATGAAGATGAATTATTCTAATATATACATTTGATTGATATCACTACCTCTGTTGTCTGTTTCTGAAGAAGCTATAAATTCCAGCAGGGCTTGAAAATTCTGATATGAATGAGAAACTTTCGCCAATAACAGGCCAGCCTAGGCTGCCTGGAATTCCATCCATTGCATTTGGAGAAGCCCATGCATTCAGCAAGAACGCAACCAAAAGCACAACTATGAGTGCAATAAGCATGCTTAATATCTCCATTGCCCCTTTTCAAACCAGCAAAAGATACAACAAGTGAAGGTACTTGGAGCTATAGCTAATTACTGCATTTATATGCTGAATGATACAACAAGTGAAGGTACCTGTATATTCTTGTTTGTCGTTGTTGTTGGCAAGCAATTTACATCTTAATCTCAAATTTAGCCTCTTGTTAATTAGTTAGTATCTCCTATAGAAATTCACCAAGTTTTTGTATGATTCTTCCTTTGTAGCCTCAGCTATATCACGAATGCATAAGTATTCCCTCTTGATGCGAATTTGTTTTGTGAGATAATGTTAGTTTTCTTTGTTTTGCTAGTTGTTAACAGGTAATACTTATTGGTTATTTTAGTTGTAGGATCTGTAATCTCCAAGGCCAGACCTCTATGTTCCTTTCAGTTCATGATTTTTTTTTTGTTATAGTCGACTGAAATTTAACATTCTTGCCTATGACAAAAATGGATTCCAAAACCTCATGCACCCAAGTCTTATGAGCAGTTTATTTTACCATTAAGCCGTGAGGGGCTTGGTTGTTCACGAGTTTATTCAGAACTTAATATGCATACACACTAAAATTTCTAGCAGACTCTGTTTTTTTTACTGATACTTTGGCCTGATGGGGTAATTAGTCTAAAAATATTTTTGATTCAGTCTGCTAGAAATTGTAGCGGACCTCGGCTACAGGTTTTAAATTTCATCCGTTCATAATTATAATGGAAGGTAGAGATGATATTTGCCCTTTTTAATTCATAGCAAATGCATAATACGAATCATTCTCCATTTATATATATATATAATTCGAAATCTTGCAAACATATATAATTCGAAATCATGCAAACAAATATAATTTATCGTGGTTTAAGAGTTTTAAATTTTACGAAATAGTCAAACCTTTGACTATATAATTAAGCTTATACCTTTATTTAATTATTTTTTTATAACAAATGTTGCATCGACTTATGACGCTAAACGATAAAAATATCATATATATATATATGCATGTATTACTTTTGTTTTAGTAAATATATATAAAAAAATTAAATTATATACAATGGAGTGTGTACGTAACATGAAATTCAAATTCCCATTGACATCCCACAACACAATTCCAACGTCATAAAAAGATAAAAAAAAACGAAGAAAAGAAAAAAAGCTAACAGGAAAAAGTGGAAATGAGACTAAGGAATATTACTAATTTTGTGGTCTTATGTCATGGCACAACCCAAAAACACTTGGAATACAACAAAGCCTTTCACTTTTTCAACAACTCAAAAAATTGCATATATAATTGAGCCACCTATTTCAGGTCTTGGCTCAGAAACCAACCAAGAATTTTCACATTCAACAATAATTAGAAAATCTTATAATGGCATGAATTAGAAATATATCAGTGCAAATAATTCAAATGGAATTTCTACCAATGTTTAAATTAGTATAAAGAGTGTATAAAACCAACACAAAAATAAACTAAATTCTACATCAACTAACTAAATTAATAAGCATATAAATCAATCTTCTTGAAGTAAGTTAATATCCAAATTTTGTACCTTAAATTATTCACGGCTTTTCACATTATAATTGCGATTTTTATACTATTTATGACCATCCATTTGAGAAAAATCATACAATTGATCCGTTGTAGAACCACCAGCTGCCCACATAGGGTATTCCATACTGTACTCATGTGGCGTAGGTTGCATGGCCTCCCCAAAATAGCTCATTTGGGGTGCCCTAATTAAATTTTTCATAATGTCAATACTCTCCACCATCCCAACCTTAATCAGCTCGTCATAAACCCCCGGTTCGGCCTTAAGCATAGGCCCATACACGATATTTTTGCAACTAGAGGCGCCCTCAACATAATCAATATCATTAATTGACTCAACCATCCTTGAATTCGAAATTAAATTCGTACGATGATCAAAAGTATTAAACCCATGCTGCAGCTGATAATTGTAGGGTTGATCGAACGGTTCAAGTTGATTGATCGAGGATAAATACATGGGATGATCAAAAGTACTAATCCCCTGCTGCAACTGATAATTGTAGGGCTGCTCACACGGCTCTTGTGAGTTGACCGTATTCAAAAAGTTGTTGAAGAAGCATTGTTGTTGTTGTTGTTGTTGTTGTTGTTGTTGCTTTTGCCACAAATCTTGTTGTTGTATAAAATAAACATAATTACAATGTCTAATCTTTGCATCATTAAGCTTCATTTCCAACATGCTACTAATTTTCCTTAGTTGATCTATCGATAAACCATTATACCGGAGGTCCCACGTGGGGTACTGGGCCTGGTCGTTTATTTTTCGCAATTTTGCAAGCTCATTTTGGGCATTTTTCTTACGGTCCACAAAGTAGTTTGATAAATGAAATGTTCTCTTCTTACGTGCTTCAGGGGATTGGGCTTTGTATTTGTTGATCAATTGGAGAATTTCGTTGTCACGATTTGCAGGCCAGATTTCAAGTTCGAGCAAATCGTTGTTATTAATTGTGGGCCCATAAATGACGAGGCCCACTTCGACACCACAAAGAGTTGATAGTTCATAAATTTTCTTTTTCACAGTACTCTTCCTCTTCTGGAAAGTGAAAATCCGAGTTTTTTTCGTTTTCTATGAGCTTCATGTTTAGCTTAGTTCGGCCCATCTGCATGCACATATTATAATTAATTAGATTAGGGAGTTCAACTAATTACTACATAAATGGAGGAACACGTATGTATATAAAATAATAGAGAATTTATCAAAAAAAAATTATAGCTATTCGAAGTTCTCGGATTAGGATCCTTCCATTACATTTATGCTTTAATTTTCTCTAATACATATTTAGCAATACAAAAATATTGCTTTTAACGATGGTACCATCGACACAATTACTTGCGACAAATTTTATTGCATTGATAATTATTTATTATAAAATTTATTAAATTTAAATATGTATGAAAAAGAAATTAAAGAATAAATGGAATCGTAATATGAAGTTAACTAAAAAATTAAATAGCTAACGAGGTATTACCATGATTGTAGAAGAGAGCAATTGATAACTTGTGATTTCATGCTCGATTTTCACCATAAGCTTATGATGAAGGATTTTTGGTTGTTTTTTTTCCTTTTAATGTGAGACATGTGTCTTACCCATAGTTTGTAATCGAATTTTCTTATTGTTGGTTGCGTAATTTATTTTATCTATATTATTGTAGGTAATATTTGTAATTTTGGGGCATTAGTGGTAAAATAAAACTTAAAATAAGCAAGCACAGTATAAACTAAACAAGCGTGTTTGTATACATAGTTGAAATCTCTTTAAAAAACTAATGGTAGTTCATAGTATTTGAAGTTTTGTGACAAATTATTGGTGAAATAAAATTTAATTAAAACAAGCAAGAATAAACTAAATTATTACTGCGTTACTAAGCTATAAGTGATTTGCGGGTGATGTATAATATCATAATTAATCCTTTTTAACATTTAGAAATGAGTACAATATATAACTGAATAATCGAACTATAAGTGATAAGCAACTACAAAAATAATGATATACTCCATTTGTTCCTAAAAGATTGTCGTTTAAAGTTAATTCACATAGATTAAGGAATGTAATTAATACCTATTGAAAATACTATACTACCATGTATCTGGCGACTCAAGATGGGTAATGTATACCTAATTTTGGGGGCGTCACAGGATAGTATTGGCATTTCGAAAAATTTAATTAGGGCACCCCAAATGAGCTACTATGGGGAGGTCATGCAGCCTATGCCAGATGAGTACAATATGGAATACCCTATGTGGGCAGCTGGTGGTGCTACGACGGATCAATTGCGTGATTTTTCTCAAACGGATGGTCATAAGTACTATAAAAATCAGGATTATGATGTGAAGAATCGTGAATAATTTCAAGTAGAAAATTTAGATATTAACTGATTGATTTATATGCTTATTAATTTAGTTTAGTTGACATAAAATATAGTTTATTTTTGTGTTGGTTTTATAAACTCTTTATACTAATTTAAACAGTACTGGTAGAAATTCTATTTGAATTATTTGCATTGATATATTTATAATTCATGTCATTATAAGCTTTTCTAATTATTGTTGAATGTTAAAATTCTTGGTTAGTTTTTTAGCCAAGACCTGAAAGAGATGGCTATATTATATATGCAATTTTTTGAGTTGTTGAAAAAGTGAAAGGCTCTGTTGTATTCTATGTGCTTTTCGGTTGTGTGATGAGATAAGACCACAAATTTGGTAATACTCCTTTAGTCACAAAAGATGGTCTCATTTCCACTTTTTATGTTTTATATATATATATATATATATATATATATATATATATATATAGACCTGATCCAAAATCTGGACCCTAATTTTTTATTTTTTTTTGGTAGAACAACTAAAAAAAAATTATGGAACTAAATTTTTTCCATAATACAGTGTTTTGGGTGTGTTTTTAATACCTACATCAACAAATGTATGTACAGTCTGCCCAAACTGTACAGATATATTTTGTTATACGTATCCAAATCACACCCAAAACACTGTATTATGGAAAAATTCAAGTTCCATAATTATTTTTTTTAGTTGTTTTAAAAAAAAGTAAAAAAAAAAGGTCCGAATTTTGTTAAAATCCTGGAGTCCAGACCTGATCCGGACTATATATATATATATATATATATATATATATATATATATATATATATATATATATATATATATATATATATATATATATAGTTCGTGTCTAACCTTTGTAAGTCTCCAGGTTGTGAGCAGTGTCGGGTTATAGAACATAGGTATGAGTCTACTTAGGGTAAACGGGGTATGCATGAAAGAACCTTGAGTCAGAATTTATTTTGAAACAGTTAAAGATGAGTAGATTATTCAGGTCTAGCTCCTCAGTTAGTAACAGGTCTACTTTGCCTCCTGTTCCGGACATAGTAAACCAAGAAGAACATAGTTATGAAAACATTAATCAAGTTTTACACAATTGGAACATACCAAGAGTATCTCCAAAAGAAATTTATCAGTCAACCTTTTCAGACAAATTTAAAACGGATTATAATGTTAAAACAGTTGAAAGAGTTTATGCAATTAACAAAGAATATGAAAACTGTAGTTTATTATCACCAGAAGTCATTAATAAACATAGAAAGAAAGGATACACTTTTATTCACATAGGTCTTGTACAAGTTGCAGTCAAACCACTAAACAGAAAAGGAATTAATTCATCAATTTATCTCTGTCTTAGAGATGCAAGATTTTTAAATTATTACCCGAGTATTATTGGAGCCATGGAAGCAAGTTTACATAATGGACCAATCCATTTCAATTGCTTTCCTGATTTCACCCTTAGTCTCAGTGATCAAAATTTATTTAAAGCTTTATCGTTAAATATTAAAACTGATGGAGAGATAACTCAAATGATTGAGGGATCTCAGCCCATTGCTTTGATTTACAGGATTTATTATAAGACAATGAAGTCAAATTTGAACGTTCATGCTCTTAATAAAAGTCCAAGAGATCAAACAGTTTTAATTCAAAGTTCAACTAGTGATGCTAATATCCAGATCCCAAGAACAATTCTTTGGAAGGATATTAACTTACCTAATCAATGGACTTTGCCAAATGAATTACCTCAACAGCCCATAGTTAATAATTTGTTAAATATTGAAAATATTCAACAATTTTCTGATGGAACTGTTAAAATTAGTTTTGAAAGAACTAGATCTCCAGTTATCATTGAAGATATTTCTAGTTCTACTACCCCTTCAGTTATTCATACTAGAAGAGATTCTGATGTTCTTAGTAATCCTTTGGTTAGAGATATCAAACTTAAAGGTATCCTTAATCAAGGACAAGTTAGTCATCCTTGTTATACTCAGAATGATACCGTTGAAGATGATGATTCCTCTTCCCCGGCATCTTCTGTCTTTCCCACACAATCAGATTTTAATGCACCTATTAATAATCAATTAAGAGTACTTAAAAAAGATTTTGTATTAGATTGGGAAAACTTAGTTAAAGATTTTAATTCAAAATTTAATAAAGAAAAAAGACATCTGTTCAGATCTAATCATCCGACTGAAAAGGAAAGAGATAAGATTGTAAATAGATGGAAAAGATTTATTAAAAATGAAGAAATTAATATTACTTTCTACGATTGGTATGAACAATATCAAGGTAAGTGTAATGTTATTAGTAAAACTCAGTGGACAAAAGAGGATAAAACTAAAGTGTCTTCCACACACCCTCCATTAGAAACAGTTTTAATCTCAGTAAAAAATACTTCAGTTGTTGCTAGTCCTTTTAAAATTCCAGAAGCAACCAATAATGATAAAAAGATAATTGAACAATTAAATTTTAGTAATCAATATCTAGCTACTGTAGGAAAACAGTTAGACAGAATTGAAGAAAAATTTGAAGAAAATATTAATAAAAAACCCGATTCAAAGATTGAACAACCTTTAATTAAATTACCAGAAAATAGGTATAATCTAAGCCTACCCAATAAAGATAGTGAATTGGTTCATTCGATAGAAAAATTATTTAATAAATTAAAAACAGAACCAGGTCCTAGTGGAACAATTGCTGTTATCGATCAGGTAGAATCTGATGATGATGACAACAGTTCTTCTGATCATTCATCCATATCAAACCTTAATGAACAATTGAATAAATTAACAGTCAAAAATACAAGTATTACTAGAAATTGGTACTCTAGACCAACTCCTCCGGATCTTCAGTTCGAAGAGAGAAATCTAGATAAACAGTTTTCAGTATCCTCCAATAAAATTTATGAATGGAATATAGACGGATTTAGTGAACAAGAAATTTTAAATAAACTCAATCACATGTCTATCGTAGTAAACAGTTATATTACTAAATTCAACACTTTATCTCAACCCGATATTGTTGAATTATTAGTAAGTGGATTTACTGGTATCCTTAGGTCTTGGTGGGAGAAACATCTCACGGAAGATATCAGAATTTCCATTATTCATGCTATACAAAGAGATAATGAAGGCAATCCCATCTTCAATATAGATTTGGGTATTGGTCTTCCCGATGGAGTTAACACCTTAATATTTACTATAATTAAACATTTTGTTGGTACCCCCTAGTAATATTACAGAAAGAATTCATGACCAACTAAGTAATCTCACTTGTCCCACTCTAAGTGATTTTAGGTGGTACAAAGATGTATTTACATCTAGAGTAATGATGAGAAATGATAGTAATAAACCATTTTGGAAAGAAAAATTTGTTAATGGTTTACCTTCTTTATTTGCCCACAAAGTTAGAGAAGAATTAAGCAAAGATTTAGGATTTATTGATTATGATAATTTAACCTATGGAGATATTATCAGTCATATTCAAAAAATAGGATTAAAAATGTGTATTGACTTTAAGTTAGCCAAACAAGCTAGAAAAGATAAAAATAAGGCTAAATATGAGTTAGGCACGTTCTGTGAACAGTATGGTTTACCGCCGATTGCTCCCTCTAGAAGAAAGCATAGGCATAAAGATAAACATATTGAGTCACATAAAAGTCACAAACGCCGTAAGAGACAGTATAGTCATAATAAAGATAGCAAAAATAATCAAGATAATTACTATAATAAGCCTAAGTCATCTAAGAAAAAATCATTTAAAAAATCAAAGAAATTTGATAAGAGTAAAATTGTCTGTCATAACTGCGGACAAAAGGGTCATTACAAGAATGAATGTAGAGTCAAACAAAAATTAACTCAGTTAAATATTTCTACTGAAGATACTGAACAGCTACTAGAACTAATGAGAATTGAAAATTGTAGTAGTAGCAGTAATAATGAAGCTTCTGATGTCCCAGAATCTTCTTGCACTCATTCATCTAATAACAATTCTGATTCAGAAAATGAAGTCACTATATGTGCTGATAGTTGTAATAAAGACTGCTGTAAAAGAATTAACGTACTCACTAAAGATGATGAAGAGAGTTCTTTATTAGTTGATTTAATTAGTAAAATTACAGATCCAGAATTAAAAACTCAGTATCTGAAACAATTAAAAGATTTATTAACTAAAGATAAAAAGGTCACTGACAAGGTTCTTAGAGCCAAAGAAAAACCTATTTTCAGTTTAAATAAAACCCTTGAAAGATTTAAGTCTCCAGTTAAAGAAGTTACTCTCCCAGAATTAAATCAAGAAGTTAATAAGCTTAAGAAAGAAATTTCTAATTTAAAATTAGATATTTCTAATTTAAGAAAAGAGATTGAGGATAAAAAATCAGATCTTCAAGTTAATGATTCTTCTTCTAGTGATGAAAGTCATGATGAACCAGAATCATCTGGAGCTAAAGAGTCTGATCTTTTTATTCAAGGTCTATCTCTAAAACGAATAAAAGATATTACTATTCAAAAATGGTATATATCTATTAATTTAGTTATTGATAAAACTTTCTCTGTACAACTCCCTGCTCTAGTTGATACTGGTGCAGACTTGAATTGTATTCAGGAAGGTATTATCCCCACTAGGTATTACAAGAAAACTAGTGAAAAACTTAATTCAGCTAATGGTAGTCAAATGGAAATAAAATATAAGTTACCTAATGTACATATTTGTCAAAACAGTATGTGTTTTAAGACCTCGTTTGTCTTAGTACGCAATCTCACTGATAAAATTATTTTAGGTTTTTCATTTATATATTTATTATACCCATTTACCACTAATAACAAAGGATTAAGTTGTGAACATTTAGGTAAAAGAATTACATTCAAATTCCTTATTAAACCAAAAGAAAGAGATTTAAAATTTATCCAAGAAGAATCAATTTCTAAATCAATAAATATGCTAAATTGTAAAGTTACTCACCTAAAGTTTCTTAAAGAAGAAATTAAATACCAACAAGTTGAAGAACAACTTAAAACAAACATTGTAAAGTTACTCTCCCAATGCTTTTTAATAAATAATCTTTTAATAAATCTTTTAATAAATAATCTTTTAATTCTTTTATTTTTTCTTGAACTCTGTTTGTTTTAAGTTGTTCTTCAACTTGTTGGTATTTAATTTCTTCTTTAAGAAACTTTAGGTGAGTAACTTTACAATTTAGCATATTTATTGATTTAGAAATTGATTCTTCTTGGATAAATTTTAAATCTCTTTCTTTTGGTTTAATAAGGAATTTGAATGTAATTCTTTTACCTAAATGTTCACAACTTAATCCTTTGTTATTAGTGGTAAATGGGTATAATAAATATATAAATGAAAGACCTAAAATAATTTTATCAGTGAGATTGCGTACTAAGACAAACGAGGTCTTAAAACACATACTGTCCTGACAAATATGTACATTGGGTAACTTATATTTTATTTCCATTTGACTACCATTAGCTGAATTAAGTTTTTCACTAGTTTTCTTGTAATACCTAGTGGGGATAATACATTCCTGAATACAATTCAAGTCTGCACCAGTATCAACTAGAGCAGGGAGTTGTACAGAGAAAGTTTTATCAATAACTAAATTAATAGATATATACCATTTTTGAATAGTAATATCTTTTATTCGTTTTAGAGATAGACCTTGAATAAAAAGATCAGACTCTTTAGCTCCAGATGATTCTGGTTCATCATGACTTTCATCACTAGAAGAAGAATCATTAACTTGAAGATCTGATTTTTTATCCTCAATCTCTTTTCTTAAATTAGAAATATCTAATTTTAAATTAGAAATTTCTTTCTTAAGCTTATTAACTTCTTGATTTAATTCTGGGAGAGTAACTTCTTTAACTGGAGACTTAAATCTTTCAAGGGTTTTATTTAAACTGAAAATAGGTTTTTCTTTGGCTCTAAGAACCTTGTCAGTGACCTTTTTATCTTTAGTTAATAAATCTTTTAATTGTTTCAGATACTGAGTTTTTAATTCTGGATCTGTAATTTTACTAATTAAATCAACTAATAAAGAACTCTCTTCATCATCTTTAGTGAGTACGTTAATTCTTTTACAGCAGTCTTTATTACAACTATCAGCACATATAGTGACTTCATTTTCTGAATCAGAATTGTTATTAGATGAATGAGTGCAAGAAGATTCTGGGACATCAAAAGCTTCATTATTACTGCTACTACTACAATTTTCAATTCTCATTAGTTCTAGTAGCTGTTCAGTATCTTCAGTAGAAATATTTAACTGAGTTAATTTTTGTTTGACTCTACATTCATTCTTGTAATGACCCTTTTGTCCGCAGTTATGACAGACAATTTTACTCTTATCAAATTTCTTTGATTTTTTAAATGATTTTTTCTTAGATGACTTAGGCTTATTATAGTAATTATCTTGATTATTTTTGCTATCTTTATTATGACTATACCGTCTCTTACGGCGTTTGTGACTTTTATGTGACTCAATATGTTTATCTTTATGCCTATGCTTTCTTCTAGAGGGAGCAATCGGCGGTAAACCATACTGTTCACAGAACGTGCCTAACTCATATTTAGCCTTATTTTTATCTTTTCTAGCTTGTTTGGCTAACTTAAAGTCAATACACATTTTTAATCCTATTTTTTGAATATGACTGATAATATCTCCATAGGTTAAATTATCATAATCAATAAATCCTAAATCTTTGCTTAATTCTTCTCTAACTTTGTGGGCAAATAAAGAAGGTAAACCATTAACAAATTTTTCTTTCCAAAATGGTTTATTACTATCATTTCTCATCATTACTCTAGATGTAAATACATCTTTGTACCACCTAAAATCACTTAGAGTGGGACAAGTGAGATTACTTAGTTGGTCATGAATTCTTTCTGTAATATTACTAGGGGTACCAACAAAATGTTTAATTATAGTAAATATTAAGGTGTTAACTCCATCGGGAAGACCAATACCCAAATCTATATTGAAGATGGGATTGCCTTCATTATCTCTTTGTATAGCATGAATAATGGAAATTCTGATATCTTCCGTGAGATGTTTCTCCCACCAAGACCTAAGGATACCAGTAAATTCACTTACTAATAATTCAACAATATCGGGTTAAGATAAAGTGTTGAATTTAGTAATATAACTGTTTGCTACGATAGACATGTGATTGAGTTTATTTAAAATTTCTTGTTCACTAAATCCGTCTATATTCCATTCATAAATTTTATTGGAGGATACTGAAAACTGTTTATCTAGATTTCTCTCTTCGAACTGAAGATCCGGAGGAGTTGGTCTAGAGTACCAATTTCTAGTAATACTTGTATTTTTGACTGTTAATTTATTCAATTGTTCATTAAGGTTTGATATGGATGAATGATCAGAAGAACTGTTGTCATCATCATCAGATTCTACCTGATCGATAACAGCAATTGTTCCACTAGGACCTGGTTCTGTTTTTAATTTATTAAATAATTTTTCTATCGAATGAACCAATTCACTATCTTTATTGGGTAGGCTTAGATTATACCTATTTTCTGGTAATTTAATTAAAGGTTGTTCAATCTTTGAATCGGGTTTTTTATTAATATTTTCTTCAAATTTTTCTTCAATTCTGTCTAACTGTTTTCCTACAGTAGCTAGATATTGATTACTAAAATTTAATTGTTCAATTATCTTTTTATCATTATTGGTTGCTTCTGGAATTTTAAAAGGACTAGCAACAACTGAAGTATTTTTTACTGAGATTAAAACTGTTTCTAATGGAGGGTGTGTGGAAGACACTTTAGTTTTATCCTCTTTTGTCCACTGAGTTTTACTAATAACATTACACTTACCTTGATATTGTTCATACCAATCGTAGAAAGTAATATTAATTTCTTCATTTTTAATAAATCTTTTCCATCTATTTACAATCTTATCTCTTTCCTTTTCAGTCGGATGATTAGATCTGAACAGATGTCTTTTTTCTTTATTAAATTTTGAATTAAAATCTTTAACTAAGTTTTCCCAATCTAATACAAAATCTTTTTTAAGTACTCTTAATTGATTATTAATAGGTGCATTAAAATCTGATTGTGTGGGAAAGACAGAAGATGCCGGGGAAGAGGAATCATCATCTTCAACGGTATCATTCTGAGTATAACAAGGATGACTAACTTGTCCTTGATTAAGGATACCTTTAAGTTTGATATCTCTAACCAAAGGATTACTAAGAACATCAGAATCTCTTCTAGTATGAATAACTGAAGGGGTAGTAGAACTAGAAATATCTTCAATGATAACTGGAGATCTAGTTCTTTCAAAACTAATTTTAACAGTTCCATCAGAAAATTGTTGAATATTTTCAATATTTAACAAATTATTAACTATGGGCTGTTGAGGTAATTCATTTGGCAAAGTCCATTGATTAGGTAAGTTAATATCCTTCCAAAGAATTGTTCTTGGGATCTGGATATTAGCATCACTAGTTGAACTTTGAATTAAAACTGTTTGATCTCTTGGACTTTTATTAAGAGCATGAACGTTCAAATTTGACTTCATTGTCTTATAATAAATCCTGTAAATCAAAGCAATGGGCTGAGATCCCTCAATCATTTGAGTTATCTCTCCATCAGTTTTAATATTTAACGATAAAGCTTTAAATAAATTTTGATCACTGAGACTAAGGGTGAAATCAGGAAAGCAATTGAAATGGATTGGTCCATTATGTAAACTTGCTTCCATGGCTCCAATAATACTCGGGTAATAATTTAAAAATCTTGCATCTCTAAGACAGAGATAAATTGATGAATTAATTCCTTTTCTGTTTAGTGGTTTGACTGCAACTTGTACAAGACCTATGTGAATAAAAGTGTATCCTTTCTTTCTATGTTTATTAATGACTTCTGGTGATAATAAACTACAGTTTTCATATTCTTTGTTAATTGCATAAACTCTTTCAACTGTTTTAACATTATAATCCGTTTTAAATTTGTCTGAAAAGGTTGACTGATAAATTTCTTTTGGAGATACTCTTGGTATGTTCCAATTGTGTAAAACTTGATTAATGTTTTCATAACTATGTTCTTCTTGGTTTACTATGTCCGGAACAGGAGGCAAAGTAGACCTGTTACTAACTGAGGAGCTAGACCTGAATAATCTACTCATCTTTAACTGTTTCAAAATAAATTCTGACTCAAGGTTCTTTCATGCATACCCCGTTTACCCTAAGTAGACTCATACCTATGTTCTATAACCCGACACTGCTCACAACCTGGAGACTTACAAAGGTTAGACACGAACTATATATATATATATATATATATATATATATATATATAGTCCGGATCAGGTCTGGACTCCAGGATTTTAACAAAATTCGGACCTTTTTTTTTTACTTTTTTTTAAAACAACTAAAAAAAATAATTATGGAACTTGAATTTTTCCATAATACAGTGTTTTGGGTGTGATTTGGATACGTATAACAAAATATATCTGTACAGTTTGGGCAGACTGTACATACATTTGTTGATGTAGGTATTAAAAACACACCCAAAACACTGTATTATGGAAAAAATTTAGTTCCATAATTTTTTTTTAGTTGTTCTACCAAAAAAAAATAAAAAATTAGGGTCCAGATTTTGGATCAGGTCTATATATATATATATATATATATATATATATATAAAACATAAAAAGTGGAAATGAGACCATCTTTTGTGACTAAAGGAGTATTACCAAATTTGTGGTCTTATCTCATCACACAACCGAAAAGCACATAGAATACAACAGAGCCTTTCACTTTTTCAACAACTCAAAAAATTGCATATATAATATAGCCATCTCTTTCAGGTCTTGGCTAAAAAACTAACCAAGAATTTTAACATTCAACAATAATTAGAAAAGCTTATAATGACATGAATTATAAATATATCAATGCAAATAATTCAAATAGAATTTCTACCAGTACTGTTTAAATTAGTATAAAGAGTTTATAAAACCAACACAAAAATAAACTATATTTTATGTCAACTAAACTAAATTAATAAGCATATAAATCAATCAGTTAATATCTAAATTTTCTACTTGAAATTATTCACGATTCTTCACATCATAATCCTGATTTTTATAGTACTTATGACCTTCCGTTTGAGAAAAATCACGCAATTGATCCGTCGTAGCACCACCAGCTGCCCACATAGGGTATTCCATATTGTACTCATCTGGCATAGGCTGCATGACCTCCCCATAGTAGCTCATTTGGGGTGCCCTAATTAAATTTTTCGAAATGCCAATACTATCCTGTGACGCCCCCAAAATTAGGTATACATTACCCATCTTGAGTCGCCAGATACATGGTAGTATAGTATTTTCAATAGGTATTAATTACATTCCTTAATCTATGTGAATTAACTTTAAACGACAATCTTTTAGGAACAAATGGAGTATATCATTATTTTTGTAGTTGCTTATCACTTATAGTTCGATTATTCAGTTATATATTGTACTCATTTCTAAATGTTAAAAAGGATTAATTATGATATTATACATCACCCGCAAATCACTTATAGCTTAGTAACGCAGTAATAATTTAGTTTATTCTTGCTTGTTTTAATTAAATTTTATTTCACCAATAATTTGTCACAAAACTTCAAATACTATGAACTACCATTAGTTTTTTAAAGAGATTTCAACTATGTATACAAACACACATGTTTAGTTTATACTGTGCTTGCTTATTTTAAGTTTTATTTTACCACTAATGCCCCAAAATTACAAATATTACCTACAATAATATAGATAAAATAAATTACGCAACCAACAATAAGAAAATTCGATTACAAACTATGGGTAAGACACATGTCTCACATTAAAAGGAAAAAAAACAACCAAAAATCCTTCATCATAAGCTTATGGTGAAAATCGAGCATGAAATCACAAGTTATCAATTGCTCTCTTCTACAATCATGGTAATACCTCGTTAGCTATTTAATTTTTTAGTTAACTTCATATTACGATTCCATTTATTCTTTAATTTCTTTTTCATACATATTTAAATTTAATAAATTTTATAATAAATAATTATCAATGCAATAAAATTTGTCGCAAGTAATTGTGTCGATGGTACCATCGTTAAAAGCAATATTTTTGTATTGCTAAATATGTATTAGAGAAAATTAAAGCATAAATGTAATGGAAGGATCCTAATCCGAGAACTTCGAATAGCTATAATTATTTTTTGATAAATTCTCTATTATTTTATATACATACGTGTTCCTCCATTTATGTAGTAATTAGTTGAACTCCCTAATCTAATTAATTATAATATGTGCATGCAGATGGGTCGAACTAAGCTAAACATGAAGCTCATAGAAAACGAAAAAAACTCGGATTTTCACTTTCCAGAAGAGGAAGAGTACTGTGAAAAAGAAAATTTATGAACTATCAACTCTTTGTGGTGTCGAAGTGGGCCTCGTCATTTATGGGCCCACAATTAATAACAACGATTTGCTCGAACTTGAAATCTGGCCTGCAAATCGTGACAACGAAATTCTCCAATTGATCAACAAATACAAAGCCCAATCCCCTGAAGCACGTAAGAAGAGAACATTTCATTTATCAAACTACTTTGTGGACCGTAAGAAAAATGCCCAAAATGAGCTTGCAAAATTGCGAAAAATAAACGACCAGGCCCAGTACCCCACGTGGGACCTCCGGTATAATGGTTTATCGATAGATCAACTAAGGAAAATTAGTAGCATGTTGGAAATGAAGCTTAATGATGCAAAGATTAGACATTGTAATTATGTTTATTTTATACAACAACAAGATTTGTGGCAAAAGCAACAACAACAACAACAACAACAACAATGCTTCTTCAACAACTTTTTGAATACGGTCAACTCACAAGAGCCGTGTGAGCAGCCCTACAATTATCAGTTGCAGCAGGGGATTAGTACTTTTGATCATCCCATGTATTTATCCTCGATCAATCAACTTGAACCGTTCGATCAACCCTACAATTATCAGCTGCAGCATGGGTTTAATACTTTTGATCATCGTACGAATTTAATTTCGAATTCAAGGATGGTTGAATCAATTAATGATATTGATTATATTGAGGGCGCCTCTAGTTGCAAAAATATCGTGTATGGGCCTATGCTTAAGGCCGAACCGGGGGTTTATGACGAGCTGATTAACGTTGGGATGGTGGAGAGTATTGACATTATGAAAAATTTAATTAGGGCACCCCAAATGAGCTATTTTGGGGAGGCCATGCAACCTACGCCACATGAGTACAGTATGGAATACCCTATGTGGGCAGCTGGTGGTTCTACAACGGATCAATTGTATGATTTTTCTCAAATGGATGGTCATAAATAGTATAAAAATCGCAATTATAATGTGAAAAGCCGTGAATAATTTAAGGTACAAAATTTGGATATTAACTTACTTCAAGAAGATTGATTTATATGCTTATTAATTTAGTTAGTTGATGTAGAATTTAGTTTATTTTTGTGTTGGTTTTATACACTCTTTATACTAATTTAAACATTGGTAGAAATTCCATTTGAATTATTTGCACTGATATATTTCTAATTCATGCCATTATAAGATTTTCTAATTATTGTTGAATGTGAAAATTCTTGGTTGGTTTCTGAGCCAAGACCTGAAATAGGTGGCTCAATTATATATGCAATTTTTTGAGTTGTTGAAAAAGTGAAAGGCTTTGTTGTATTCCAAGTGTTTTTGGGTTGTGCCATGACATAAGACCACAAAATTAGTAATATTCCTTAGTCTCATTTCCACTTTTTCCTGTTAGCTTTTTTTCTTTTCTTCGTTTTTTTTTTTATCTTTTTATGACGTTGGAATTGTGTTGTGGGATGTCAATGGGAATTTGAATTTCATGTTACGTACACACTCCATTGTATATAATTTAATTTTTTTATATATATTTACTAAAACAAAAGTAATACATGCATATATATATATATATATATATATATATATATATATATATATATATATGATATTTTTATCGTTTAGCGTCATAAGTCGATGCAACATTTGTTATAAAAAAATAATTAAATAAAGGTATAAGCTTAATTATATAGTCAAAGGTTTGACTATTTCGTAAAATTTAAAACTCTTAAACCACGATAAATTATATTTGTTTGCATGATTTCGAATTATATATGTTTGCAAGATTTCGAATTATATATATATATATATATATATATATAAATGGAGAATGATTCGTATTATGCATTTGCTATGAATTAAAAAGGGCAAATATCATCTCTACCTTCCATTATAATTATGAACGGATGAAATTTATTGTCACAATTATTGTCACACTATTTAACAGAATAGTGAGGACTACTAATACTATTCTCTGGTCCATCACTCTGTTCCCCGACTCGTCCCAGCTATATTTTCATTTCCTGAAGAGAACATTGAAAGAAAGGGTGAGCTCAACTAGCCCAGTAAGAAATATTATGACTAAGATAATGCATAATAAATTATCATTAGCCTTCAACAGTGTTAAACTGATAAAATACAATAACCATCAAGTTTAACTGCAGCGAAACCAGCAATCCATTAAAAGAGTCAAGTAAAAAATAAAAACTACTATCTTTTATGATTTAAAAGGTTTTTCAACATCGTTATAGCTGAGACTCAGCTTAATAAATATTCCACATCATCGAATCACCCCGGCACTACGGCCAAGGATATTCTTTAGTATCACGACCACAATTATTCATGCACTACGACCAAGAATATTTGTGTATTCATTAGTGGTCACGATCATGCCAACAACTATCCAGCAATGCACTACGGCCCAATGAGGATTTTTAATTTTTACATCATTTGTAATATTACGGTCATGATTACACCGAATAATCCCTGGTCATAATCATACCAAGTCCATCTATGCACTACAGGCCACAGATGACTTTCAAAAATATAAATAAGAGGATGATGACAATGATATAAAAATTCAATAAAACAAGTTCAAGAATTATTTTATCCAGAAATTATTAACGTCCAAATTGTCAACACGATACTGTTTTGTGGTGTAAAATTCAAGAATGTTCAGAAGAATATTTCTATAAAAAGATACTGGATGAAGCGCAAATATCAAGGATATTCCACTAATTTCATGTAGTATAGAAGTCAAAGTTTTATCCAACTGAGTATAATAAAGAATGGAATAACAAAAGAAATCACCATGCATGCGATAGACCGCACAGGCAGGTTATTCCAACAGAATAATAAATAACGGAACCAAGTCCGGCGTAAAACGCACAGACATGATATTCCAACAGAATAATAAAAATGGAACCAGGTCCGGTGTAAAACACACAGACATGATATTCCAACAGAATAATAAAAATGGAACCAGGTCCGGTGTAAAACACACAGACAGGATATTCCAACAGAATAATAAAAAATGGAACCAGGTCCGGTGTAAAACACACAGACAGGATGTTCCAACAGAGTAATAGAAGAATGTCACCAAGTATAGGGTAAAGCGCGTATACAGGTTATTCCAACGGAATAATAATGAATGGAATAACATAAGGATTTCACCAAGTATAGGGTATACCGCATATACAGGTCATGTATAGGGTATGCCACTTTTACAGGTTATTCCAACAGAATAACAAAGAATGGAATAACATAAGTTCTCTTCAAGAAGAAAGAATAACACCCCTTACTTTATTTAGGAGATTGAATACTGCAGTAGTGTAGTAACCGAATACTCTTCTTCTTTCTCTCTTATTCTCTCTATACTTTCTCTCTCTATAGCTTGAGCGAATTCGTGAAAAATAATGAAGCCCTAGGCCTCTATGTATAGAAGATTTATTACTATTTACGAAAGTATTTACTATTTATGAAGGTAATTACTATTTACGAAGGTAATTACTATTGACGAAGGTAATTACTATTTACAAAGGTAATTACTATTTATGAAAAAGACTCTTAGATGATGACATATGGCCTCCCATAAATAATTAAACTTACCACAAACGTCTAATAATAGACTCTTTATATACATCAAGGATTGAATAAAAATTACCAAAAATCATTTTATTTTTTAATCAACACATATTTAATCTTTCAACAATTATTAATCATTTATAACTTGTCGTCTCAATTATTGTTTAAATAATATAACATATTATACAGATGATACTGTGACAATAATTGAATCAATAATATAAGAGATATGATGCAACAATTACTGTAGCAATAATTGAGTATAGCTGAGTGACTTCTCACGTAAGCATCAATAATCAATACCGTGTGCTACTATGCAACAACGCGTATTACTGTACTTTTACTACCGAGTAGTTCAACCGTTTTAACGGTAACACCTCCGCCGTTATTTTATAGAAAGATAATTTTGTCATTTTTCTAACTACAACAATACTTCCGTTGTGGGGTCCACCAATGATTGTGCCGTTGTACGAATATTCCCCGACAAAAAGAATATTCCCCGACCAAACGAATATTTTATAACAACTTGCGTACTTTGCAAAATTTATAAATATTACCCACAACTATATATTTTATCAAATTTATTCCATAATATTCAAAAATAATAATTATGAAAATTCATCTTTATTTATAAAAACTGGGGTCTTACAACCTCCCTTCTTATGAAATTTCGCCCTCGAAATTAGGGTACGTACCTGGTATGTCAAAGAGGTAAGGATACCTTGATTTTATTTCAGATTCTAACTCCCAAGTCATTTCCTCAACATCGTGGTTTCTCCACAAAACTTTGACTTGAGGTATAATCTTAGAGCGTAGAATATGTTCCTTCTTATCCAAGATTTGAACAGAAATCTCTTCATACGTCAAATCTTCCGCTATTTCGTCCGGTTCTAACTCAATAATGTGGTTCGGGTCTTTCACATATTTTCGTAACATGGATATGTGAAAAACGTTATGAACACGAGACATACTTGGCGGTAAAGCGAGTCTATAGGCCACAATTCCTATTCGATCGAGGATTAAAAATGGACCGATGAATCGAGGATTGAGTTTTCCTCTCTTTCCAAATCTTGTAACTCCTTTCCATGGAGTAACACGTAACAACACATGATCTCCTATATTGAATTCCACGTCCTTTCGATGAAGATCAACATAACTCTTTTGTCGACTTTGTGAGGTTTTTATACGTTGTCGGATCGTTTGAATCTTTTCCGTAGTCATACGTACCAACTCCGGTCCCAACAACGTTGCTTCACCCACCTCATCCCAGCATACTGGAGAACGACACTTTCTTCCATACAACGCTTCGAATGGAGCCATGCCAATACTTGCTTGATAACTGTTGTTATAGGAAAACTCCACCAATAGTAAGAACTTGTCCCAACTTCCCTTGAAATCAAAGACACAGAGTCTTAATAGATCTTCAAGAGTTTGAATAGTCCTCTCCGATTGTCCGTCCGTATGAGGATGATATGCCGAGCTAAATCGTAAGTCTGTGCCCATAGCTTTTTGCAAACTAACCCAAAATCGTGAAGTAAATCTTGGGTCTCGATCAGAAACTATGGATACCGGCATACCATGCAGTCTTACAATCTCGTTTATGTACATACGAGCAAGACGTTCAAGTGTATAAGTTTCTCGTATCGGTAAGAAATGAGCAGACTTGGTCAATCTATCAACAATAACCCAAATTGCATCTATGCCTTGAGAAACCTTAGGAACACCGGTAACGAAATCCATGGTAATGTGCTCCCACTTCCATTCTGGAATTTCAAGTGGTTGCAATGGACCTTTTGGTACTTGATGCTCCGCTTTAACTCGTTGACAAGTTAGACACCTTGAGATAAACAACGCTATCTCTCTCTTCATATTGCTCCACCAAAATGTATGACGAATATCATGATACATTTTGGTACTCCCAGGATGGATTGCAAACGGTGTATTGTGCGCCTCCATCATGATTTTATACTTTAAATCAGGGTCATTAGGAACACAAAGTCTGGAGTTGACTCGAAGTATTCCTTCTTCATCGATTCTTGCTTCCAGCATAGCACCTTCTTGCACTTTCTTCCTCATACGCATCAGCTCCAGGTCTGTAGCTTGAGCAGCTTTAACTTTATCGATTAAAGTCGGTTCTACTCGTATATTCGCCATCGTCACATGCGTCCCTGGAGTCTTTAACTCTATCTCCATCCTTTGCAAGTCACACAAAATGGGCCCTTGCGTTGACAATATCGCACTCGTACTTGCATGTGATCTTCTACTCAATGCGTCAGCTACCACGTTTGCTTTTCCAGGATGGTATTGGATGGTATGATCATAATATTTCAACAGTTCAAGCCAACGTCGTTGTCGCATATTGAGTTCCTTTTGAGTGAAGAAATATTTGAGCCTTTTATGATCCGTAAAGATCTCCACTTTCTCCCCATACAAGTAATGCCTCCAAATTTTATGTGCAAAGACAACAGTTGCCAACTCTAGATCATGAGTAGGATAATTCTTCTCATATTCTTTGAGTTGTCGCGAGGCATAGGCTATGACTTTTCCATGTTGCATGAGAACACATCCCATCCCTTTGCCCGAAGCATCACTGTAGATGACAAATCCCTCCGAGCCAGATGGTATTGTCAGAACAGGTGCTGAAATGAGTCTCCTCTTGAGTTCTTGAAAACTCTTCTCACATTCTTCGCTCCAACCGAACTTTGTATCTTTTCGAGTCAGCTGAGTCAATGGAGTAGCGATTCGAGAAAATCCTTCCACGAATCTCCGATAATAACTAGCTAAACCGAGAAAGCTACGTACTTCGGTCACTGATTTAGGTTGCTCCCAGCTTTGAATAGCTTCAATCTTTGCTGGGTCAACAGATATTCCATGACTTGATACCACGTGCCCAAGGAATGCTACTTCCTCAAGCCAGAACTCGCATTTCTTCAACTTGGTATAAAGCTTATATTCACGAAGCTTTTGGAGTGTCAGCCTCAAGTGTTGTTCATGATCTTCACGGCTTTTGGAATAAATAAGGATGTCATCAATAAAGACGACCATAAAGTGATCCAAATATTCCTTGAATACTAGGTTCATCATATCCATGAAGGCAATAGGAGCATTAGTCAATCCAAAGGACATGACTAGGAATTCATAATGCCCGTACCGAGTTCTGAAAGCCGTCTTTGGAATGTCATCGGTTCTAATCTTCAATTGGTGATACCCGGAACGAAGATCGATCTTTGAAAAGAATTTGGCTCCTTGCAACTGGTCAAATAAATCATCAATTCGTGGCAATGGATACCTATTTTTGATGGTGACATGATTCAACTCCCGATAATCAATACAAAGTCGCATACTCCCATCTTTCTTCTTCACGAATAGAACAGGAGCACCCCAAGGAGAAGTACTAGGATGAATAAAGCCAATGTCTAACAATTCCTGCAGCTGGGTTTTTAACTCCTGAAGTTCAATAGGAGCCATTCGATATGGGGCTTTAGAAATGGGTTTTGTACCGGGTTCAAGGTCGATACAAAATTCAATCTCACGCTCTGGGGGTAAACCAGGAAGTTCTTTGGGGAATACGTCAGGAAATTCATTAACAATAGAAATATCGTTCAAAACTGACGTATTTTTGTTTAAATCTGTGACATGAGCTAAGAAAGCTTGACATCCGTTTTTCAATAAACGAATAGCTTTATGGCTTGAGATGACCGTGATTGATTTTAATGGTTTAGTCGCTTGAATTCGCATAATAGGTTGATTAGGAATATGAAAGCTAACAACCTTACGAAAATAATTAATTTTTTGCATGATGAGTAGTTAACCAATCAATCCCTAGAATCACGTCAAATGCAAGTATTTTCAATGAAATAAGATCTACAGGTAATGTGAGGGTACCGATTTGAACCAAACAAGACTTATAAACAGTGGATGTAATGAAGGTTTCTCCCAACGGAGTTTCCACAGATAAGTCAAAGTTTAATTTCTCCGGAGTCAAATTTAATCGATGAGCGCAAGTAGGAGAAATAAAAGAATGGATAGAACCGGTATCAAATAAAGTATAGATTTCGTTAGAGTTTATGATAAGCTTACCCGTGATGACCTCATTCGGGTTCCTTGCTTTCTGGGAGGTCACAACAAACGCTCTCCCTTGCACTACCGGCTTTGACCTTTCTGGGACGACCTTTGGTGCCTCCATCCTAGCTGAATTTGTCTTTGGTAAACGACAAAATCGGGCCAAGTGACCTTCTCTTCCACAATTATAACATGCTTTGGACGGCATCGCGCAATTTGGAATGATGTGTCCCTCCCCTCCGCATTTGAAGCATATGATAGGTGGTCTTTCTCCTTCCTTAACAACGGGTGCTGGTGCTGACGTCTTTCCATCATTGTTGAATCTCCTCTTTTTGAAATGTCCATTCTTGTTGTTTTGGCCCTGATTACCACCGAAGTGGTAACCATTTCTGGCCTGCTGATTCCCTCCACGCTTGTTGTCACCGCTTCGATGACCACTCTCGCTGGTATTATAATTTTGCCGGCTACTCTCTTTTAGTTGAGTTGACTCGTTATCGCGCTCCACTAACTGAGCCCTGTTTACAATATCTGAATACAAACACAGTTTATGAGAAATAAGATGTTGACGTATCTCCGGCTTCAAACCTCTTAAAAACATTCGCGCCATTCTTTCTTCATTATCCACTAAGTGGGACGCAAACCGTGATAACTCTGTAAATTTTGCCTCGTATTGCGACACGGTCATATTATTTTGTTCCAACTTAATAAACTCCACCTCCTTCATGTGGCGAATACTTTCGGGAAAGTATTTGTCATTGAACAGCTCCTGGAACTTCTCCCAAGATATCTTTAGTACAGCAGGTTGAGTACGTTTTATCGTTTCCCACCAATAATCTGCCTCTTCGCGCAACATAAAGGCGGCAAATGGAACCTTTTGCTCCTCGGAGCATCCCAAGACATCAAATATCTTGGTCAACTGCTTTATCCATGTTTCTGCCATAAGTGGTTTTGGCTCTCCCTTAAACTCCGGTGGTCCCAGCTCCTTGAACTGTTTAGCGGTGACCGCCCGAGAGTTTCCCGTGTTTCCATCTACGTTTTGGATAGGAGTTGCTCTCGCCTGCTGTTGCATGAATTGCATAAAACCTCTGAACATTTGATCATTCATCATTTGGTCAGTGTTGTTGTTTGCATGAGGATTTTCGCCTTCCTGATGCACATTATCCTGATTATTGATATGTGGTGAATCAACGATCGCCTGTGCTCCATTGCCATTCTCAACATTCTCAGATGTCATTTTCAGATACTGCCACAAAACAAAAGGTTAATTGACATGTAACATATTATCCATATATTCTGATCGACCAATAAAATAGCACATAAACTTAGGTAGGTCATACTAGCGAAGGAATTCCCCGTCTCTCCCCTCCTAGTACTATTCTCACATCTTAGCCAGGGATCATATCCCTAAGCTCTGATACCAACTGTGATGCCCCCAAAATTAGGTATACATTACCCATCTTGAGTCGCCAGATACATGGTACAGAATTCAAATACAACTTACTAATACAACTGTCGTGTACAATACGACAAAACATAACTGTGAGTTTGAATACAATTATTGTCTACTAGAGATCATACAAACTCAAAAGGAGTCCTCAATACAATTATTGTCACACTATTTAACAGAATAGTGAGGACTACTAATACTATTCTCTGGTCCATCACTCCGTTCCCCGACTCGTCCCAGCTATATTTTCATTTCCTAAAGAGAACATTGAAAGAAAGGGTGAGCTCAACTAGCCCAGTAAGAAATATTATGACTAAGATAATGCAGAATAAATTATCATTAGCCTTCAACAGTGTTAAACTGATAAAATATAATAACCATCAAGTTTAACTGCAGCGGAACCAGCAATCCATTAAAAGAGTCAAGTAGAAAATAAAAACTACTATCTTTTATGATTTAAAAGGTTTTTCATCATCGTTATAGCTGAGACTCAGCTTAATAAATATTCCACATCATCGAATCACCCCCGCACTACGGCCAAGGATATTCTTTGGTATCACGACCACAATTATTCATGCACTATGGCTAAGAATATTTGTGTATTCATTAGTGGTCATGATCATGCCAACAACTGTCCAGCAATGCACTACGGGCCAATGAGGATTTTTAATTTTTACATCATTTGTAATATTACGGTCATGATTACACCGAATAATCCCTGGTCATAATCATACCAAGTCCATCTATGCACTACAGGCCACAGATGACTTTCAAAAATATAAATAAGAGGATGATGACATTGATATAAAAATTCAATAAAACAAGTTCAAGAATTATTTTATCCAGAAATTATTAACGTCCAAATTGTCAACACGATACTGTTTTGTGGTGTAAAATTCAAGAATGTTCAGAAGAATATTTCTATGAAAAGATACTGGATGAAGCGCAAATATCAAGGATATTCCACTAATTTTATGGAGTATAGAAGTCAAAGTTTTATCCAACTGAGTATAATAAAGAATGGAATAACAAAAGAAATCACCATGCATGCGATAGACCGCATAGGCAGATTATTCCAACAGAATAATAAATAACGGAACCAGGTCCGACGTAAAACGCACAGACAGGATATTCCAACAGAATAATAAAAATGGAACTAGGTCCGGTGTAAAACACACAGACAGGATATTCCAACAGAATAATAAAAATGGAACCAGGTCCGGTGTAAAACACAGACAGGATATTCCAACAGAATAATAAAAAATGGAACCAGGTCCGGTGTAAAACACACAGACAGGATGTTCCAACAGAGTAATAGAAGAATGTAACCAAGTATAGGGTAAACCGCGTATACAGGTTATTCCAACGGAATAATAATGAATGGAATAACATAAGGATTTCACCAAGTATAGGGTATACCGCATATACAGGTCATGTATAGGGTATGCCACTTTTACAGGTTATTCCAACAGAATAACAAAGAATGGAATAACATAAGTTCTCTTCAAGAAGAAAGAATAACACCCCTTACTTTATTTAGGAGATTGAATACTGCAGTAGTGTAGTAACCGAATACTCTTCTTCTTTCTCTCTTATTCTCTCTATACTTTCTCTCTATATAGCTTGAGCGAATTCGTGAAAAATAATGAAGCCCTAGGCCTCTATTTATAGAAGATTTATTACTATTTACGAAAGTATTTACTATTTATGAAGGTAATTACTATTTACGAAGGTAATTACTATTGACGAAGGTAATTACTATTTACGAAGGTAATTACTATTTACAAAGGTAATTACTATTTATGAAAAAGACTCTTAGATGATGACATATGGCCTCCCATAAATAATTAAACTTACCACAAACGTCTAATAATAGACTCTTTATATACATCAAGGATTGAATAAAAATTACCAAAAATTATTTTATTTTTTAATCAACACATATTTAATCTTTCAACAATTATTAATCATTTATAACTTGTCGTCTCAATTATTGTTTAAATAATATAACATATTATACAGATGATACTGTGACAATAATTGAATCAATAATATAAGAGATATGATGCAGCAATTACTGTAGCAATAATTGAGTATAGCTGAGTGACTTCTCACGTAAGCATCAATAATCAATACCGTGTGCTACTATGCAACAACGCGTATTACTGTATTTTTACTACCGAGTAGTTCAACCGTTTTAACGGTAACACCTCCGCCGTTATTTTATAGAAAGATAATTTTGTCGTTTTTCTAACTACAACAATACTTCCGTTGTGGGGTCCACCAATGATTGTGCCGTCGTACGAATATTCCCCGACAAAAAGAATATTCCCCGACCAAACGAATATTTTATAACAACTTGCGTACTTTGCAAAATTTATAAATATTACCCACAACTATATATTTTATCAAATTTATTCCATAATATTCAAAAATAATAATTATGAAAATTCATCTTTATTTATAAAAATTGGGGTCTTACATATCCACAATCTCAGCCTTAATTAGTTCGTCATAAACCCCTGGTTCGACATTAAGCGTAGGCCCATACACAATATTTTTGCAACTAGAGGCGCCCTTAACATAATCAGTATCATTAATTGACTCAATCATCCTCAAATTCGAAATTAAATTCGTACGATGATCAAAAGTACTAATCCCCTGCTGCAGCTGATAATTGTAGGGTTGATCGAACGGTTCATGTTGATTGATCGAGGATAAATACGTGGGACGATCAAAAGTACTAATCCCTTGCTGCAACTGATAATTGTAGGGTTGATCGAACGGTTCAAGTTGATTGATAGAGGATAAATACGTGAGATGATCAAAAGTATTAATCCCCTACTGCAACTGATAATTGCAGGGCTGCTCACACGGCTCTTGTGAGTTGATCGTATTCAAAAAGTTGTTGAACAAGCATTGTTGTTGTTGTTGTTGTTGCCACAACTCTTGCTGTTGTATAAAATAAACATAATTATAATGCCTAATCTTTGCATCATTAAGCTTCATTTCCAACATGCTACTAATTTCCCTTAGTTGATCTAACGATAAACCATTATATTGGTGGTCCCACGTGGGGTACTGGGTTTGGTCGTTTATTTTTCGCAATTTTGCAAGCTCATTTTCGGCCTTTTTCTTGCGGTCCACAAAGTAGCCTGATAAATGAAATGTTCTCTTCTTACGTGCTTCGGGGGATTGGGCTTTGTATTTGTTGATCAATTGGAGAATTTCGTTGTCACGATTTGCATGCCAGATTTTAAGTTCGAGCAAATCGCTGTTATTAATTGTGGGCCCATAAATGACGAGGCCCACTTCGACACCACAACGAGTTGATAGTTCATAAATTTTCTTTTTCACAGTACTCTTCCTCTTTTGGAAAGTGAAATTTCGAGTTTTTTCGTTTTCTATGAGTTTCATGTTTAGCTTTGTTCGGCCCATCTGCATTCACATATTATAATTAATTAGATTATGGAGTTCAACTAATTACTACATAAATGGAGGAACAAGTATGTATATAAAATAATAGAGAATTTATTAAAAAATATTTATAGCTATACGAAGTTCTCGGATTAGGATCCTTCCATTACATTTATACTTTAATTTTCTCTAATACATATTTAGCAATACAAAATATTGCTTTTAACGATGGTACCATCGACACAATTACTTGCGATAAATTTTATTAATTATTTATGATAAAGTTTATTAAATTTAAATATGTATGAAAATAAATTAAAGAATAAATGGAATCCTAATAAGAAGTTAACTAAAAAATTAAATAGCTAACGAGGTATTACCGTGATTGTAGAAGAGAGCAATTGATAACTTATGATTTCATGCTCGATTTTCACCATAAGCTTTTAATGCGAGTCATATTTTCTTATTGTTGATTGCGTATTTTATTTTATTTATATTAATACACACTAAAGTGAAAACATTAAAAATAATAAATAAACGTAGAGAAATAAATTAATTAATTGTTAATGATATTCAAAACTCTAGAAATCCAGATCACACTTGACCCATATATGCATAATTTTTCAATGCCGTAAAAAAATAGTAATAAAGAAATAAAAAACAAATACAAAATGTAAAAGAATTAAGAAGTCAAGAATTTATAATTGAGTTTAAATACTCATATCCATAATAATATAATATAATAAATGTAAAACTACTTTTACTTGGTTGTTTATTGGGAAAGAAGAGACATTATAACAATGAAGAAGAATACCTTAACTTTAATGGCTTCCCTGTAGTGCTCCTCAACTTATAACAAAGAATATGGTGTTAATCATAACCTCTATATATAATGAAGAGCTAGAATTTACTCGCCTATTAATTAAGTAATTATTTTTTTTGGAATGTTTGCTTGAATATTGTCTTATATTTATGGTAAGTATTGAATTGTTATTATTATCAAGATATCATATCTTCTTCATTTAAGAGCATTCACAATAGTTTCTTTATCTCTATCCCTATTTTGCAGTGTCATCGGATCATTTTGGAGGATAGGAATTCAATTTTACAGTGTCATTGAGTCATTCTGCGGGATAGGGATTCAATTTTAGTCATAAAAAATTGGAATTCTTAATATTGAAACCATAAATTCGGGAAAGTAATTATGATAATATCTAACAGATCATTAATCTTGTGATTAAAATTAATTAATACAACAAATATTATAACACTATGTATTTTCTGAAAGATTTATTATAAGCTTTCTACGTTCAACGTTACATATTAGTTCAGATACACTGAATTGAAATTATGAATATTAATTGTTTCAGCTTGTTTGGTTTCATATGAAAGCAGGAGAAAGAAAAAACTTTGGGGGAGCAGGGGAAATTATTTTTAAATTTTATTATTTATCATATCTATTTGATAAATCCTACCAACTTAATATTCTTGTAGTTCACTAAAAAATAAAGAAATTGTTCAATTTATTTCTTCTAGTTCACTCAAAAAAATAAAGAAACTGTCAAAATTTCAAAGATGAAAAGCTAGTGGATTTATTACCTTTTGCTTATAATTAATTTTAAAAAAGTAATTTTTATTTGGTAAATAAAAAGTACCTAAATTAGTAAAAAGTAAAAAGTGTTTGGTGTATAAAAATTTGATAATCATTTATTACAGGTGTATAAATATTTTGAGAAGTAAAGATGGTAATGGATGAATTACTAAAAATGATACTTTTGTCACAAATCTTCATCAATATCATAAATGGTATTATCCCCGTTCCAAAATATAAAATAATTAATTTTTTTAAAATTAATTTGAAACATTTCAAATTTATATGATAGTACAATTATACATCAATAAAATATTATAATTATTTATATGTTTAATAAATATATCAATTTTGAATTTAAATATGATCAAATAAAATTCAAAAGATCAATAGTAATCTTATTTTGAAACAATGAGTATATAAAATTAACAAACAATCTCATATTAACAATATATTAAATATTATTTATGCACTTTAAAAATTTAGATAATCAATCTATAAATATATACAAAAAGAAAAGAAAAGAAAATTTTGAAAGAGATAATAGCAGTTTTTAATATGGTAAGCATGTTTTAATTTTTGAATAAGGTTTTTAGAGTTTATTTTTATAAATAACACAAAAAAGAATATATATTTTCTGAGTCAACTCATGACCAATCAAAAAAATCCACTTAACTCAACCAACTTTTTTTTTTGTTCTTCTCCTTATTATATATGGTATATATTGTTATAAAATATTACTAAAATCAAGAACAAACAAGATTAGAGAAAAATTGTTATAAAATATTACTAAAATCAAGAACAAACAAGATTTAGAGAAAAGAGAGCATTCTCTTTTTCCTTTGATATATCAATCATTCACTTTACAAATATTATTATTTATAGATATAAATAACATCAATACTAACATAAATAGTAGTAGGTTACAAAACTCAAAGGTTATGAGTTTCATAACTCAATGGACATGGGAGTTACATGTACCTAGACATCCATAATATGAATCTAGACATACATAATTTTATAACACTCTCCCTTGGATGTCTATTGTATAGCTATACGCATTGAAAGCTGCCTTATTAAAAACCTTACCAAGAAAAACCTAATGGAAAAAACCTTACCAAGAAAAACCTAATGGAAAAAACCCTTGGTTAAGGGAAAAAGAGTGCAGCGCGTATTAGCTCCCCGTCATGAATATATCCTTAAGTCATTCAACTGTCGCATTCCAATATTGTGACGCAATCCTTCAAACATTGTAGTTGGTAATGCTTAGGTGAACAAATTTGCTAGATTATCTTTTGATCGAATTTGCTGAACATCAATGTCACCACATTTTTCAAAGTCATGTGTGAAAAAGAATTTCGGTGATCGAGATGTGATTTGTTCTATCTCTTTTGATGTATCCTCCTTTTAATTGAGCTATACATGTAACATTGTCTTCATACATAATGGATGGAGTTCTTTTGTAGCAATTTTCTAAGAATGTGCCTCGTTAAAAAAACCTTAAAAAAACCCAGTGGGAAAAATTTTTGGCTGAAGAAAAAGAGTACAATATTCTTGTATAACTTCTAGTGCCTTGGGATTGCTTCATTAAAACCTTGCAAAGGAAAACCCAGTGGGAAAAAAACTTTAGCGAAGGAAAAAGAGTACAATCAGCACATATCATTTTTACTCCCCTTCATAAGTACATAGAATTTCTATTGTTCATGGTAAAAATATCATTAAGTCGAAGTATGCCAATATTGTGCACCATCTTCTTCAAAATCATAGTTGGTAATAACTTAATGAATATATCAACCAAATTATCACATGATCATATATGCTAGATATCAATATTGCCATTCTTCTGGGGCTCATGTGTATAAAATAATTTTAGTGCATTATGCTTGGTTCTATCACCCTTTGGATAAAATAATCCCAAATCAATAGTCTCACGTAAAATATGTTTAATTTCATTACAATGTATTCGAGTTGGTGTATAACTATACATTGCAAGTATGTTAACTGCAAATGCTATATCAGGTCTTGTCAAATTTGCAAGATACATCAAAGTACCAATTATATTAAGATATAGTACTTCAGGACCAAAACACTAATTTCATGAAGATATGGTACTTCAAGACCAAAAGTTTCTTCATCATTTTCTTGTGGTCAAAACGGATATTTCTTGATATATATCAAGTGACCAACCCATCATTGGAGTACTTAAAGGATTAACATTATCCATGTAAAGTTACTTCAGGACTTTTTCTGTGTACAAGAATTCCATAGTTCAATTTTATGCCAAGACAAAAATTTGTCCTATCAATATCTTTCATCTCAAATTTGATATTTTTTGTCGACTCTTCTAGAGCAAGATCTTTCATCAATAAATACAGTAATAATAGCAAATCCAGATTATGATCTTTTGATAAAAATGCATGTACAAATTGAATTATTCTCAAATCCTTATTTCAAAAGATATCCACTCAGGCGATTATACCACAATATGCATCTGGATTGCTTAAACTCATATAAGAATCTTTGTAGCTTGATAGAATACATACTTCGAGATGTAGAATTATATGCTTTAGAAATTTTTTTTATATCCTTCAGGGATTTTCATGTAGATATCATTATCTAATGATCCATACAGATATGATGTAACAACCTCTATTAATTTCTCTTGCTACGAAGCTAATTAAAAATCTGAATGTAATTGCGTCCATTACAGGAGTATATGTTTCTTCATAATTAACATCATGTCTCTGCGAGAAACCTTGTGCTACAAGTCGCGCTTTGTACCATATAATTTCATTTTTCTCATTTTGTTTATGTACAAATACCCATTTGTATCCAACAGACATTACACCTTTAGGTGTTCGGACTACAGGTCCAAAAACTTCACGTTTATTTAGTGAATTTAATTCTGCTTAAATCGTCGCTTTCCACATTGGCCAAATATTTCTACATTCATCAACGATTTGTGGTTTATATTCATGATCATTACTTCTGGTAATATCAAGAATAATTTTATATGAAAATATGTTGTCGAAAATAATTTTATTTCTATCCAATATATACGTCTCCTGTATATACATAATGTATCGATCAATGTCGTTATTTTCAAGTACCTGATCCTCTTAAGGGGATAACTCATCCTCTTCAGGGGATAACTCTTCAAGAGTTTTATTTACAGGAGATTTTTTTTCATAAGTTTTGGATAGATCGATAAATTTTGTAGCCTGTTTCATGAGTATAGCCTCTTTATAAACTGCAACTTGTTTTTCTTGTACTTTCTTCTTCTGGGAAATTTTATTTTTTAACACTGATAGGTCTTCCACGCTTCAGGTGTGGGTTTAATTCAATTTGCTGCTGTATTAACTGATTGTCCTACAGGGACTTCAATCTTTGCTAGAGTATTAGCAGCTAGAATGTGAGATATCATTATTTTCTTATTATCGGTGAATAATTCTGGTAATTGATTTGCAATTCATTGCAAATGAATTATCCTTTGAACTTCTAGTTCATATTGATTTTTATAAGGATCAAGATTAAATAACGTTGAAACATTCCAATTAATCTCCCGTCGTGCTTCAGGAAATGATGTCACGTCGTGCTTCAGGCAACGACTTTTCTCCCCCTAATGGTGGGAAGACTATTAAAATAACAATCCTCAAAACACACCTTAAAAATATCACTTTGAATTCTTTCTTAGAAAGATGAACACTAAATAACAATAATTAAATGTGATAGTTTGGTAATTAATTTACTTTGATATAATCAACAGGTAAAGGAATCTTCTGATTCTTTGAGGGATGTTCATAGGAGTTTTCAATAATTCAATGCATCATTATTGATCCTAAATGATCATGCCAAATCATAAAAACATTTGGATCCGAACACTTCTGCTGTATTGCACACTTCTGGTGTATTACAACATTTATTTCAACTATTCTCATTTTAGTATAATATAACCCAGAAGAGAAAATATACAGTTTTTCTAATATGAGCTTCTGGCCATATACTATTGAAGTAATATAAAGAAATTCTTCATTGCCTTCAATATTGGTTTCAATATGATAATCATTATATTGTATATCCACTCCATTTGAAAAGTCAAAATAATTCATGGGATCTTCAGGATCATTATGATCAATAAAATTTATTTTAATTTTATTTCCTTTTCTTTTATGGAGTCTTGGTACAAATCTACCAAATGTATAGGATTACGACGGGTATATTCCCTTTTCTATATTGATTGTTCTTTCACGTCCACTACCACAACCACAATCACAACCATAATTTCCTCTATGATTATCAAATGATGTTCTATTCACTTCAGGGAATGTAATAGAATCGGTCGAGCGAGATTATTAGTTTTTCAGCAAAAACTCATTATTTTGTACAGCCACTAGAAGACATAATATCACTTCTGTGAACATAGTTTCCTTTATCGCTTCAGGGAATATTTTGTGAACTTGCGCTCTCGATATTGTAACTGCAAGAGCATATTCGAGGTATGAAAATATAATAAATATTTTCTCTAACATGTCTTCATTAGTATTTTATTTTTTTTCCACATAATTTTAATAGTGAGATTATTTAAAAAAAATATAGAATTGTTCTCACTCAACACTTTTAAAATCTTGCAACTTCAGGTGCAACCAATTATAACGAGCTTTTGGGAGAATTATAAATTTTTGATTCTCATATCTTTCTTTAAATCATTTCATAAGACGAGTGAGTCTTTTACTGTAATATACTCATATTTTAATTTTTCATGGAGATGATAGCGAATAAAAATCATTAATTTTGCATGATCCTCCAGGGATGCATGATTGCCAACTTTAATTGTATCTCCAAGGTTTTTTGCCTTTATATGAATCTCAACATCAAGATTCCATTATAAACAATTCTTGCTCGATATAACTCAATGGCAATAAATTCAAATTTATAAGATTTGACTATTAAATAACTAAACATATTTCCCATCAAATAAAATAATTATATATGTTCAGATTTAATTGTAATGAAACAATGTTTAGAAATGCAGTAAAACACGAAACTAAATTTGTCCATTAAAACTAAATAACAAACCAACACTACTAAGTATATTTGTCATTGTAACTTCATACAAAAATATATCAAAAATCATTAAAAATTTAGTTTGTTATAACTATCCACATGTGCATGAATATCTAGTTATAAAAATTATATAAGCATACAATATATATTTATTTAAATTTGACTATGAAAAATCTTTTATATGTCTACCTTTTTTCTTGTACATTCAAACCAAGTATAACGAGCCGTGAAGATAAGGATGCTAATTGAAGTATTTAATAGTAAGTGAACAGTAAACAACAATATGTGAAGACTACTAAAAAGTAGAACTGAAGAAATATATGATGTGTGGATGTAAAAAAAACATATAACGCAAAAGAGAAAAAAAATGATCAATCAAAAGTAAGCAACAATGCAGTGCACAAGAGTACATCATATAAATAAGAAGATGCAACAACAACAACATACAAGTGAGTAAGTATTAGAGCACAAAGTCGGTCGCTGCAGCATATACATGAAGACAATTGAGATAACTTGGTATAATATATAGCAGCTAGTTACACTATATGGCTAGTCAAAGTAACTCATTTGTGATATAAATGAGCTCGTGTTATGAGACAACAGGTACCTTAAAAAATCAAGTCATATGTGCTAAAACAACATGATAATGTACTTACACATAATTAGTTATCAAAGAAACCCACAAGCTTATAAACATCATATATATAGACTGTGATAGCAATACCATAACTCTTACGTTAACAAATTATATATATATAAGTTATGTATATGTACACTAAAATAAAAATAAAAATGAGGATATAAGTAACCGCACATAATATATTTTTCAAGACGAAATTGAGAAGCAATCGTGCTGATAACGTGTTATAAAATATTACTAAAATCAAGAACAAACAAGATTAGAGAAAATTTGTTATAAAATATTACTAAAATCAAGAACAAACAAGATTTAGAGAAAAGAGAGCATTCTCTTTTCCTTTGATATATCAATCATTCACTTTACAAATGTTATTATTTATAGATATAATAACATCAATACTAACATAAATAGTAGTAGGTTACAAAACTCAAAGGTTATGAGTTTCATAACTCAATGGACATGGGAGTTACATGTACCTAGACATCCATAATATGAATCTAGACATACATAATTTTATAACACAAATATATTTATCATTAATACTTTTAAAACACTTTCAAAACTATGTAACCAAACACTATTTAATTTTCTTATAAAAGTAGTTTTGTCAAAAGTTATACTTGAAGTAATCATCTCATCACACCACAACTCTGCCAAACAGACACTATATATATATATATAATAAACACAAATGATTTTGAATTTCCCGCTCACTCAATAAATTATCTGGGCCGTTCAAAATTTAAGATAAATCTCACCGTCCATACAGTGCCGGAGGTATATATATATATACCAAATGATTTTATTTCTAAAACAGTTATTAACTGTACCTTTATGTAAGGGTACCATTGTGAGGTACTATCCACGGTTGGGTCATGAGTCACATTTGGTATATATTTGTATCAAAACTCACAACATATGTGTTGTTTTATTTTGCACGATAATTGTAGTAATAAATTTGTAGTTGTTTTCTGTACCATAGTTTTTGGCGACTCAGAATAAGTTGGATGGAATGGATCTATTTTGGGGCGTTACATTTGGTATCAGAGCTATAAGTAAAGAGCCCCGAGCCTCTCGCTAGTGACTTCCTGTTGATGGGGGATGCACCGAAGCCAGACTCTCCGTAGGGGATGCCGTTCTGCGGTGGCAAACTGATAGGTATCAATGTAAGGTGCTTGTCCACGGTTGGGACATGAGTTAAATTTGGTATCAAAGCTTAGGGATATGATCTTTTGGCGGAGATCTGGGATTAGAACTAGGAAGGGAGAGACGAGCAATATCCTTCGCTAGTGTGTGTTCTACCTAAGCTAAATTTTCTTACTTAAGTTGACAAATTGTGATATGTCAATTAACCTTTGTTTTGAAGCTGTATTCTAGAATGATATCTAAAATACAGGAGATGAGCAATGGACAAATCATGAGGACAGGGAAGATGGAATCTAAAATGAAAGAAAGGTATTCTCAACTCTTTGAAATATCAAGTACGTAAATTTCGAGGACGAAATTTCATAAGAAGGGGAGATTGTAAGACCTCGAAATTTTATGAAATAAAAGTATTCAATTTTTCTATTTAGTAAATGGTTAAATTGATAAAAAGTTAAAGTTAAGGGTGATATATGATTTTTTTTCAAAATAAGCAAGTGGCTATAAATTACTTATTGTTGTCGGGGAATATTCGTTTGGTCGTGAAATATTCTTGTTGTCAGAGAATATTCGTACGACGACGCAGCCTTTTGTGGGCCCCATAACAGAATAACTGTTGGATGAAGAAAATGACAAATTTGAGTTTTTATAAATAACATCGTAATTATTACCGTTAACACTGTTGGAATACCCGGTGGGTAAAGTAAAGTAATACGCATTGTTGTACAGTAGCACACGGTATTGCACAATATTTTTGAATTATTGATTCTTACGTAAGAAGGCACTACTCAATAATTGTTACAGTAATTACTGTTTAATATTTTATTTTATTGATTCAATAATTGCTACGTTGATATTTTATATTATTGTTGTTTCAATAATTGTCACTGCACAGTATATCCCATTATCAGATCAATAATTCATATTATTTGAATAATATTATTAGATAGCATTATTGACAATGTCTAAGGAAGTTCTGTCTAAAGAAAGATTTGGTCACCTAATTGCGCGTCAGTACGGAGAAATCCTTATCGGAAGGCCCCCTCTTTCCTGGGAACGACCTAGTTGTCATAATTATGATTCTATAATATTATTTATGAATAATTAATTATTGATTTATATGATAAGAAAAATATTTATTTATGTGGATATAAATGGAGGAATTTTTAGAAAAGTGACAATAGTTGAAAATTGATATTTTATCCTTTCTGATAAAATAATTCATTTAAATATATTATTATATTTTAATAATATAATAATGATGATATTTTTACAATGAATGTGTGATATATGAATAAATGAGGAAGAAGAGTATTTTTGTTACAAAAAAAATATTTAACATATGTTTTGTGTGTTGATGGACCCCATTTTTGACTGAAATTAAATTATAGCCTGCAAAATCATCCGTATGTGAATTTCGGTCAATTTTTGTTTGGAATTTGGAAAAACTTAAACTTTCAAAGTTGTAGAGAATTGAAATTCCTATGGAAGGACATAAGATTCGATTTTTTTTTGATAAAAGGGCTATTTATTATGAATTATTGAAGTTCCAGAATAATTGATTTTTTACTACAAGAAAATGGTCTATCAGCGGCCGCTTAATAGCGACCGTATTTAGTCGCAGATAGCTAGCAACGACCGCGTACAGTCGCTGATAGTCGTCGCATAAAAATTTAGTTGCTGGGATGCACATCAGCGACCCCCATTAGCGACCGACACATCTGCGACCGTTATTCGCAACTGAAATGATAAATTCGGTTGCTAAGCTGAGTCAGCATGGTCCAGGGCCAAAGCTGATGTGGTCCATATGGCAGTGACCACCAGCATCGACCACATGCGGCCACTGATACCCCTCAAAATGTCAGCGGTCGCTAATAACTATCAGCGACCGCAGGCAGTTACTGATATGAAAAAAAAAAATAAAAAACCCAGATTTTTGCTGTTTGTAGAATTCCCAAAACCTGTACCTGTTTTGTACTTACTTTATCCCAACAAACAATCACAACAATATAAACAGCATTCACAACATTATAAACATCCATCGTCCACCAACATACACCAAACTAGTATTTAAACCTTAGAACCCAATATGAATTGAATAAATATAATAACATTTCAAAACTTGTTTAAGTAACATACAGACATCCAAATAATGAATGTACAAGTACAAGCTTATACTATAACTATAAAACTGATCTAAAGCAGGTACGTCAAGCATCATCGCTTCCTTGATCACCCTGTAATTAACAAAATAATAAACAAGTTACAAATATAGTAACTAATGTTGATACTGATATATATACGACAATATATACAACAAATTAATTTTATACTTCGTCGCCATCCCAATGCTGTCCTGTTACTAGCTGTCTCCTACTGCTTCAGCTAACTCCTCAGGATCAAGAGCCCCCAGATGCCCGCCCAGTATCTTCAACAGATTTTGATCTCGACATATAGCTCTCACACAGTCAGCCGGAGTGTGAACAAACTGGATGACTCGATGACTGTGAAGACTGGGTAGCAGACTGCTTGAGCCACTGAAGGATGGCCGTCGTCGTTGTTCTTGACCTTAATGTAGTTCCTTCTTCACAATGGACGCCATCTCCCACAGCTCTTGATCAATAGTCAGACTCGGAGTGCCTTCAGGATAGCGCTCATTCAATAATGCTTATAAGTATCTTGTCATCATGTTAACAATTAAATAGTTAAAAATAAATTCTGTAAGCATTGATAAACAAGATCAAGTTGTTAAAAACTTATTACTGCTATCTGGATAGCATCAGGCAGACCATCACGGGTGGCCACGTACACATCCAGCCAATGGATAGGTGTACCTTGAGACTAAGACTCCTATACAAAAAATAGCACAATATTACTAAGTAAAAATGTGATATATTTTCTAGAATTCATGATTGTAAACATATTAAAACTTGTAAATACGTACCCTGGCAGTGATATGCTGCAAACTGTGAATACTGCCGCCCTTGTATGTCCCTTTAGCCTTTTCGCCATCGTGTACACCCGAGGATCTGTTTGTGGAGGCAGTATTTCGTCTTTTCACCCAGCTCTCAGCTCTCCATTAGGCACACATCTCAGCCCATATGGACTGGGTGCACCACCAGGGGCTATGCTCGTGCATATAATCCTCTCCCTGGCCTGGATGGTCGATCTCGGCATTGTGAAGGGCTTTTTGTCTTTCTTTGTTCAAATTGTCTTTGGTGCGGATTGCGCACTTCTGCTAGAATAATGTCTGTATCACTGAAGCCTGCGCGTCCTCCCATCTATACCATTTGTGTAAATAAAACAACAATAATAACATTACTAAATAATTATCCTTTGAATATTATATTATATGTCATAATTAAAAAAAACATACCTGAAATTCAGCCCAAACAACATCCTTGTGAGCGATAGGTGTGCTCACCCACGTAATCATAGGTGTAGGCCAATTCTGTAAACACAGCTGTGATATGCACTTGACGATCTTATTATCTGAAAAATCACTATAATATACAACAATTTACATCAGCGATAAGTAGATTATTAAGCAATTACAATCTAAGTTATAATACTTATGAACATTTTTCAACTTATACTTATAATACTTAAAAGAAATCGCCAAGTCCTCCCCTAGAATATAAACTAGCCACATGTACGACACATGCATATATGGACATTTCTAGGCACCCAAGATACAAACCAAGAGAAATATACAAATTTTCAATACATAAGCATATTAACATCAATTAAATATTAACATCAATTTACAATCAACGATAAGTAGATATATTAAAGCATTTACATCACAGTTTTATATATCTTGTATAAATGGAATCTTAAATACTTCTATATAATGATATATGCGGGACGTACGTGCTATTCAGAGGAGGGCGAATCAGAATAAGAATCCGATTATCCGGATTAGTAGGGGCCTTGGGCACATGATTAGGCCCCCTACCCATGCCGCGCTTTTTGTGCTGCTTCAGAAACCATCTGTATATTACAATTTCAAGATGGTATTATGAGTCATATTTGATTACATGTATATATGACAATAAATATGACAGTGATATAAACATGTATATATATAATAAAATGATAATAAACAAAATCAATTTACATCTAAGTTCTATTTAAATAGTTTAGTACATAAACATAGACCAAGATATAAAAACATATAATGCTAACATACATTACATTTGTTCAAGTGTCAAGGTCTGATTTAGAATCATCATGTAATACGTGTTGCAGATTCAAAACCATTATCTGCTTCAGATTCAGTGTCAGATTCAGTCAATAACTCTTCCTCCTCAGTATCAATGTCATCTGACACAAGTATTGACTCAGGATCTAATTCATGTGGTTCATCTCCACCATCTAACTGGATTACTTCATTGTTGTCCTCCACATTTATTATAGTTTGACTATGAAGCATCTACTCTTGGTAAATCTCCCCATCAACTACTACACGACTACACGTGGGAGTATAAAACAACTTGCCAATATGTAGGTCTATCCCTTTTCCTAACAGGACTAGGAGTGTAGTATATTTGTACTGTTTAAGTTGGTAAAATAAACGGTTCGTTGGAGTACGCAGACCTATAGAGGTCAATATCGATGATTCCATGTCTGTCAACACGTATCCCTTTTTCTGAATCAAACCAACGACACTTGAACATGTGAATATGATCCCCGACGTTTCCTCGTACGAAACTCTACGATTTCCTCCAACTCCCCATAAAAGGCACAACCAAGCTCATTGTAACAATCTCCTTAGACACACACTCTAGAGTTCGTTGTTCTTTTACCGCGCCCATATGCCTGTTAGGACCAGGAACCACGAGTGAAAGAAACAAGTATGGCTATTTCATACACATCCAAGGAGGCAAGTTGTACGGAGAGTAACAATCAAGCCAACATGAGTACGGAACAGCTGAGTGGCCAACAATTGAAACCATTGGTGGACAATCCAACCTTACATTTCTAGGCTCCAATGCAAACCCAGGATGTGCTATGTTGAAATATTTCCAAGCCTGCCCATCCGTGGGTGATTTAGTTCTCCATCTTTAGCTGGAGATTCGTATGCCAACTTATATGTTCAGCTGTTCTTGAAGACATGTACAATCTTTTTAGAGGATGTGTTATTGGAAAATACCTTAAAATCTTAAACGGTAAACTTGTTTTTTTGTAGTCACACCCTCTTTATTAGCCTAAACTGAATGACTGCAAAACGTG